>JBBBVU010000001.1:28063267-28075451 GCA_037177055.1 Atherinosoma microstoma | reverse complement strand
ATCTATCTATCTATCTATCTATCTATCTATCTATCTATCTGTCTGTCTGTCTGTCTGTCTGTCTGTCTGTCTGTCTACATATTTCCCACACATGCATTTCTGCATCAGAGCAGACATTATTGTCAAGTCTATTGTCAATAAGCCACAACGGAGGTAGAAGGAGTGGTCGGATGGAGCAACGAAATTCTTTAAACTGTGAGTTTTTGTGAGACATTAGTTCAGAAATGGCGTACATTCTGTTAGAAACAAGAACAAAAACATGTAACATTTCCTAGTTGGGTTTAAAGAAAGCTAACAATTTAGGCTAAAATACAATACAACCAATCTGGAGGTCATTTACTGGTTACCATGGTTAGATGTAAACACAACACATTATGGTCAAACTGTCATTTCCTGGTTGCCTTTAGGCTGTAACACTACTTAGTTAAGGCTAGAAATAGATTATGGTTTGGGCTAAAATGCATGCTTTTTAAAACATGACCATTACTACTATAGAAAACATGCTGTTGCTTTCATGATCACCAGAAGTCACATGTTCTTTGAATGTAATCATAGTCCGTATCTGCCTGCACACGTGTCACATTTTGATGAGTCGCCCCGACAAAGCTTCAGTGATTTTATCTACTTCGGATCAAGATCAGACGAGGAAGGAGCTGTGCATAATTCCTGGAAAAATTGAGGTTGTGACATTGTGTATTACAGTTTTTCTCCATAGGTTCAGCTCATTTCTTGAAACAGAAATTACATTCTCATAACCACTAGGCAATTGTTCACAACAGAATTGTGTTTCTCATTCATTTCATGAAATTGCAAATGTCTTAGTATATGTCTCAATACCTTTGTATATCTTTGCAAATGATTTCAGTTTTTCTCCATAGGTTTGGCTCATTCCTTGAAACAGAAATTACATTCTATAAACAACATGGACAAATCTCCAAACTATTTGGCAGTTGTTCATTCATTTCATGAAATTGCAAATGTCTTAGTACATGTCTCAATTTCTCTGTACTACTTTGCAAATGTTTAAGTACAGATAGCCTACATTTAGCACAGTTAGCCTACTTTTAGCACAATTCTCAAGTGAACAGATCTTATTGATTTAAACTGTTGATTCTCAGTGTAATGGTTGTTCTCTCCAAAACATGTCAGCACCATTTCATTCTATAAGTCATCACATGCACAATAGTCTGTTCAATTGTCAAAATTAATCAAGAACACAATACCATGAATACCAAATGTGAACCTCTCGGAACATTATATGCAAATACATATAAAATATATATATATACATACCGGTATATATGTCCAATCTTTGAGGCTACTCTTACTGTAAAATCCTTTTTTTTTTTTCTCTTTTTTAGTTTTACAAACAATTGTATTCTGTTAGCTAGACAAAAAAAAACCGAGTACAGTAACCACTGTCAATGAAGGAATGGGCTGAGACTGAGAGGTGGACATGAGGGATATTTCAATGGTCCTCTGCCATAGACAAAACATCTAAACATTTTGATTTGCAGTGCTTACACAATGCCAAAGGGATGATAAATTTTGGGGGCATTGACCATTTGTATGAGAAAGAACTTTCATTTTGACATGAGTGAACAGTTTTGGGAGAGAGATGAGCTTCTGCAAGTGAACCATGGTGTTGTGCTGAACCATCCAGGTTATTTTGGTTAAAGTGCCAAGAGTGTTAAGAATGTCCGCTCTGTTTCAAGAAATGAGACAAAGTAACTGAGAAGGATCTTTCCATTTTGGTGGCACTGACTATTTACATGGGAAAGGACCTTAGTTCTGAAGCATGAGTGAACAGTTTTGGGAGAAAAATGAGCTTTTGAAAGTGAACCATTGTGTTGTGCTGAACTACAAGACTATTTTGCCAAATGATCTTAGAGTTTTGAAAATGTAATTTCTGTTTCAAGAAATGAGCCAAACCAATGGAAAAAAACCCGTAAAGTATTAGTGTTGTCACTAGTTTTTTAGATTTGAAGTGCCATGCTTAAGCTTTTGTTGACTCTTTGAAACCTTGCCGTCACTGCCAAAGTCTGGATGAATTTCCTGTCTGTGAACCACATTCAAACTCAATAGCCTGCTCTAACGTTTTCATTTTATGTAACTAAAGTAAGGCAACCTCAACCCCTTATGATTCATAATAATTCCCCCACAAACAATACTCAGTTCCACTTAACGTTTCAGTTTAATTATTGTTTCTCAGACTGTAGTCTAATTCCACAAGAAGACAGTGGTGTAAACACTTGATGTGACAATTAGTACAAGAAGAAAACAAATTATTCACTCATGCAGTGACAACCAAAATAGCCATCACTCATAAACACAGTCTACAATCTTCTTCTCCTCTGGCGCCAGTGCATCCAAAATCTTTTAAGCTTAGTGTGTGTCTACAGGCTAAGCCTATGTAGAAGAGGAGTTTCAAAAAAATGCTGTGGTTTGGTCAACAGTCTTTGTGAGTCAGTGTACTTTCCCAAGGGAGGTGGACATTTTCATCACATTTTTTCATCAAATCTGCTACAGACGGATTCCCCTGAGACAGAAACAATAGTATGGTTGAATAGAACTGATAGAAAACAAATACTTTTGTGGTTATGTTGAAACATTTACTCTTTGTAATTTCAAGGTTAACAGAGTTGTATATCTCCTGTGGGCATTTTGGAAATGGGTCCAGTGCAAACAGGCGAGTGGACCTCCCTACCACAGAGTCTAGGCTTTCAGTTTTTCAGTTTGCCTCCCTGAGAACGTTAAGTTAGAAACTGGGAGAAACAAACCACAGTCTTGCTCACAAATCCTGCTTTAATGCAGATTTACTTTTCACCTGGTTATGGCTCTCATCCACACATTTGCAGTGTGCAACAGAGCAGCACAGAGACTCGGGGAGTGCTCCGTGGACCGTGAAACTTTGGCCCAGTTCTTGGAACTCAAGCCGAGCTGAAACTTAATTCTCTTCAAAGCTTTGTTGGGCTGAGGATTAAAACAGACACAGAAAGACAAACAGTTTGTATGTCATCACTGCTGCTGCCCTGTGATCACTAACGGTGACATACCGTATATAAATATGCCATCTAAATACCTCAGGGTTATCAGTAGCTTTGGTAATCATTATCACTTTATTTGAATTATCAGGTTGTGCCTGTGTGGCCATTTACAGCTGTTGTTACTGATGTTTTAGCTGTTATATTCCTTCGAAATTCCATTGAATTTCAATTTACAAGGATTCTTTATTGCTGGCCTATTCATGTAAAACAGGAAAAGGTCAAAATGATGTGAACAGATTGCTGTAGTAATCATGATTTAAAAAGAAGTTGACAATAAAGTGGATAGATTATTTTACATTCATTTGAATCAAGACACCAAAACCAAAGATTATTAAGATTTGTTATTATAAATATAATTATAATTATATCATAAATATAATAAATCTTTACAAGGAAGCATATTATACAATTGATAAAACCACTGAAAGCCAGTGTAAATCCTGTAAAAAAAAAAACACATTTTGAAAGCATCAAAGTATAAAGGCTACAGAAGTATATGAGTGATAGCAGTTTGTGGTATTAGCAGTATATTGACAGTGAGAACAGTTGACTAATGTAAATCTAGACTTTTTGCTTCATTGTCAGGACATGTGAGGTCATATGTGTGAAGATACAGAGCACTTTGTAATGTTTCAAGTTGTTTTTCGTGTTATGTGACATGCAAGTTTTATGTTTCTTTTTAAAAAGTGAGCAGCTCTGTAAGACTGAGAATTGAAGGTGAGTTGAAAAAAATATAGGCAGTGCTCTTTCAAAGCACTGACTTGAATCTATCTCAGACTAGTAAAGTTTCAGTATGGGCCTGTTGGTTGCACTTAATGAGCTGCCTGAAGGCTATATCAGTACTGTGTTCTGCAAAGCCTTGCTACAAGCAAAGTTTCATAGCTTCACAAAAAGAAAAGTTGTCTCTTGGCTCACTTGACTTCTCCATTGTAAAAGTGGAATCTCTCTTTCTGCTGAATCAGCACATGTGTGATGTTGGACAAATCTTAACATGGTGAGTGAGTAATGCTTGCAGCACTCCCTGAGCTCAGCATAAAAGTGTGTCTGTCTGTCTAGAGGCTTATGGAAAAGGCAATTATAAAGTCTGTCTTATTGAAACAACCTGCTGATTAGATTTGTTGCAGGTAACACACTCGTGTGCGACAAGCAGCTATTAAGTTTTTTAAGTTTCAGCCCTGCTTGAACTTACCAACTAGCTTATATTATACTTATACCGAAAGACTCTCTGAACAGCCACTTTGTATGAAATACAACATGGGAGCAGAAAGGTGTATCTGTTTACAGGACAACCAAACAAATTATTGCTGTTCTAATGAAAAAAATATTCCAAACAAGTGCACCTGGCTTTTGATTTCATCCTGAACACAACATTAGCAATGCTTTATACAACTTCATGTTGTACAATATTAACATCAGCTACCTTGGGATGGCTAAGAAAGGCATTTTTGTTTTAACAAGGCATTTTTTATGAAAAGCTGCCCTCAACTTTGACTTCTATAATAAACACGCTGTGTTTTGTTTGGCTGCTCCGGCCTTTTCACAACAAACTTTCATGGAAATCGGTCAAAATATTGAACTGTGTTTGCACTGTAGTTAGTTATTTCAGCTTTTTGTGAATACAAAGATTTGGCAAATATTGAAGCTTTTAATAATTACTTACACCTGGACCTGAATGATTTCTCAGTTTTCTGCAATCTGAGTCCTCTACAGGACTCCACTGCTGCCAGTAAAAATGCACTTATAGCAAGGTGGTTACTGTATGTAAACATGCTGCATGGGCGCAGAAGAATTGATGACCACAGGAGGAAAAAGAGGACATCATTTCATAGGATAACATTATATTACTTCAAATCAGAAACTCTTTCACTATACTATGGTTTGTATATATAACCTATCACCCATGCAGGTTTCCACTAATCAGCACCAACACTTTACTCATACTCTAAAGACAATAAAGATTCAGAAGTTGCAGATGTCAACAACAGATACAAGTTTAATTGATTATATCTTTAAAGAGCAGAAGGAATCATCACTTATTCAGACTGTACATTAAAAAAAGAAAAAGACTAAAAGAATATAACACATTGAAAAATCTAGAACATCACTGCTGCTTCAGAGCTATCTCTTGATGTGTCCTGTGAGTGTGTCCTCTTTTCCAGCCCTTAGGCAGATAATGTTTTTGCCTTTTTATTGAATATGTTCAGGAAGACAAAAGGAAGGAAGGATGAAATCAAAGCTTTTATACATACTGAAAACCCTCTGGATATTGTGTGTGCCTGACATAAACTTAGCATGCTGATCCAAAAGAAAACTAAAACAACTAAATTCATAGACTGTCAGTTTGGAATGGGACAGGTCTCATGTTTTAACCTGACAAATGAATTGTTAGGACATGTATTTTGTATGTATATACAATTCTTGTTGGTGAGTTTTATTCTGGTCCTCACTTTATCATTATGGCACTTATCATTTACTGTTTCCAGGTCTTTTTTTGCTTTTTGCTAAAAAATAGGTCAGTGGAAAAGAGTTGGGGAAGTTGCTGCTGTTGTTGTGCAGCTGTGTATTGAAAATCCGGGCAAGATGGGTCTTGTTCCGCTGGCGTCTGCAGCCTTAGTCCTAACGAGAACCAGATGCTCATGAATCAGGCCATTGTGGCTGGCTGGGCCAGTGAAGCACTTGCACTAAAACTCATAACTCACACACACACACTCCACCCCCCTTCTTATTTTTTTCATCAACCTTCTCTGCTCCCCTTTCACTCTTACTCTGATTTCATCTCCAGCTCCTCAACCTCATGATTGCTTACCCACTCGTTCTCTCTCTGCTAGGTTCCTGTTCAGGTCAGTCAACTTCAGAAGCAAACCCAACGGCCCCATGCTAGTGGCCACCTACTGGCCTGACCTGCCTGGCAGGATAGATGCTGCCTATGAAAACCCAGTGGAGGAAAAAACAGTCTTCTTCTCAGGTATGCAGGAGAAAGCAAGAAATTAAAGAAAATGCCAAGATCTTTATGGCCATTAATGTCTTATCCTTGCAAACAGATCCATTTCTGATGAGAATAAAAAGAGTAATCTCATCCTTATCTTTCAATCACTTGGTCAGCCATTTTCTATGTCCTGAAACATTAAGAGTAGCAGGAATGTTGGTTGACAGATTGTTCTTGTCTGTGGCGAGAGCTCAAGTAATTCAACCGTAGTTATTAGTGGTTTGTGATACATTCTCAGCATAGTCCTAAAATGACAACGTTCCTGAATACCGATGAGATTCGCATCAGATAGTTGTAGCTTCAATGACATTAACATGGCTCAATGCATAGCTTACCAATGAGGTCAGTCTAGATTTGTATAACAAAGAATAAAAACTTGATTTGAAGTTCTTTTGTTAAAAATACATACTTATTGCTAAGTTTAATTGTTCATCCTCTTTGGCTCATCTATTCCAGGCAATCAGATGTGGGTTTATAAAGCTGATGAGCTGGAGAGAGGCTACCCAAAGAGAATCTCTAGCCTTGATCTCCCTGCTGACCTGTCACAAATCGATGCAGCCTTCAACTTCAGGAAGAACAGGAAGACTTACCTATTTGCTGGGGACAAATTCTGGAGGTGAGAACCTTATGCAACCATTTGTAAGACTAAAACCATTATCTGAGCCACTCTAGCCTAAGCAGTTGATGTCATCGCCTTTTATTGCTGTACTACGTCTGGATTGAGTTACTGCTTGGAGAGATATAAACTTTACTGTAAAGCACAACAGAGCTAATCCTCCTTATGGGATTTTACACCATTTTAGCTCTGTGAAAAATCGGGAGTGTGTGTGTCTGTGTGGATTAAAGAATTATAAAACACTCCTTAAAAGATGCACTTTAACCAGTCATTGTTGGTTGTGTACAGATATGACGAAGACAGGAAGAAAATGGATCCTGGCTTTCCCAAACTTATTGCTGATTCCTGGAATGGTATCCCAGATGGCCTTGACTCTGCCTTCAGTCTGAATGGCATTGGTAAAATCATTATGAACTATTCTCTCTTTCTTTTTCTTGTTTTAACTCAGTTTGAGCATGTGTAGAAGTCTCTGCAGAAGTTGTCCTGAAGCTGGGAAGAAAAGTTATGAATTTGACAAATTAGTGCACCAAGATAAAACGTTTATAACCAATTATACAAACCTTACATGTTTGTTTCAACAACATTATACATTAAGCAGTGCTGTTTTGAAGCCAAGTCATTTAAGTATAACATACAGCTATGATAGCAACTCTGTTTGCCACAACAGTGCTTGGTTATGTATACAGCTAGCTTATTAATAATAGCACTGCTATCATTACTAAAGTTCAGCATAATATACAGTGAAGCATTTTCATGCTATAATGAGTTAGTTCTAAAGTCCACCTTTGTCAGAAGATGGTTGATAATCCCTGCAAAAGGTGGCAAGATACTTGAAAGCACTGAATATCAACGTCATCATGAAAGTAGAAGATGGTTTGTACAATTCCTGAAGGAATTAAATCAGATGATTTTAAAAATAGGAAGCTGCAATGGAATAGATATCCTGTATACCTTGCACTAATCTTTCAGGCAGTCAAAAAAAGAAGAAAAAGAAAACAAAAATTCTCCAACCCCATCTTTATAGGCTGCTTAAATAGCTTATTGATATATGATGGGAAGTTTTTCCACCATTTCATTCATGTGTTGCATACTTTGACATTTTTTCACACATTGTCGTGTGTTAATAAAAGATATGAAGTATATTGGTAAGTGCTGTTTTGCTGCTTGTTTGTATTATTCACTTCTACCACTTGTGTTTTGATTATTGTTACTTTTATGCAATTTAATAAGCTTGCAACACTAATGTGGCTTTATTGTGGTTTCATACTAGTGCTATGCTAAAGTGTCAGTAGACTTAAATTATGTAATTGTCAATAATTCTGACAATAGCCTATCCCAATGACTGCTGCATTTTGTTATCATAAATAGCAGCATGTTTGTTAGAGGATTCACACTATAGGGTTGCATTGGGTCTGGAGTCCTGTGGGACCTGATAAAAATCTTGGTTTTGGTCAGAAATCCTGTGAGATCAAAATTTAGAAACTAGTTGTGTACAGGGCTGTAGTTCAAACCATGAATGTCAACACCAGACTTTACAGAAATGCACAGAAACCTGTCTGACCACTGTTTAAATGTTGTACTTTAGACTAAAAGGTTATCTAATTGACAACATTATCCCTGCAGTCTTAGTGGCTTTGGGAATTTTGTGTTAGCTGTTGTGCTTTAGTTATAACACTGCTGATTTTATGTGTGCTACTTTACTGTCTGTGGACTGGCATTCCTTTTGGTAAATTGCAGGAAAATCCAGTCAGCTTTTTTAGCAAGTCTGGAACTGTGCCTTTGGCAATAAAACCCCAGATACATTAGAACTCTTAGGGTAGTGACGCCATCTAGCTAGAGGTTAAGTGTTTAGAGGAGCTGCCTGCACAAAAATGTGGGGAAATGAACAGAATAAAGTGAGTAGTTCTCATGTTAGGGAGTGATATTTGACTTGACCATGATGGAAGACAGGACAGTCAGTGGGAGAACAGCTGCTTTATGTTGCTCACTCAAAGATTTAATTTGCAGGGAGTGAATGACACATGATGGTTTATGTTCCCTTTGCCTGCTGGGTGGAAGGCCATTGCAGCTCTGGTGCAAGACATAAATGGTGGTGATTTTTTTTTGCATGGGAGCACTAGTACAGTTCTTCTGAAATGGTAACAGTCACCCAGGTTTTCCTCAGGTTAGAGGGGGTTATGCAAATTTTTAGGTTGGGATTTTTCCATTACTGCTTTCCTAACATACACACATACTATAAGCATCACATAGCCCCTTAACCACACATTGCGCACACACATTTATATAAAGCAAGTCTGTGACCATCTACAGAGGTGCCTCTGTATGCAGTCTGATTAGCATAATTCAGAGAGAGAGGCTCAACTTTATCCTCACAAGAGCCTGATTGGGTGTTCCAATGATTGCCACCTTGATTTAAACAATTTTTTCTGGTTATATGTTTTTATAGGGACTTGATTATTTTACTGTTGTTATACATGTTTTTCCTATTGTTAACATAATCAATTTAAAATGGAAATTCTAAATGTGTAGTTCTGAAAATATTTTGTGCTTGTCTTTAACAGATTACAGCTATTTCTTCAAAGGAAACCACTATTTCAAACTAGAAGACAGCAGCTTGAAGATTGTCAAGTTGGGTGAAATCACAAAGGACTGGCTAGGTTGCTGAGCATTTAATAAAATGGCTCTCAACAAGGTGATGATGTCCTTATCTCACGAGAACATCATCGCAGTACCGCACACAACTTGAGGTTGCCGCAGTGCACACTGTTCTTAGTTTTATCCCGGCAACTCAGCACGCTTCAGTGGGACATCTGTCCCCACCCCCCCCAGCCTGTATAACCAGTCTCCAGCTCTGTGGAACGGCACATCAAGACCTTTTACACAGGGTGAACATATGCAACTGGATATTTGCTTTATTTCTGTGTGATTTTGTCATTTTGTAATGTTGATGAAGATCTATAAAGATATGTACCCCAGTTTTTATTGTTTTTTTTTCTTTTTTAATCTTTTTTTAAAAATTCAGACATCAGGTATGTCTGCACTGCATTGATCGCAGTGCTATGAAGTACTGGTAGATATTGCCAGTTTATAAAAATTTGATTCTGAAAGACTGCTTTCCAACTCAAAAGGGAATTCATGTTGGCTATGGATTCCCTCTAAGTCCATTGTAAAAAGTACAGTTTTATAAATGTATCAATTTTGAGTGATTTTCTCATTGTTGTGCAATACATTTGAAAAAATGAAAGTGCACAATGTGACCGAAAATGGTGCTTTTAGAGATAGCTTTTGCATATAGTCCTACATATATACTGTATATTTTACAATCTATGAAACTATGTCCGATAGGACTACTTAGTATCTTCTGGATGTCAGAAAGTAGCATTTGCAAGCACACATTATTCTTCATTTGGGTAGCACTTTGTATAGGACTATATAAGGGAACTGCACTGTAAGGAGACCAGATATTACCATGGCAACTCCATGTTGCATTGCCCTTCACTAAGGGTACAGGTTAATGGCACAGGTTGCCTGTAAAGGATAGATTTGCTGTATGATGGAATCATGACAAGAATACTGCAGTAGTATTGTTTACTGATGTTTTATATTTCATTTTCTTTTTGGGGGTTTTAACAGTATAGTCATTTTGTTGTTTTAATGCTTGTGCACTTTGTTACTGTCACCAATAAAGATGGTCAATATAACTTCATATGCATTGCAAAATGAATGAGCTCTCATCACCAAGCTTGTGAACTCATCAATCCAAGACTAAATGCTTCACTTGTTAAAATTATTAACACACCTGAATTTGTACATTTGTTAGACGGGTATACCCAAAACATGTAAAAGCAACAAAGATTTGAATGGAATGACTAAAAAGCTTCCTTTCAAAAAATCAGCTCCAAAGCAGCCCTTCGCACTCAAGCTATCTTTCTTATTTAGTTTCTTTTTAATTGCCGACTCCAATAATGTTGCCCCAACAGAATACTGCAAAGATATTTGCATTCTCCAGCAAGCTCAATTCCTCTACTCAGTCCTATCTAGTAGTCAGCCTCAGTCTCTACAACATCTGTCGTTTACCACCACCACCTCTCCCTCCAAGATTAGAATAGTGTTCTGGCTTATTCCTGGTCCTCCAAAAATCCACAATCACCTCTTTTGTCTTGATCATGTTCAAGATGATGTAATTTTTCCCACAAGCCATAAAGCGATTGATTCCCTGTCCTTGGTCTCGTGCCCATCATCAACAATCATCTGATTTTTTTGGAAGAAGCCATGACTCAGAGACTTACTGGAAGTCTGAGGTGTAAGTGAAGAGAAATTATGAGAGTTCACTCCCCTGTGATGTTCCTGTGCTGCTGACAACCCTCTTAAACACACAGTCTCGCAAACTGTCATGTGATTATGTGGGTGTCCACCTGTATTTTCTGAAGTCTCTCACCTACCAGTGCAGGCACAATGGTATTTTCGTGAATTAGACACTGCTGTGATGTGGTGTTAGGAAGAAATTTAAGGAGATACGTCTGTGGTGAGTGTGGACATGTAAAGACTCCAGGCTGACTAGAAGTAATGTAGAGTGGTGGTTTCAGTTTGCTGCACATCGAACTGAGTAGTGGTCAATGCCAAAGAAGTCCTCCAATGTTGAAAGAAAAGACCAAGTTAATTTCCCTTTAAATATGATTCACATTTCTTTCAATATCTACAGGTCAACACGAATTCAATCAAGATTAAACCTTCATTCAGGCAATATCGGCCTTTCCCCTCCACTCAGAGTTAACATTACATCTACAGAGAAATTGCTCTCTAAAATTTATAAAATAATTGCAGTCAGCTAATACATTAAGTTTATCGTGCTCCAAATGGGAATCAGATTTCTCTCTTACTTTAGATTTCTGGATCCAAACCTGTAAAAAAAAAATTTTCATGACAAAAAATGCCACCACAAAACTCATTTTCACAGCTATATAAAATAGAATTTATTGCTGAGACTTGTTCACACTTGTGCACAAAATAGGTCAGAAACCTGACTTCCTGCTATCTGGCATTGCACCCCAAATTTAACATTTTAAGGAAGCTATCTCCTAATTATTATCCACATTTATGGGTTGCCACATCTCAATGACACGTCTGCAATAAATTTAGACAAAACCAACTGTCGTCACTATCACCAAGAAAAAATATTTTGATTAACTGAAAATCAAAAGAAAATATTCACATAACCTGGAAAAACTTACTTCTAAATAATATTGCAATGGAAAATCTATCCATTTCACCTCATCTGACTCATCTGGGTGAAACCTTTTATGAAAGGATGGGGACTTTATAAAATATAAATTAACTGTTTCATGCTGTCAACAAAAGGTTATGATAAAATGTGGTGTCTAAATTCTCTTATCGTGAGTGTGTATAATGTGAAATGTCAAAAAATACCAAGAAGCTGTCTTTAGATAGAGACTACTTGTTGAATTTCCCCTCTGGGATCAATAAAGTATCTATCTATCTATCTATCTATCTATCTATCTATCTATCTATCTATCT
>JBBBVU010000001.1:28025866-28060622 GCA_037177055.1 Atherinosoma microstoma | reverse complement strand
TGTGTGTGTGTGTGTGTGTGTGTGTGTGTGTGTGTGTGTGTGTGTGTGTGTGTGTGTGTGTGTGTGTGTGTGTTCCCTCCCCTCTCCATACAGTGCGTCCTGTTTGGAATCTTCCTGGTCCCTCTTCGAGCCATCCTCATCTCTCTGGTCTTGATGGTGACATGGCCAGTGGCTGTTATCATAACCTTCAAGCATCCTCTGAAAGGGGCTGTGGCACCAATGACAGGCTGGAGACGGTAACTATGGAGACAACTCCCATCCTACTTCTGCCTCGCCTCACACAGAACTCCACCCAAGCCTTATGACTACCATTATGACCTTCTCCATATCAGACTTACTTATAAACTTTTTTTAAAAGCTATTTTAAAACTTAAGTATAAATAGAGTCAAATAAGTTAAGTTCAGCCCAGTGTTAGTAGGTTCATCACTGGCCAGGATAGGATAATAGCTACTCACTTTCCCCGTTATGCCATGTGAAAGAAATGGAGTGAATTACATTTTATGAAAAATGTTAGATAGGCATACTGTGGCCATTATGAAAGACAAGCTTTTACACTAGGTCTGTGTTGGCTAACGTTTTACTACACACAGATACTCATGCAAATACACCCAGTTGTTGCCCAACAGGTAAAGCACCTCCATGCCCAAATGTTACTCAAAGCTAATAATGCAGTGATGTAAATAAATAGTTGTAGAGCAGATTATCAAGTGCAAGCACTGACCATTTTTCCCCCATTTTTCTTTAGAAATCTAAAGGATTAACAGCTAGTGCTAAGTTTTTGAGATATAACTCAGAACTCTGCTTTTTCTCCCCTCTTGCAAACACTAAGACTACCATTGTATCACCTCCCATACTTCACTTACAAAAAAGGGGAACTTGTTGCTCACTTGCTTAGGTCATGTGAACATGTGGATGAAGAAATACGCTGAATTCAAAGGGAGACATTTCTATTCAAACACTTAAAATGGAGAGTTTTACTAAAAGAAGAAAAAGGAGAAGAATTGGGCTCGACTGCTTCATAAAATAGGAAACGCAGAGGCGGCACAAAATGATAGTCTCTAATCTGTGTGCATTTTTGCAGAATCACGCTTTGTGAGATGATATCTGTCTTACAAGCATTACCTCAACCCAGCTCCAGTTCTCAGAAAGGAAATAGTCGGTTGCATTTACTGGGGCTAAAGGGGAACTGGAAATATGATTGTCCCCCCTTGGTATAAAAAACCTCCCTCTAAACATCTAATTGCAATATTAGTGTTATTATTGTCGTTATATGTAATTAATGGTGAGTGCATGCTGTCTGAATGCATTTTGCAAATGTGTTGTGTTGCAGATTGAGAACATTGACTGGTTGTAGTTTATTTTTATTTGATCTCTTTGACTGTAGCAGTTAGAAAATGACAGCTTTACAAGTCAAGTCAAGTCAACTTTATTTATAAGCACGTTTAAAAACAACATGTGTTGACCAAAGTGCTGTACAACTGTGCGTGATAAAATACAAATAAAAAAATCTGAGATAAAAAGGGGGACTAAACGATAAACAGATAAAAATATAAGACTAAAAAAAAAAGACAAACATGAAACAAATAATCAGTCAAAAAAAATTGCCAATGCTCAGTCTGGTTTAAAAGTAAGAGAATTAAAATAATTCTTTAAACATGAATTATAAATGTCCACAATTGGTGAGGTCCTAATATGAAGGGGTAGGCTGTTCCATAATTTGGGGGCGACAACAGAAAAAGCTCTGTCCCCTCTAAATTTCAGCCCGGACCTCGGAACAACAAGGAGTGACTGGTCAGCAGACCTCAGCAATCTAGAGGGAGCATGTGGGGTTAAAAGATCGGAGAGATAAGAAGAGGCCAGCCCGTTTAAAGACTTGAAAACAAACAATACAATCTTAAAATCTACTCTAAAACTTACAGGTAGCAAAGCAGCTAAAACAGGTGTGATATGGTCTCTCCTCCGAGTGCCGGTTAACATTTGGGCAGCGGCATTTTGGACTAATGCAGACGGTGCATGAGGGACTGGCTCACACCTGAATAAAGACCGTTGCAGTAGTCAAGTCTAGACGAAATAAAAGCGTGATTAACTTATTCAAAATCAGAAAAAGGAAGAAAGTACTTGACTTTTGCAAGAATTCTAATCTGATAAAAACTACCTCTAACCACGGCACTTATATGTTTGTCAAAATAAAAAAAATACATTCAGTAAAAAATTTCCATTCAGTAGCGGATTCATACTATAGGTTTGTGCAATGATCTTGTGACCACAGCTCTCTGTATGATTATAACCAGACATGTAGGTGAATGTGGAAAAAGAGATAAAGATGAATCCTCAAAAGTTTCGCAATGTATCGCTTTACACATATTCTCATGATGATTGATGATGAAAAAAAGTATTGAAGCTCTTTCTGTTAGCAGAGATGACTAATATTCCTCCACAGTACTTTGCATATATTTTGTTACTGATACACTTGTGTTGCTGATCTCGCTGATAATTGGCGCCCAGTTTTACGCACCTGCACATTCAGCTTACTGTTGTTTGGTTTGTGGTGTTTGTTTCTTCTCATCTCATCAACCGCCTCTTGTAAAACTGTATGGAGCCCTTTCTCAGCTTACCAGCTTTCTTAAGTGCAACTGGAGCAAAAGGAAAGTAGATAATATGAGATAATTCCCAAGTATGTGATGTGTAATGCAGAAGCTAACTTTGTCCAACAGTATGTTACTCTGTGCCCTCTGCATAATAAAGCAGACCTTATCATAGCAATAAAGACTTGACCAACTGATTTAAGTTTAAGCTTTTATACTCTGGAAACAGCATGGCATGGTATTAAGATCCCTGCCTAGTGGAGCAGGATTAATACAGCTTTAAATATTCATGGGTTTGTAATCTCTGAACAAGCTTTAAAAGTTCCACAGTGCCATTCATCATTTTGTCCAAGAGTTTCTGTGTGCTCCCTGTTGATTTTGAGGAAGTAGCCGGTGGAGGCAACATTCACTTCAGTACACAGAATGGTGCAACTTTTCCTATTGCTAAATCAAGCTTACTCAGTCCATTTAAATCCATCTGTCTTAATGTCCTTATTCTCTTATAAATGAAATAATTCAGAGCATTTTTTTCCCAATAATTTCCAGATTCATGTGTCGAAATGTGATGGCTGCCTTGGGAAGGGCTTACTTCTTCTGCTTGGGCTTTAGAGTGGTGGTGAAAGGTACACAGGTCAACAGCAGTGAGGCTCCCATCCTGGCCGTGGCCCCCCACTCCACCTTTTTCGATGGGATCGTGTGCATCGTAGCCGGGCTGCCCTCCACTGTCTCACGCGTCGAGAACCTGGCAACACCCATCTTTGGCAGTGAGACACTTTTCATTTGGGATGTTGTTGTTTCAGGACAGGAATGTTGGGGCGTATGTGCTTGGGGAAACTATTTTTGTGCTAAAAAAAAATCCACTGTGTGTGATGTGCATGTGTGAACTTGTGAAAACACACAAGTGTGAAAACATTTTCGGCCATAAAGTTCTGTCATTATCTGATGCACAAGTTCACACCTTCCGTTTGAGGGTGTTTGATTACAAGTGGCTTGAAGACCTGTATGTACCTGAGCCATAAAGATGATAAACATAGACATTCTCCTTCCATATTCTTGACAGTAGTGGCACTGCCCCCCGCCCCCCACCTTTTATTAATGCTCACATATTAATGCAAGTCCAATCAGAAGGAAATATATATTGTCAATAACTATTATGTAATTGATGTTTTGTCTCCTCTGCAGGGTTTGTTCGCTGTCTGCAGCCAGTACTGGTGTCCAGAAAGGACCCAGATTCCAGAAAAAACACAATCCAGGAGATTGAGAATCGAGCCAAGTCCGGAGGCCACTGGCCACAGGTTTGTTGGTTTGTCAAAAGCACACGCACACGTCAGGATGTTGGTTTGGCGTCACATTTTTTATTTCTAGTTAATTTATGCAGTCTGTGCAGTAAAAGTGCGTTTTCTTTCTAGACTCATTCCCAGAAAGAACAAAAATGTTCTTTCTACGATGTTGGCTCACATTATTTCAAAAGCACAGTGTTTCTTATGAATATTATTTGCATACTTTATAAAAGAGAGCAAGCATGGGATTTGAACATTCAGCAACGATGCTTTGTTCTTCAGCTTCTGATATTTCCAGAGGGAACATGTACAAATCGCTCATGTCTCATCACTTTTAAACAAGGTAAGTGGAAAGATTGTATGTCATATAATGTAATCTTAAGCAATCTTTTTTTTAATTGCATTCTAAACCCAGAAAAAAGAAAAAACAGACAGAAGACAAATATAAAACAGTTTTCTATTTAATAGTTCTTCCCTTTCTTGCTTAAAGCACATCCAGCATTGTCACTTAAATCTAATCTACTGAGCAGAAACCTACTCAATAGGAAGACTACTTAATAATTTGCCCTCCAAAAATTTAGAATAGGATATATATTTTATGCTTTAACATATAATTGACTAGTCTGGATCTAAATAAAGTTGGAAAAAAAAGAGGATTTCAGTGCAGTGATGTCATAAGGTCTTAAGATGAAACAAGAACACGAGGGATTTAAAGAAAAGGAACAAACTGATCAAAAGGGGGGTTATATGCTGGGGACAATTCTGAAGCCTCAGAGAGTAATGCTGAACATCATGGACAATTCTTCACACCCTTTCTACACAACACAGCGATGAAACAACAAAGTATGTTCAGTGAGAGACTTCTTCAGGTTCGCTGTGACACAGGAAGGTACAGGATGTAAAAGAACAGGAGCTTAAACAACTCATTTTTGTAACTAAAATGAATGATTTATAATTAAAGAAAAAAACGCAGCATCAGATTTTTTTTTGAGGGGGGATTTAAAAAATATTTTCCGTTTCATGTTCCCAACCTCTAGGTGCCTTTATCCCAGGAGTCCCTGTGCAACCTGTGCTTATGAAATATCCCAACAACATGGTGAGCCCTTGTGACTGTCACGCACACCATTGTACTTGGTGGTTTTCTCTTAGGAGGTGCAACTGGGAAAAGAATAATATGAATGAGCAAACGATACCAGTTTGCTTCCATCCTGGCAAAATACTTTTATATTATATGTATTTATTTAGTCATTCTTCATTATTATTTATGCATTCTGTATTTTTCTCCCTTTAGGACACAGTGACTTGGACTTGGCAAGGTTTCAGCTCGTGAGTATGATTGAACACAGTTGTGCCTCTATGTTTTTTCTACATGTTAGCGTGCATATTCCATGAAGGCAGTGTCTACTGTTACTTTTTATTGGACAGTGAGCACCACTTTAACAAAAAAGCAGTAACAGCTGTGGCTTGGATCACAGCAGCTTTGAATGAACATATCCAACAGACTGCTGTGATTATATTATGTGCAGGAAGACTCTGCTGCTTCTAACGCTGTGCCAGCTCTACACCACTGTTGAAATAGAGGTAACAGCCATTTTCCCTCTTAATATGAAGTTCTATAAAGGCTTTTACTCATTTTCTACATACGATTTTGTAGTGTTGATAAAGAGAAAATATTTAGCGCTCGTATTACTCAGTGGTACCATATCAGCTTTTTGCAGAGGTGTTTTCTGGCTTTCATGCCAAGGTGTAGGAGTGTATTTTCCACTTGACCTTCCTTGCAACCTTTCTCCTCTGTTCTGTTTTTCAGTTCCTGCCGCCGCACATCCCCACAAATGAGGAGAAGAAAAGCCCCGCTCTGTTTGCCAGCAGAGTGAGAGAAACTATGGCCCAGTGAGTATTCATTGGTCTGATGCCTTATGGAAAGCACTTTGTCTTTTTAGAATGGTGCTATACAAAACACTTTCCTCACTTTGAGTTGCACATTCCTCGGTGCATCCCTTGAGTGCATTGTATAACAAAGTTTAATAGAAAAGTGAAAGTATATATTTCTACAAGTAATGAATGAAGCTGTAAAGTAGTTTAATGTGCATGCCAGTTGATGAGAAACACATCAGTATGTGTCGAGTTTGGTTCCAGCACTCGTCTTATCGCCCTGATCTTTGCATATCTTTCTTGCCTGCTGCCTATTACTCCTTACAAGCCATTTGAGCTGACCGCTTCCTAAATCCCCTGCTTTCAGCGCTTTGGGAGTTCCAGTGACAGACCACACATACGAAGACTGCCGACTCATGATCTCCGCTGGCGAGTTGACACTTCCCATGGAGGCTGGCCTGGTAGAGTTCACCAAAATCAGTCGCAAACTCAAGTAAGACCACCCCACTAAGGTATTCTTTCTTCTCTAGCAGTCATTGAAATTACCTGTCCAAATATTTAATAGAAGTACTATATGATTGTCTGTGTTGTGCCATGTTCACTTAGTCTGAAGTGGGATAATCTGAAGAAGGAACTTGAAAGTTTCGCAAACATGGCCAGCTCTTGTAAGGGAGGACGCATAACCATCGAAGAGTTTGCCAGATTCCTGAAGCTGCCTGTCAACCCAGCCCTCGAGGAGCTGTTTGCACTGTTTGACAGGGTAAGGATGTGTTTATCAAAGAATAGTTACCTAATCATTTTTATATAACCATAGTAACTTGAAGCAATAAATAACACTAGTTTGAATAATAAAATATGTAGGTTTTTTCTTTTGAAACTGCATTGTGTTTCAGTAACTCCCAAGAACAGGAGAGAAAATATGTCCCAACAAAAACTGCAAATGCCGCAGAGTAGGATAGGATCCCTGCATATAATACCTTCCAATGAAAGTAAAATTTACAGGTAAAATGACAGTGTGGGTTCAGGATTTTTGCAACCTAAAAAACTAAATTATGATCAAAGCAATTTGGACTCCTTCTCTGGTGATGCAGAAAGAGGTTTGAGTGGGAACAGAGGATTTAAAACAAAACAAACAGACACACACAAAGAAAAAAACAGCTTCTAATAACTAGTTCAGTAAATATAATGAATACTTATTCCTCCAAAAGTACATCCCTCATAACTGTCCCACGGTAGGAAATTGACTTTCATAGAAATCACATATTCTTTTCTAACATAACATCCATATGTAGCAGTCAGCTGTGTTGATACCAGAGACAAGAATGATCTGATCTATTATATAATCAAATTTGATGATTTATGGATTCCAGACCGAAAGGATAAATGACAAAACACTACCCGTTCTAATAATCGGTACCATCTCTTTGCCTTGTGTAGAACGGAGACGGCACCATTGACTTTAGGGAGTATGTGATTGGTGTGACCATCTTGTGTCGACCAGCCAACACTGAGGATGTTCTAAAGATGGCTTTCCAGGTAGGATGATGGGAAAAAATCAAGACACTAATGAACTTATTTAAGGAACTGAATGTTATGACATACTTTATCGGAGTAAACACAGAACTCTGTTGGTATCCATTTCATATATTCTCATTCAAGCTTGTGCTTGTTCGAACGTCTTTTGCATATAACCGGAAATATCTGTGTGTGACACTTACTTTTTACATCCATCACAGTCATTCTATTGCATAATACATTTCCTGCTGATATCACTATTTTACTGCCTTTTATTGCTTTATTGTTAATGTTCTGAAATGTTGAGGCAAGCATATATATTAATGTACATATATAGATATATAATGTTAAGATTTTTTTTTTTACAAAATATTAATAATTAAATGTTTAAATGTGAAAAAAAAAACAAGACAGAAGCAAAAAAAAAGATTAAGCTCCCTGTCCTGCATTTCCTGTCTGTGCACAGTAGTCCGTAGCAGCATGGCTGCAGGAAGAACAGAGGCAGCATTCAGAGAGGCATGGATAATGTCAAGTTAACAAAGTGTGTCTGTTGTTTGCTGGCCATAAGGTTAGATGTGGTTTCGGAGAAATGGCAACTGAAAGCTTCTTTTTTCTTGACTAATTTATCAAAAGTGAATCCACAGTATTATATGATATTGTCTCCTTGTGTCCAATTTTTAAGATGCTTTTGTTGCAGTATAAAGGTTTAAATAAACATATTCACATAAATTGGGTTCTTTTTGTCCTCTTTATTGCAGCTGTTTGACACAGACGAAGACGAAAAAATCACCCATGAGGAGTTTAGAGGTCTGCTGCGCTCTGCTCTGGGTGTGTCAGATCTGAACTTGACCAAGCTCTTCAAGGAGATTGATGCTGATGGCTCTGGTTTCATCACCTTTAGTAAGTTAATTCTCCCACAGGATGAAGTTACATTTCAGTCTTTTGGGCTCCTTCTGTAATTTCACGAGTGTGTTCTGAAATGGGAATATGTGCAGTGAATAAATACATACATAGTTTGAGTTACACTGGATCCAGACTTTTTTTCCCCTCTCTCTGTGCTTGTGATTCTTTAGATGAATTTCAAGTTTTTGCCACAACCCACCCAGAGTATGCCAAGCTCTTCACCACTTACCTGGAGCTTCAGAGATACCAAGCGATCCAAGAGGCAATGCCGGGTGATCTGGAATTGGGCGGTAACAGCATTTCCGGGGAGACAAATGAAGACAGCACCTCTGACAAAAAGGATGACTGAGACTGAGAATGACTGTGAACTTTGTTTACCTCGAGAAGAAAAATGCAAGTCTGCCATCTGCTTCCTTGTTGTAGTTTAATTCATTTTCATACCAAGTATTTTCCTGTGTGGTTCTAGTGTGCTTCTGTTTTCATTATTAGTGCCTTATAGAGATTTTAAATGAGAACTTTCCTAATATGTTTTTCAAAAGGACTGTTTTGTGTACTTTAGAAGAGAAAGCAAATTAAATCCTTGTCATCAGGCATATTTATGTTGAAAATAATTGTGTTTTTATTAACTGTCTAAATGTGCAAACTTCAGATTTAACCACAGAGACATGTGTTTTTTGATTTAATGATGTGTTTCCTTTAAAGCAATGTGATTTTTGGACAGTTTCGACCTTACCCTTTGATGAACACAACCTTGTGTACCTTATTCTTGTTTTTGTGGTTTTTCTGCAAATGAGAGAAAAAAACTGCCAAACCAACACATTTTGAAATTTAAGCAAAGCGTCCTGTGCTTCTGTCTTGCAGTATAATTAGTGTTCAGTAAGCTTTAGTCAGATCTTTCCAGTCTGGCAAGCCAGAGACATATCTTCTGTATTAAAACTATGTTTACAACAAGCATAGATGCTGTGCATTACACTTTTTTTCCAGCGCTCAGGGACGCAAACCTTGTAATACGGCTGTATAATTAGCCAGAGGTTTGCTTTGCATGTGTATCTATTTGCATTTCTACTGGAGACTGTTGTTGCTGAGGCAGCAGCATGTCTGCTGCTTTAAGTTTACTAAAGCAAATCAACCATTGAAAATAGGGCAATTTGTGAGCAAAAAGGCAACAGAGCTTCTTCACAGGAGCATATTCCAGCGGGGTATGCTTTGAGATTAATAAGAGGCATTGTTATTTATTGAGCAGGGTGTATTGCAATTATATGGGTTTCCCTTTTTTTTTTTGTTAACACTGCAAAGTTTGCTTTTTAAAATAAAACAAGACTACAATACTCTTTCCTGGTTTGTGTTGTATTCATCACTTAAGAAACTTGTTATAACTTTCTCAGACTTTGCTTATAATTAGACCCAAGTGCAATGAGTGGGCTACAGCTGTACTGCTGTGTCTCTGAAACCACCACAAGGTGCCAGCAGTTACCTGTTAAAATTCCAGTGTGTGTATGTTTGTTCTATGTCCAATTGCTTGTGAGATTGAATAAATTCTGCCATTTGCGCTTCATTTTTAACAATGAGGTTTCAGTTAAGAATCAGTTATAAGGTCAGACATCCATTGGTAAGCTAATGAGCATTCATTAAACCATGTGTGTAATGTTTAACCAGTCATCATCAGTGAGTCATACTGTTCTCACCAAATGAAACAGACAGCTACGGTATAAAGAGGTTCATTTTGTTTCAGTATGATTCAGAATAGTTCAAAAACTGATTGTGCAAAGTAAACGTTCACATTTCAGGAAATGCCATCATGAATAAGGCCAGATATTCAAGCCGAGGATGTGGAATGACCAGAAGGATTTCTTAAGCATTTTTGTATTTCCACACCAACAAAATATTAGATGAAAACTTAATCTTATATGCAAACATTTTGAGAAGCCATACCTTATTATCATTTAAAGCACAGATGATCATAGGAATGTATTAGGGGAAATGAGTGCACTATCATGATTTATGTGGAGGAAGATTGTGTCAGTGCATTTCTTCACATGGCATCTATCTCTGACCCTGCATGTTATTGTGAGAGGCATCATGATTTTGGATCTGAGTGCTAAATCAACTTTGTTTTTTTTTGTTTTTTTGTTTTTTTAAAAGAGAGGTGAGCAAATGGGTATTGAAAAACTTGGACTGATTAACTGTTTGTGTTCAGTAAAAAAAAACTTTTGACATTTTCTTTTGTAATGTGTTCAAAATTTCTCAAAATGAGCATTTGTATAGTTCAGTGTATAATAAAGACGATTGTTATAAACAGCTCCTTCATTTTGAAGCTAAGTGTTTTACATCTGCTTATTGGTCAAAAAAGTGCTTTCACTTTTGCTGAGACAATGTGTCAAATTATTCACTCATTTTCTGCTCAGCTGGTCTTAGAAGTGGGTGTGATGCTAATATAAGATGCTCAAAATACTGCTCGACAGTGCTCGCGCATGCACAGAAACACACAAGAAATGGCACTGTCTTGCCGTTTATTCACTGCACACAGGAGGTTGAAATGAAGGATGGAGCAAGGACCTCTTCATTAAAAGCCTGCTGTTAGACAAACTGTGATTACCAGCTGTGATTTCCACGTTCAATTTGTTTTAACCTTTTCAAATGTGCAGAGGCTCATTTCATTTTGATCAAAATTGATGAGATGGCATAGAATCAATTAAATCACATCGCGGCTGTGCTTACAACAGTTTGACTCCTTCCCTTGCCACAGCGTCCACTCTCCTCTTTTACCCTCACGCCCCTCCATCCTTCTGTTTTCCCTGGTCGTATATTGCTGTATCCATTTCAGCCCTGCCTGGAGGGTGATCCTGTCGCAGTAGATTGTGGGAGATATGTGTTGGTAATTTGATTTGGTCTCCTCAGGACCTGAGTGAATGAGCAGCCTCTGTTTGTGAGCACAAGCTGGACACAGGCCTCTTACAGATGGGGGACTCACTGTGTCAGGCTGGAGGGAAAGGTCAGAACCAACAGGCCTTATCATTAAACTGATGTGGCACAACTATGTGCGTCAGTTTAACCCGGTAGCCCATCTTTCACAGGTATAGCAAGGACAAATCCTGGCTGAGCTCAACTTTCTCCAGTGATGAAAGGTTTGACTGTCGATATGCAAGGTAAATCCTAGGAATCAGAACCAGTTGCATGTATTATACCACCCTTGAGGTAAATTCATCTTTTTACCCCTTCTGATTTCTACTAGATATGCAGATTTACACGATTTTAGGTCTTACCCGTGCAACTGATAATTGAGATATTAAAGTGAAAAGTGATGGGGCATCGTTACTGTGAGGATTTTTGAAGAGGTTACATAAGAGGAAGAAATCAAAGTTATTTTAGCCGCACTTTCCTATAGAATGGACTTTCCTGCCTAAAACAACAGGATACCTGGGTGTGTACGTACACTCCTTTGACCCTTCTTTCGCCCTGCGTGACGATAATGGATGTAAGGTTTCAAAAGGTCAGCACAATGTGCACAAACACTAGCTTACAGGTTAGAAAAGTGCAGAAATTTGCTGGACAGAACATCCGGGCAAAACATATGTAAATGTATTCCCATAATTCACGTCTGAAACAATTACTTGAAAATGTATCGTATAGGGCTCTAAGTTCTCCAAATGTCTTGTTCCTTATTGTGGTGTCAGTCATGTTATGGAAGTGCTTATAAGTCCACAGCCTGTGCATCATTTTGTACACCGATTTGGAGAACATAACAAACCTTTGACCAACTTGAGGATATTTTACAATGAAAGCTCTGATTTACAACAATGCTTGGCTGTATGACATAAGTGTATGAAAATTAACTCATTGCTTTGTCTGTTCTCAGACCACATTGTCCATCTGCTCGATGTTGAAGATGCATTTGATTCAAATGGATGTTTAGTTCATAAAGTTTGGCTTGGTGTGGACTTTTAGACATTTGTATTGTTTTCCAAGCACTCACAGGCATATATCTCCACACACCCATGACTCCTGCAGATTTGAGCCTGGCAGCCTGTCTCCTTGAGCTCTTCGGGGAGTTCCTCCAAACCTCATTGTTGGGTTTCCTCACTGCACCAGATGACACCTTGTTGATTTTCTCTCTCCCATTATTCTCTCCGGAAAGTGATTGTTCCTCATTTCCCATGTGATGGTTTATAGGAACAGTGAAGGTCCTGGTGAGGGCAAACTCTGAGATGCTGGATGAAACATGGGCAGTCCAACAGCACTATTGGCATCAGTATCTGAAGTTGCATGTTTGTTTTCTTGCACAGTGTTTTGGGTGTTTCGCATCTCTGTGTTTGATTCTTCTCCAGTTGTTTTTTTTTCTTTTTTTGGATGAAGGGCAACAACTTTTCCTGTGTAACATATGAGTATGGGTCAACCTGAGGTTGCTGAAAAATATTTGTCTTTTTAGTTGCCAAATAAGGTGTGCAAGTGTTTATAGTTTTCAATCAAATTCAAACTATGTCTTCCATGGGACAAGGAAAAAATATGTTTAATCATAGCACTGAATGTTTCTCTTGTTACTTATAAGCCAAGTGAGGGGAAACTGTGATGTGTTAGTGTTTATGACTGCCGAACACTGTCTTATGCAACAATTTCAGAACAGAAAATTATAACTGAGGATTTGGATATTGAAATGGGTCTCTTGAAGATGCAAATTCAGTCTGCCTCTAATCTTTAACTGAATTTTCCTGAGACTCATTAATCAGCAACAGACATTTTTTTTCCAGTTCAAACAGCAGCCATTCTAATCTTCACACTGTCAGACCTCACCCATTAATTGCTCCCCACTACTCAGGCTCAACATATATGCATTCCCCTATTGTGCTATGAGATGATGTGACCTCCTTGAATATATAAGTCTTTCAGCATATGGTGGATGTGTCCCTGATTGTTACTCAAAATAACAATTTGAGGGCACATGCTTCTTTGCCTCCTACACATTCACAGTGAAGGAGGAAAAGAAGCTTAGTTTCTTCCCCCACACTTAATATTGACCATGTTTCCCAGATGTGCTATATACTGCTGGGAAAATTTTTCCCTCTGCCATCAGACAGCTGACTCACACTGATGCGTTTGTTACTAAATGCATACAGTGTGCAGGGCAAAAGACAGAAAGATAGTTGAGATATTCAAATCTTTTCAGATACAAGAAAGCCCAGAGGGAGAAGCTTAATGACACTGCAAATATAAAGAGGGCTGGAGAGATTGAAACCAGAGATTTAATGGGGTGCACAACAAAACAAAGCCCACTCAAAGCTAATACCATGGCCTGATTGCCATGTTGTAATGACTTGCTACTTAAAGTCTGTGGAAGGAGGATGTAAGGAATTTTATGAAGACAAAAAGCATTTTTTTTAAAATGAGGCACAGTTTTTTCTCATGTATGTCTGTGTACAGACACAGAGGCAAAAAGACAGAAAGGAATAGATTCTATTTACTGTGACTGACCAAATGCCCAGGTTAAATCCACAGGGGTTATTTTGTGGCTGCTGAGAGGCTGCGTCATCTTTCATTAGATTCTCATCCAAAGGTCGACATAGGAGAGCTCAGATCTTAAGAGAAAGACAAACAGTGAAGTCTCAAGAACTCTTTACAACCAGAGTGAGGGATCCAAGATGATCAAGGTAAAAGGTGAAGGATGATATTGTTTTGCCTAGAGCATTACTCCCCGTGGATACAGAAAGATTGAGGTTATGGGTCCAGCTCCTACTTGTTAGCAATTCACTCAGTGTCTCAGCAACAGTATGCAATGGTGCTGTTAGATTTCTATATAGAAGATTTCTGCTAAACTGCATACATATTGTACATTACGTATGCCTTCAACTGCGAAGAAACCCACTTGTTGAATAGAAAAATTAAACTAAGAATCTACTTTGAACTAGAGCCCCCATCATACACAATTAACACAAAACATGCAGTGAGTTTTGACTAGAGATACTATAACGTGTCTTACAGTGCTGAACAGTGCAGAAGAATAAGACTTATTGAGAAGAAAACAGTAATAACAACATGATCTTTCTTGTTACCTGGTCCATGGCTTTACCCTCACTGCAGTTATTTAATCTCCACAAACAAAATGCCCAAAAGTAGCCTTATTAGGGCTTTATAAAACAAGCACTGGAGAGCAAAGAGGACATTCATTGACTTTAATGGGATGAACTGATCAACCATATCTAATAGAAATCATTGCCCCTGGCAAAAGCTGGTGTAGAATTAAATTACACATGGAACACAAAGCTTTTACTGCTTCTTAGAAAACTGTAATTCAATCTGTTTAGTGCAGAGAAGAAACAGATAAGTCCAAATTAAAACATTAAAAAAAGTTTTGTTGTATGTTAAATTTAAGTTTTACAGAAGCCTAAAGGTAAGATGATGATATATCTGTTAAAAATGTTACATCAAAGTACAAATACATGCCTATACACAGATATATGATTTATCTTTTTACACTAGTGGAAAAAAGTCCAATAAACAACACGTTTAAACAGGTTGTGTTCATTGGTTTTAAACGTAATCTTTGGGTAATACACAAAGTGTCGTCATATGATGTCTTGTTTCAGCTGAGTTAATCCTAATAGTGTTGTGAAGTCAGAAGTATATGTTTAGCTTAAGTTTATGGGAACTTGGGCTCAAACCAAAAAAGCGCTCATGCCATGTTGACATCAAACTGGAGAGAAAGAGTTCAATTATAAAATATCACGTGGAAGAGAGAGAGGAAAGTTATTTAAAAGCTCGCATTTTTTTATCCTCTCTGCTTGAGAAGGCGAGTCTCAAAGTTCCTTCAGAATGGGCAGTCTTCCCTCAGATGCGTCCGGACAACAGCAGCATCGGGTCATGGAGAGGTGTACCTAGCTTTTACCAAGTACGGCGAAGAGCCTTTTATTTTCAGAGCTATTAATTGCTTTAGAAATTAAGTCGTATTCAAGTGACTGTTTATCTCTCTTAGAAGCCTTATCAATAATGTTTTAAGTAGCCAAATTCATTGTTCATCGTCCAATGCGCTCAGCGCGTGGTGACGTAGAAACGATTTTGGTCTTTCACTTGACACTTACTTTTGCTGTTTATCAGACGACACCGCTTTATCTTAATACTGTACTTGCATCAAAAGCACACAGGCACTGTGTCTAACTGCTGTAGGAAGATGTCATATTTTCCCGTCTTTCAGTCCTAGCATGTAGGCTTCCCCCCTTGTACTTAACTTTATTAGAACTTTACGCACATACACTAAACCTCTCCAAACTCTCCGTTTCTCTTTCCTCCTCTCCAGCCGATGTACGCGGAGGTGTCACCTGCAGTTTACACGGAAAACACTTGCTTATCAGGTTTTGTCAGCGGGACAGCGACTCTCAATCCAGCACCCCGTTGTAGTCCATCAGCTCCGCCAGAACCCGCAGGGGGCCGTGAGAGCACCACACCGGTGTGGGCTTTATACGCATCCCAGAGAAGATGAATATCCAGGTTCTGCCAGAGCACAAGCTCTCTTCGGTCGCCCCGCTGAAACAGTGCAATGTGGAGAAAAAAGAGGTAGAACTGATACTGGTGAAGGACCAGAATGGTGTCCAGTACACCAGCTCCTCAATCATTCCCACCCCTGGTCACCGCGGTCCGCCTGGATCCAACTCCGAAGAAGAGAGAGAAACTTGGGGCAAGAAAATAGACTTTCTCTTGTCGGTTATTGGCTTCGCTGTGGACCTTGCCAATGTTTGGAGATTTCCTTACTTGTGCTACAAAAATGGAGGAGGTAAGTCATGTGTTTTTGTTGATTAATGTGCGTAAATCTGGAAGACGTTGTTAAACTTTGCGCGCCGTCGTGGCTTCAAGTAAAAACACATAACAGAAATGAAAATCAAGTAACAATTGAGGGACTAGAGGTATACTGCAGCTGACAGTAAGTGGACTACCTGTAGCATACTTTTTTTATATATTGTATTTAATTTTTGAAAAGTTTAAATTTTCACCTTCAAATGTTGCAAAAATATTCTGAAACAGCCCCAGAGAGCAAATATCTACTACAGCATTGCTGTTTTAGATGTGGATGTTTAAAATTGATGATAATTACTGTTGTTGTCTAATCTTAGCTCCTTTAATCTCCTTTAATAGTCCCAGGTGTATAAATGGGGAAGCCTATTTAGCATTCACTAAGAAGGAAATACCTCATTCTATTTTTTCAAGGCATGCACAGCTGAACTGTATAATTCAAGTCTGTCAGATAATTCATGAAAGGTGACAAGATCAGAGAGCAGACAGATGGTTCACCCTAGGCAGTGTATTTTCAGATATATTTAAAACTCTAATGTGTAACTCTGGATTCAAGATAACCACCATTTAATCTGCGAATCGATATTTTATGTTTGCAAACTGGAGGGAAAAAACCTTCTTAGTGATGTTTAAAGCAATTTTGACTTAAAGATTTTATTGTAATTAGAAAATGCTTAGAAAAAAATCTTTCTGTTTTTCTCATGTAATGCCATTGCAGCTTTAAAACTGACCTGTAACATCTTTTACAGTACTGTCGGACTGATGCTGACAACATTCTGTTTGAAAACCATATCTGTACGGTTTATCTGGCTGCTTCGGCTTGTGTTTGAGCTCACATTTGAACTGTAAATCTGGCTACTGATTGTTTTCAAAAACTACTGAGCAATGAAGTTGAACCATAGTGAAAGGGAATAAAAGTAGCGCACGTTACCTTCAACATTTACGACAACAGAGTGTTCACTAGAAGGTGTGCCCCATACTCTGTTTGTCTGTGTATCCATTCACATGGCAAAAATCAACATGTTGTGCTCAGTGGTCAACTCTACCAGCAGCCTGTCAATCAAACTGGCCCTCAGCTAAATACATTCATTACTGAGGATCATGTATCATTTGTGATGGACAATGTCAAGAACAGTTCAATTATAAGAGGTCATTTCCTTGTTGGTGGATATGCTTCTGAGGCGCAGCATGAAAATAGGTTTGAGCCTCCCTGCTATTTTCCAAAGAATTCCATGCCCCCTACCACTCCTGCTACTGTATTTGTTTTGAGGGGGTGTCTTGTTTTCCAGTATCCAACACTCATTGAAATTAAAAAACGTTTTTTCCCCCTGAATATTAAGATAAACTGGCAAAAAATGTTTAGATCTAATGTCATTGTCTTTTTCCAGGTGCCTTTTTGATCCCCTATATTTTTTTCTTGGTAATTGCGGGGATGCCGTTGTTCTATATGGAACTTGCCTTGGGCCAGTACAACAGGGAGGGGGCAGCTACAGTTTGGAAAATATGCCCCATCTTTAAAGGTGATCTGCAACACACACAAATGCAGAGACACAACACATGTACATGCATGTCTATAAACTTCAACCTCTTTGTAACCTCTTTAACAGTGAGCCTTTGTTTTTTTTCCTTTTTGCTTCTTGAGTGTCTTGCCCTTTAATTTCATCCCTTTCTGCTTGTCCTTTCCCCCCAGAGGTTGATAACAGTAACTAAAGCCTGTCACAATAGCTCTTTCATCTGCTTTAAAGAAAAAAATACAACAACCCTCATTGTACTTACAAACTCATGTATCCTTGTGCAAATTTCAATTCTAAAATTAATAATACAAAACATATCCACGCTTGTTAATCATCTAACCATCAGAAACATAGTGGGGAAAAAGATACGCACATACATATATACATCTTTGTGTATACACATATATATAAAATAAACTTTTAATATTAACATTTTGTCAAGTTTTTCTAAAAATAATTTACACTACAGACCTCGTTAAATCTCTTTAAATGTGTTCATTAAGTTAAGGATCTCTGACAACACATATTTTCAGATACTGTCAGATAAGTATCTATCGAACCGTCACAAGCTGCTGCTTATGTTGGCTTCAGTGTTAAGGCGGGTTTGTTTTTTCCCTGCGTAGAACGAGATGATGAAGGTTTTATGGGCTTCTCTGTTTCATGTAAGGACATCACATTCCAGTGGAAATAGAATAACAAATCCCAGAATCCACACCCTAATAACAGCTCAGAATCATGGACAGTGATCGTTGATACAATGTACATGCGTGCATGCTAACACTTTTTCCCACTGTTTGGTCACTGAGAGATTGGTTAGGTAAAAGTTTTGACCCTCTGCTAAAGTATGATGAAGAAATAAGTGTACTTCTTGGTTCATGATAGGCTGATAAAGCAAATTAAGATAAGCAGGTCTGCGGGGTCTATCATGTTATCCATGATTTATAAACAATGCTGTTTCATAAGAATTGGCTGAAATGGACCTTCTTTTCTTTTTGAAGTGCATGATTTGAAAAGAAAAATCATAATAAAAATCCCCAAGCAAATGATGCACCTTTGTCAGAATGTATATTAATAAATGGATTTGCAATTGTTATGTTCTTTCCAACAGGAAATAAAAAAAGTTATAGGAACTGAAGGTTTTCAATGTATATAAAAAAAAAACTATAGCATAGCATAGTGTGAAATGATTTCCTTCTTCACTAATAATGCTATTTTTCTCAGGTGTGGGCTATACTGTGATTATCATAGCCCTATATGTTGGCTTCTACTACAACGTCATCATTGCCTGGTCCCTCCACTACCTGTTCTCCTCGATGACTAGAGACCTGCCTTGGCTCAAATGTGGCAACCGCTGGAACAGTCAAAACTGCACCGATCCCTTCGCCAATAGGTCCATACTTGGCAATGGCACATCTTATTCCAAGTACAAGATCACCCCGGCAGCAGAGTACTACGAGTAAGTGACATCTGGAATTCATACAAATAATGAATCAGATAATATTCTCTATGATTTAGACTGGCTGGAAAACTTTTGAAGGGCCAAACTTTTTTCAGTGACTTTTTGAAACTTTTTTTTAAGTCAAAGATTTACTCCTGTCTAACATTTCTGAAAGGGAGCCTGAATTTCAATGATCCTTCAACATTCTGGTAATTCTATTATGAAATAGTCAGAATATAATGCAGTAATAGTTATCCTGTTATGACTCCAGAAGTCTTCATATAATAGTGGGTTTTTTGTGTTTTTTTTTTTCGGTAACTGTCTAAGTCAGTAGATATAAATGATATTCCAAAAATATTATTTTGTTAGTTCAATTATAGATCAACCTTTACAATTAATCTAAAACTGTTGGTCTAAATAATGTGGGTTGTAGACAAATTACTACTATAGGTATACGTTTACCTACCCTATTTTGTTTTTATGCGTTTCAGGAAATATTATGAATTTATTATTATAGTTGTCCTTTTAATTTGACTGTAAAGCACCATTGTAAACTTTGTTGTTTTCAAATGTTCTTTATTAAGTTATTTGACCTTGAATCGATGGTTTAGACTGGCCATTGGACTCTGCATGCTCCACACGTCCTGCCACAGGCTTTGGCCCACAAGCAATTTAGAACCACAACCAAGCACACAATGTAAACAGTAGTAAAAATGCCCGTCTTCCCACTCCACATGATAATATTTCTCTGATAAGATGATCACATTCTGTCCAAAGTTAAAGTTAAAGTTAGCTTCTCGCCAAAGTTTGCAAACCTCTGGTTGGTGGTTTTACAGATGACATATCAAACTGGTTGGTGTTGAATGATTTGAAGCGACATCCTCCTTACATTACTTTGATGTTGCAAGTTTTGCATACTGCTTTTTGAGTATCTTCTTTCGATACCATAAAAAACTATCACCCCACAATGCTGCCTTACTATCACTGTCACATGTCCAAAACAATACTGCATGGCCAACGCACCCCTCCTCCCGACACCCAAATACCGGAAATAAATATCTGTTTTTAATACCAGTTTAACGTATCGAATATAAGTTAAACCAATATATAGGTTTTACTTATCGGACCGATACCGATATTTTAAAAAATGACCAACATCTGCCGATACCAATATTGAAGCAGATATATCGTGCATCCCTAGTTTAATCCACTTAGCCTTACCTTAAAATTATGTTTTCAAATATAGAAAATGTTGTATATAACACCCCATAAAAAGTGAACCCCTATCAATATAAAGAGGTCAGGCAGAAAGAAGAATCTGAGAATATTCTAAAATTGGCCTGCCATATGTGTTTGCACTACAAAAGATGTATACATAAAAAGTTCAAATGTACTCTTTGAAGTGCATGAAAAGAGCACCTTCTGTTTATACTTCAAAGGCAGCCAGTTCTTCCTCAGCTTCTCTGAAGACTGACTGTGCAGCCCAGAGGAAGTCTGTGAAATAACTTGGACAATACAAGGGACACATGCTAAGCATGACACACAGAATATATTGAGCATGCACCTTAGCCAACAACCAAAATAATTAAATGTCTACTCCTATTCTGCTGAGCAACACAGTCCAGTACCATATGTTTATTTAAACAGTACTGATACTTATATTCCATTTTCCAAGAAACTCCACATCACATAGGTATGTAAACACTTTTTATGTACCACAAGGAGATCAGTCCTTCCATGAAAGCATAGCCTTGTGGCTTACAGCAGACCTTCAAAGAAATGATGCAATAACGCCTAAAGAGTAGGCACTGTCTATAAAACTGAAAGTCAAAATATGTCCTGTATTGTTACACTTTATTTACAGGAAAGAATTCAGCACACATTCGTTGACAGCCTGGCAACAATAGGGTACTTTGAGACTGATCCTTCATGGGGCTTGACACTGTAGGGGACAATAAATCCTCCTGCTTACGAGTACAGGAGCAAGGCCAAGGCACAGCATGAGGGAGGCCAACTGAATCAACAATTTGGTTGCTTCACTTCTTACTCTCCTCTACATCCACAAACTCTTTTGAGCTTAGTTTGTATCACAAGCGTCATGTGCAGCAAAACTGAACAGTAAAACAAACTATGAAATGGAACAGTCCTTCAAACTGACTTCACACCTGCCCCTGTGTGCTTTGATGTTTGGTGGATTTTCAGCTCACCAGCTGTTTTGCTTAATACACATTACAACTTATTCGGAAAGTCTGGCTCATTAATTGTAAATCTGGGATCCCTGCCCCAGGTGCGGTGCCAGGATTTCATTTAGGGCCCTAATTGAACAAGTTATTATATTTATTTAAATGTATACTAATTATAAGCAGGTAAATAAACAATACCCAAGTTTAATCTTGTTAATCCAAGTTTAAGTTTAAGCTGAATTTGCATTCTGAACTGTTAGAGTGTGATGTCCGTCACTGCAGACAATCTTTGCACATACGTGCATCGCTTTGTTTATGTGAGTGTTCCCGGCCTTGTGTCGGCGCCTCCTCCTCTTCTCACAGAAGCGAGCGAGTCCTGAGCAACATGTCTCCTGTGTATCTTTATTCAAGTAACTCGGTGAAATTAGACAATATGTGTGAGGGATGTCTACATCGGCCGAGACGTCGGGAGAGAGCTCCCAAACTGCTGGAGACCCAACATGAACAGTTTAAACATGTTCTACACAGAAATAGTTCAAACATTAAAAGCTGCGTGAAGGACTGAGCTATCATGGAAGTATAAACACATTATTTGATAACAGGTGAAGTACATTTACTCACATGCCACACTTAAAACATTTCAAATAGGGTAAAACCAGGCTCATTAACCAAAACCTGAAATCAAACAGAGTAAACACCCAACATGACATTTCAAGTTTTTTAGAAATGCTGTGTCAAGGTTTTCACATCATTTGTCCTAATAGTAGCACACCCAGATCATGCAAACACAAAGTAAAAATCATTAAAAATAAAGACAATAATCTGCAATCAAGGAAGAAGGGAAATATAACTTGTTATATCAAAGTTTATTTGTATAGCACCTTTCATACATGACGCATCACAAAGTGCTTTACATCATAAAAACAACTATTTAAAAAATATTAAGTATAAAACATCAAAAATCAATAGCACACACCTGATCATACTTTCTTTTTCACTTTTCACACATTCATCATCACACGCACGCAGGCACGCACACACATACACACATCCAACGCAAACACATGATGCCCCCCCTCTTTGCATAAAATTAAAAATCCTTCTAATTTCTGTCTCTTTAACTGAAACAATTACGTAAAAATATAATTTGAGCTAAAAGACAAACGGCTTGACACCGCTGCGAGGAAACAATATCTTAGGGACCCATCCACACCATTGACCACAGAGGGCATTGCCACAGGAACCGGCCCCCACCACAGCCATAGGACTGCAGCGCAGAACCCCGCCAACCACCCTGATCAAGGCGACCCCGCAGGGACGACCCCGTAGACCAATCAGGCATAGCTCCCGACGTGGAGGATCCCCATGAGGAAAACACTGGAAAAAAGATAAAAACAGGATAAATTAAATAAATGAATAAAAATAAACCTAAGAGTAGTAATAAGAACAATAAAATCAAACATAAGTAATATGTAAATACATAAATAGTACATCATAAAATCAGTTAAGAAACAAAGATATGAAATAACTAAATAGATTACATAGATTAAATAAAATAAAAATTTTACTAAATTGGGATTTGAGCCTCTTTTTAAAAACATCGACAGTCTTTGCGACCCTGAGGCCCTCTGGCAGGCTGTTCCACAGGTGAGGCCTATAATAGTGGAACGAGGCCTCGCTGTGTGTTTTAGTTCTAACTTTAGGTTTAATCAAAAGGCCGGTACCAGAGGACCTCAGGGTCCGCGAGGGCTTATAGCCTAAAAGCAGCTCAGATAAATAAGAAGGCCCAAGACCATTAAGACATTTATAAACCATTAAAATAATAAACAAAACTTCCTATTGTGAAACTACTAATAAATTATTCATGGAGTCTGGCATTTAAAAATTCTTAGATGTTGTATATCTGAAAACACTACAAATACTATTCAGAGCCAACAATAAAAGTCTTCCCACCTGCATTCAACAGTTTTTCTGAAAAAAAGTAAGGGTGCTCTTTGCTGTCATGTGTTCAAGATTGTAACTGAAATAAACAAATTAATTTATTCATTCAAAATCCCACCTCAACATTTCAATCAGATTTAGGTCTAAACTTCGGTGATGCCACTATCAGCCACTCTGTCGAAGATTTGCTGGTGTGCTTGGGATCTTTACCCTTTTACATGTCCAAATTTTGGCCATGCTTCAGCTAATGGAAAGATTTTCTCATATTTGACAGCAGAATACTTTGGTATAAAGAGGAGTTTCTGGTCGATTCATTGACTGCAAGTTGGTCAGGTCTCGTGGTTGCATAACATGCCCAAATCATCGCCCCTCCATCACTGTGCTTGTCAGATGTTTTGAGGTGTTTATGCTAACATGCTGTGTTTGCTTTTTCGTCACACATGGAATTTTTATGGTTTGTTCAGATGCAACTCTTCAAGGCTAAGCCAAGCTGCTAGGTTCCTTTTCGAGAATAGAGGCTTTCTCCTGGCAATCCTCCCAAACAAGCCATACTTGTTCAATCTTTTTATTTTTATTTTACTGTCATGAAATTTACCCTAAACATGCTAACTGAGACCTGTTGTCTAAGATATAGCGCGTTTTTATATGTAGTTTCTCTGAACATAGCATAATCTGATGTTGCGGGGAACTCGCTTCCAACACTGGGAAGTCCACTCTTTGGGAAGATTGCGAAAGGTCTTGAATGCTTTCGTGTGAATAACCTCTCTCACTGCAGAATGAAGGAATATTTTGAAAATGGCCCTATAACCCTTCCTGCCCTGAGGAGCTGCAGCAATTGCTACTCTGAGATCATTGTTAATGTTTTTTCTTCTTTGGCAATGTGTAACATACAGCTGAATGCCCCAAACCAGCAAACTGACAAAACATCTGCCTTTATAAAGATGCTCACAATTACAGCTCATTCAGTTAATCGGTCGCATTTCATTAACATCATATTACTTAATTACTTATCTTAATTCTTATATAAATAGAAAAGGTTAACTTTGTTTTTATTAACATTTGCAATACTACTAATCAGGCTTCAAGTACAGTTTTACAGTACAGAGTCCACCATCATAGTCTACCTCATTGTTCAATGAGATATTTATGAATACAATTTACAGTTAGATACTCAATAAATTGGTCACTGTTGGTTAGTTTCAGCAATCCTGTAAGGACCCTGAGATTGTCCGAGGTCGTCAGAGTCTTAATTTTTTACATTTTTAAAATCATTTGATAAATATAATAGATGCGTGTATCCAAGTAAAATTATTTTCATGAGTTTTATTTATGTATGTTTCTAAAGAATGCAATGATAATACCTACTCATTTCATCAGCACCCACGTGAATCTCCTGAAAACTGAAGCAACCACATCTGATTTCATGCCAGAGATAGCTAGACTACAGCTTAACTGAAATAAAAAGATCAAATAACATATACACAAGAATAATGTTTTTATTACAGTTGCACAAACAGTTTAACACATTTGTTGAAATGATTATTCTTAAAACAACAAGGACTGGATCAAATGTGATGTACTATATAAATCAGGTTGAAATGAAGTAGAACTCCTCAGCTGTCTCACGATCCCCAGGCTTTTATTCTTCTTATTTATGTTTTGCATGGCCTGTTTCTCGTGTCATAACCAACATTAAGACCAAGCTGCATGCAATAGTGTGCCAACCTCAAATACACAGCAACCAGCTTAAGGCAACAGTATGAAAAAAGCAGGACAACCAGCCTTCTGAGTGATGATAAGACTAAATGTGTTTAGAGTAACTGGACCAATGGGACCTGGACCGATGTTATTGTGTGCATTTACAGGGAGTGCATCATCAATGCTATCAGATGAGCAAGGAGGCCTTTGGGCTTACAACATAACACTAACACGAGACCCTCAGGTGAAAGCACAGTCTCTAAATTTCTTTCCCAAAATAAACTTGTGTCTTCACACCACTATCTGCCTCCCCAAGGACCTTATAGCTTTGAATTTATTATCTGTCAAAGATAAATAACCATTTCACAGATCCTTCATTCCCAATGGAGTCTGTGTCTGAACATTTGCGTGTTCCTGAGGTTTTTCTGTGTTGGACAGTTGTGTAAGCAACCTGAGTATCTGATCCAAATAAAGTACCACTGTTTATCAGCCAATAACATCACATGCCAACTGAATTGAATCTTTCTTGAGGAAAGTCTTAGGGCACATGCTGGAAAACGAGAGTGTTTCAATGTTTTACTGCTAGATATTGATATCCAAATAAAATCTATCTCACTCTGGTTTCAGCTCAGGAGCAACATCTAACAAAATGAATTATTTTAAACATTTGGTGTAGTCTGTCATATTCTTGAATTGATGTTTTCCCATCATGAGTTCTCATGTCTGGAGCAGACAGAAAGAGTTCTTATGAATACAGACGTTTCCATTATGACGTGAAATGGAAACCAGGGGCTGCTGTTCACAACCAATCATGGTAAATTATGGTTAACGTTGCTCGTTTTTACTCAAAATGAAATAAGGGATAAAGTGTATGATCAAAGACGTATCATTTTCAACAAAAAAAATGTTCCCCTCAATGTGTGTTTTATGCATAACTATATTTTTTCTGTTAGTGACACCTATTAATTTTACAATCCTAAATAAATTACAATAACTATATAAAAACAGGCTCTGATGTATAAGCCAAAACTGCATGGCACTTGGGCCACAGAGATATTTCCAGGAATACATAAAACTTTGAAGGATTCTTTTCTTTTTTCTTTGCAGGGACACTTTCCATTTGTACTTGATGTTGCCGTCCTACCCTGAAAGATTAAATCTGAAGCTAAACAGTTCATTTTCATTGGTGTTTTTAGCCTAATCCTACAGGCCCTTAAAAGCAGGATACTTGTACCTTGACTTTCATTATTTAGACTCATAAAAGATTATGGTTAAAGGAAGTGCCAAAAATTGCACTTCACCCTTCATCAGCTAGGGGCTGGCTCCAAAAGGGAGTCAATCCCCATAAACTCACATGTTAAAAAGGCCAACTTCACAGCAGAAATAAACATGTTTACAGCCTGGTACAAAAAAACAGTTTAGGTTTAATAGGTCAAGTTTACCTTCGTGACAACAGTGGGGGGAGTGAATTCTTTCATAACTCATCCGTTTAGATTTTATTTAATCTTGAAATTCTGACAGGTGTCAGATATCCGGCAGCAAGGAGGCAGAGGGTAGCACAACCGCGGTTTTTTGCCAGCTAACAGCACGCCTTAGCTTTAGCTCGCCTACATCTGTTAGCTGGTTAGCTTCCATTAGCTCTGGGTTTTCTCGGTTAGCTCGGTTAGAGTGACGAGAACAGTGATGGTGCCAAGATGGCGACGGTGGGAACCGCACTACGAGCTTCAATTCAGCTCTTCAGAAACCCACCGGTCACGTGACAGGGGGTCTGTCAATATATCTTACAGTCATTGGGTAAAAGATGTGATAATGTCAGGTTATTTGACTTGGGTTAACATGAAAGCAGTGATTTGTCTAATATTATCCAATGTCCAATTCATCTTTGCAGTATAGATGGCAACACAAACCTTGCCAAGTTCCTGTAATGGCAAACGTTTAGGAGGCTGCACACGATGATTGAACCCTATCGTTCATTTTTAAAAAAAGAAGCTCCATCATCTAACCTCTCTTGAAAGCCAACATTGTTTGTGTTTTAAACAAGCGGGAAGCAACATGTTAGCCCTTTTGCTCTAAATTTAGTCAGTAACAGCTGCAAAACTGTGAGGTCAAAATGATTGAGCTTGGGCTTCAAAGATTAAGACACTTAGAATACAGCAAGTCTCCTTGTTCTTATCTCATAGCCAGAGTAAAATTAGAAAATCTCTGCATAAGTACAGCTATATTTTCATTCTCATTTAATCAAAATTTTAAATTATAGATACATTAAAAGCACCAGAGAGTGAGTAAAAGCTGATCTAATGTAACATAGCGAATGTTACATAATTTCTTGCGTATACCAGTTTCATCAGTTACAACAGCACACTGGAAAACCTTTTGAAAAATGTCAGATACTTTATTAAAGCAGATATGATATAATATTATCCAGATAGAGCAACCTCCACAGTGGATATGCTTATGTAAATTTTCTGGTCTGGTCCTCTTTTAGATAAACTGCATCCTGTTTTAAAAGGCATATCAAGTAATCTGAACCTTGACAGATGAATCCTGGTACGGCTATCCACTGAGATTTTTTCTGACCAAATTGGCTTCAATGATTGAATGCAATGTATCACATAAACTTTAACCCTTTCCCACCATTGTAGACTAAAGTTGTATGCTTCCTTCCCACTAATGTACAGCAGACATTCCAAAAAAAGAGCTTGCAGCTGGAAAATATATTTAGATAGGGAAGGAAGAGACACCATTTTTCCCCCTTGTTTCATTACATTATAAAACACAGTCGTTTTATGCTCACTTTGACCTGACAGCATGTTTAACTGAAGGAAAAAGGCTGATAACAGCAAAACAATAACAGTCATTACTGACGCTTTCAAAGCATTTGTGTGAATCTCAGTGACAAAGGAAAAAGAGTTGAACAAATGGATGCTTAACCAACTGCATCAGGCCCGTGCAGAGACCTCAAAGTAAAAAAAGGGGCACATGTAACCTTATTTTAAAAGACTGCATGTGTATCTGTTCATGAACATTTCTCATAACGTTCTTGTCTTTTATCTCAGTGGGAAAAGTGAAGTCTGTAATTCCAGTATAAAACTCTTCTTTTGTTTTCTCTGGACTCTTAGTCTTTTTGTGATGACATGACGACAGCTTCAGTGTGCTGAATTATAGTAACATTGTCATCAGTAATGGTAACAATGGAAAGAGTAGTTAGATTGCCCGTTACTGAAAAAATTTATGTTTGTTTTAAAGCAGTTATTCCCATCACTAATAAACACACAAAAATTGTGTAGTACTAACGATGTCATTTCATTCATGCACTGACGAGCGCTTGCTGGCTACATGATACATCACGTCCAGGATTTAATAACTGGGGCGTCCAAGTCAGAAAAGAAAGAAATACACATGTATCAACGTTTTTGCCCTCATTTGGCAGGCTCTTATGTAAACATGCATTCGTCTTGCAAAATACATGGAACAACGCACACTTAATTTATTTCACCCTCTGACTGATTCTTTGACTTTACTAACTTATTTGGCTATTCTGAAATATAAATTCACAATAACTGCTCTCAGGTCTCTGATCCACTCTGCTGCAGCTTGCCAGCCGGCCTTGTTCTTCATCTTGTTTTCTTGATTAATAGCGGGTCACAAACCAACAACGTTAATAGGTGCATACTGCCACCCATCGCACAAAAGTGTGTTACATCAGGCCCTACAGCATTCCTATGGCTCGGCAGCTATGCAAGTCATGGCATAATTTAGGTGAAGGGTCAAGTGGTCCTATGATGGAATGGCTGGTAGTGGTAGGCCATTTATTATAAATTACCAATAACAATAATTGTTTGTCTGAAAGGCCACAGGAAGCCTGCCCACAAAAAAAGGGGGAAAAAGCCCTTGAGAAAAGGGCACTTTGAGGTCACTTTGAGGCCTCTGCACATGGCTGAACTATATACAACTTGCACCCACACTGAGCATGAATGTTGATAAAAGATGATGAATGTACAAAGGTGATGAAGACGATTCAGATACATTTGTTGAAAGTTAATTGAGTCTGCTTAGTCCATCAATAAACTGATGTGATATGAAAGCAGCAAGCTGGAGGTTTTGACGGAGGGTGCCCTGCTGTCATGCCTCTCCTAAGAAAGTATGTCTCTCAATCTTCTATTCCCATCTTCCCTTCTGATACTTTTGTATAGCCTGGGTGGGCTTGTTCGACAACAAAACATGCCTGACAAAAGAAAACACATGCCATATGTCGGACTATTTACGTTTCATGGGTGTCAAGTTGTGCATAAAACATGCTCAGCTTAGACAGACTTAAAGCACATTGCTAAGGATTGCCATTCAAGCATTTTGGCACCCTATTCAACACGTGTTATGTAAGTAATAGAATTACCCATTAATTAGAAATAGATTTACAGATGACACATTTCGCCTTTTGATTATTTAAAATGTTCATTTTGAGTCACGACATTTCCAATTTAAAAATGTAGAAGCAAAAGTTTCATCACACTGTGTGATCAATACAAAGTGACAACAACTATCACAGCTTGCAAAAGTTTTTTGTGACCTTCACATATTGTGTCACTGCACAACTCAACATCGCACCACCACTCCAGAGATTGCTAAATCCCTCTGAGGGTCTTAAGCAGTCAAGCAGAGGTTTTGATTGGCCTCTCTAATGCAGCTTTCTCAGAACATATTTCTTGACCTTCTAGATCTCATCTGGACCCCCACAGTTTATGCTAATCACATTACAAGTTGAGGAGGTAGCTGCATGAAAACATTTAGCTGTCTTTCTCTTGAGTCTAATTGCATTGTGGGAACGCGCTTAGCCTATTTCTTTTTCAGAAAGATAGCCAATTGCTTAGAGGAGTTCCTGTCTATCAGGAGAAGGTCTGAGATCATGAATTTTAAAGGTCTAAATAATATAACAAGATAAATAAAGTCTAAGACTTTTGTAAAAACTATCTAAATCTTTTGAGATTTTAGATTGTGTAGCTTAAAAAAAATTCTAAGTAATAAATTTATTTTAAAACACAAAAAATCCATGCATCCAACCATTATCTATATATGTGCTTTTTCCAGTGCAGGGTCACAAGGAGCTGGAGTCTATCCCAGCAGCTAGTTCATCACTGGGCCAAGATTCAAGACTGAATCTTTATTGTCCCGGAGGCACTATTTTGTTTGCTGTCAGCAATGAACAAAGTTAAAAAAGATAACAAAACATTTACACAAAAACATAAATACATGTACAAAGAAAAACAATATATTGTCACATGACACTTTTTAAAAGGCCAATGGTATGTTGAGAATAGAGAGGCAAACAACCACTCACACTCAATCCAAGGGAGAAACCAATTAATGTAGGGAGCACGTTTTTGGACTGTGGGAGGTAGCTAGATTACTCAAAGGGAACACATACTGTACATGCATAGGAAGAACATGCAAAATCCACAGATAAAGGTGTCTCAGGAACCTTTTTACTATAAGGTGTTAACTGCCACACCCCCATGCAGCCAAAAAAATAAAATAAATTGAATTTCTTCTACAAACACCATTTTTTTTTGTAACTTTAAAAGCCACAAATACAAAAAGATTTTTCAGTGTCCTCATCAAATTTTATTTAGACTTTATTAGACTTTTTAAGAGATAAGCTAATTATTGAAGTTTTGCAAAGGGAACTGTGTCCATTTTGGCTAAATACAAGCTTTCCACAGCTCAACAGTCTGTTGTCATTGGCTGTTTTCCCTTTTTATTATGTGCCCAACATTTTCCGTAGAAGGCAGCTCTGGACAGCAGGCAAGCCAGTAAAGCACTCACACTGTCTGTGAACCAATGCTGCTGTGAGTTATACAGAAAAAAGTCTGGCATTGTCCTGCTGAAATAACCACAAAGACACTGCCTTAATGGCAGCATATGTGTCTTTAGAATTCAAATATATATGACTGCATCAATGGTAAACCATCACACATATGCAAGTCACAGTCAATGATCCACCCCAATCTCAGATGCTTGCTTTTAGTATTTTTGCTGATCAAAGACCGAATGGTCTTTCTCATATTTGGTTCATAAAAAACAGACATCTGTTTCCCCCCCAAAAAAACTCAAATGTTGACTCATCTGACCACAGCACACATGTCCCTCTGTTAATTTGAGATGAGTTTGTGCCCAAAGAACTGGGCAGCATTTCTGCACAGAGTTGATATATGGCTTTTTCCTTGCATAACACAATTTCCAGTTCATTTTTGGATGCATCAGCAGACTGTATTGAATGAAAATGGTTTTCCAAGATATTCCTGAGTCCATGTGGCTACACTGATCAACGTGGCATGACAGCTTCTCACATGCAGGACTTGAAGATGACAAGCTTCCAACACTGATTTCCAACTTCTGCTCTTACACATTGAGATTTCTCCATCACTGTATATGTCTGTTTTTCTGCAGACGGGGTGTGCTCCATCTCCATGAAAGTAAAGGTATCCAGGATCTGGGAATGCCTCGCTGGGAGTTAAGTTTGTGCTTGGTTGTAGTTGTCTTCATCCTCTACTTCAGCCTGTGGAAAGGTGTAAAGTCTTCAGGAAAGGTACAGACCTGGACCTCCAAACAACAACTGTTGCTTTCTTCAACATAAATAATCTCCTTCCAACTAATATTTGTAGAAGAATCTAGTTGTAGCTAGCTCAAGTTTTATATGCAAGATATCGTAAATATTGTGTCTATTCTTCCTTATGTGTGTTTTTTTTTCAGTACTGCATTAATTCAAACAAAAAACATGCTTGTTCTCTTTAGGTGGTGTACATAACTGCTACTATGCCCTACGTAGTCTTGTTTGTGCTGCTTATCCGAGGCATTACTCTCCCAGGGTCGGCTAATGGCATCAGAGCCTACCTCCACATTGACTTCAATCGACTCAACAATCTAGAGGTAAGAGACACTCCTTTTCAGCTACATTCCATCAATGAGTGTGGAAGTTTATTAGTTTAAAAAAACAAAAAAACAATCGTAATGGTGTCAAATTTTAATGCTGGTCAGATCTTTAGTTTTGAGTTATATCTTAACCTCCTGTTCTGTGTAAACTCATGGGACTCTCAGATCTGTTTGCCTATCTTACATGTTACGAGTAACAGTTTTTGTCTGGATAGATTTAAAAAGTCCCCCATCTGTATTACTGTAATCCACTGGGTGGAGTATCAAATTTTCTGAGGGGCTAAAGGCTAGATTCCTTTGGTGCCGCCCATACTTATTGTATGTATAGAATGTGAATGAACACGCTTTATAAACCCCTGCCCTAAGATACAATCTTCACCCAGCTAAGCTCATGTATGCGTGAAAGGGTTGAGAAAAAGTTCATGTTTTGCGAAACATTTGTGGGCCTCATGTTTTAATGTAATCATCATGTTTTGCGAATCAGAGCCAGCAGTTCCTGGCTGATAGAAAATACACAGGTAACAAAGAAACGTGTTCTCCAAATAAGACAATGCAGTTGGTTTACAGCTAATTTTAGGAATAGCAATGATAGCAAATTGAATAATAAAAGTTGTAGTTTATATTAAACTCAGCCCATGAATATGTAGCATTTTAGTGTAGATTCATTTTTTGGGGGGGAGGAATAAAGTTTTCTTTTTCTCTTGTTACTTTTGCCCTCTTATAGGTGTGGATTGATGCTGCCACACAAATTTTCTACTCATTGGGAGCAGGATTTGGTGTGCTCATTGCTTTTGCCAGCTATAACAAGATTGACAACAATTGCTACAGGTAAAGGGTTTTACACTGATAGCCTGCAATAAGTCCACAACAACATCCTGCGGTCTCCAAGCAGCCTGTCTTTTCCACAGCGGAGGGGATGCTAATCTGTCCAGCTTACTCCAATGGGCGGATGTAGGAGGATAGATAAAGTACAGGCCAGAAAGGGTTGCCAGATAATAGCCAAAGGCTGCATGTTAGTTTGTGTCATAGAACTGCTGTTCCTCAGAAGAAACCAGGCATCATATTGTAAGCTTTGCTTATCTTTTAATGCACTAATAGACTGTGGCGGTGGTTGTGTTGGAGGCAGATGCTGTTGAACAAACAGCAGACAAAAGATAACTTGCTGGAACACAAAATCTCAACAACAGTGATTGCTCAAGTGATTCAACCCTTGCAGTACCCCAAACTATAAATTATAATCATTATTATAAAATAAATTACCTCTCAGTGTGTGTCACGCTATGCAGTATCCTCCTTGTGAAGCCTTCCAAGATTAGCAGGTGCTGTACTGCGTGCTGAAAGCAATTTCATTCCCCTCACTCTCTTCAACCCCAGACTGGGCCTCTTCCTCCTCTCTCATGTCCTACTCAGAATTATGCTTTGACCTTTGGCAGGTGGGATTTGCATTATGCCATTTTTGGCAAATGAGCAGAATAAAACTAGGTGAAAGGCAGTGGTTTGGAAGAGCCAGCGATGTTAAAAAAATACAAGCACTGAAAAAAGACGTGTTTGAATACAAACATTGACGGTGGAAATCTGGATGAGGTATAGTGCAGTGAATAAGCGCATCCTCCTTTACAACTGTTTGCAACATCAAATCCAAAGCTTAGTGGCAAAAAGACAACTGCACTTAACAATAACTAAAAGCACAGTGGACAACACAGATATCCAAAATGAAAACAAGAACTTTAACTTCAACTTAACAAAACCTGGGCAGCCTTCAGTTTTAAAATGGACACCAATGCTTTATTTCTTTTCTCTGCCTTAATGATCATTTGTCTGATCATGTTTGTGCACATGTGCAGTGACCTGAATGACCAAACAGCAGGGTCCTGTTTGTTAAAACATCTACAAAAATCTTCAAAGCATTCACACAATACAAAAAGAACAAAAGTAAGAGGGGAAGTCAAATGGAAGGAAATTGTTCATTGAGAGGTCTCTGCTCCCTAAATCCAAAGGTGGCTGAGGTCAAATTGACCTTATTCATTCTGTCAGTGACCATGGAGCAGCACTCTAATTACAGATTAAACCACCAAGCAGGAGCAGAAAACAAAAGCCTCTGCTTAACTCAACAGTCCTTGCCAGGAGATCAACCCATGAAAGACTTGAAAGGTGTCAAGTATCGGACGACCCTATTCTATTTTAGCTTAACCTAAAAGGAGCAGTATTCATTTAAGAGTTTACGAATGAATCGGTAACACTTTTCAATAAGGGTCCCTTAATTAACGTGAGTTAATGCATTATTAAGCATTAATAAACTTAAATAAACTATTAACAACCATTATTATGCATTACTTAGCATTAGTTAGCGTATTAGTTAGTACATTAATAAGCAGTTAATTAATGTCTACTATTCAACCTTACTTAATGCATTAATAAGCATTAATAAAAGTTAAATAATGTAATTATTAAGGGTCGACCAATAATCGGCATGGCCGATAATATCGGCCGATATTGGGCAATTTTCTAATAATCGGTATCGGCCATTTTTCCCACCGATAGCCGATAAAATAAGTTTATTTTAAAACACGCTCCTTTGGCTCTCATACAGCAGTCTCTCTCTGCCTGAAGGCAAAACTCTAGCCTGTATGACAATGTCCCGCCTACAGCCCCCACTGATTGGCTGTCATGGGCTGTGTAGCCAATCAACACTGATGCTTCTAGCTGCAGTTCCTCAGCTTCATGTCATTTGCTAACAGTTCACGTGTCAACAGTTAGCTTGATAAACACGCCGTATTCATACTGGAGTCAGTGTCTGTTCGGACCGCGCGTGAAGATCTCTACACACGGTTGGAGAAATCGCTATTTCTGTTGGGTGTTTTTTTTCAAACACTTTATGGAGTTTGGTGGCGCATGAGACGTGAATATGTTGAATAGCTTCTCTGATGTGTTCCCGTAGGAATTGAAACCATCCTTTCTACTAATGGGCTGCATGTGTAACCTTGTCAACAAGTTAATAGTCACTATATTCACCTATGTTTGTAATTGTAAGTGATGCATTGTGCCAAGTTTTAAATGACCTGTTGAATGTTCCTGCTGTCACATATTAATACATAACAGATAATTTACTTGTAGCTCTATCTG
>JBBBVU010000001.1:28010824-28025766 GCA_037177055.1 Atherinosoma microstoma | reverse complement strand
TTCTGTCACTATACTATAATATTTTCTCAAATATATATTTACCTTTTGTAGATTTTTCTAGTCAGTTGCCACATAACGACTACAATATTACCACACTACAACCAAATCGTGCTATGTTATTGTTAAACTAGTTTCTTTCTTATTTCTGTGGGTTCCAGGCCCCTTATTACCCTTCAACTTTAATTTTGATCAATTGATTCCATGTGATATCCAGTGTTAGTACCAGGGTATTACCCAGTTACTTTCTTTACTGCCATAATGTTACCATACTATTACGACATTATTACTGAGGTGTAATGTAAAATGCTACCAGTGTCTGTTTTAATGGGTTCTAAATAAAATGTTTAAAATGCTTTAAATGTAATTGTTTTAACTACAGTTCAACTAATTGTGGCTAAGTAATGCTTATTTACCATTGTTATGCCTTCTCTAAGGGATAAATGTTTACACTTTACAATAAGGTCTCCACAAAGCATTAAATAATTTTTAACTAAGGTTTAGTAATGCTTATGAGGTCTTTATAAAGTGTTATCAAAGGGATGAATGTTTACACTTTACAATAAATGTCCAAAAAATCCTTAGATAATGGTAAACTAAGGTTAAGTAATGCTAATGAAGCACTTAAATTTATTAAAGGTTAGTTCAGGCTACTAATGTTAAGTAACACCTTATAAAAGTGAGGTAATGGCTACCTGATAATATACATAGTACTGCATTAGTAAATGGCTACTTAAGACATTAGTTAATTGTTCATTTAGGCCCGTTCAGGCAATATGTGCACGATATATTGGAGTAGTAGATACATTAGTTAGCCGTTACTTAATTCTTTTTCACTCCAAATAAGCACCATTAGTAAATGATTACTTGAAACATTATTAAGGGCTTATAAACTTATTTACTAATGTAGTATTTGATGGTGAGTAATGCATACATAATGATGAATAATTAACTTTTTTAACTTTTATTAATGCTTATTAATGCATTAACTAAGGTTGAATAGTAAACATTAATTAACTGCTTATTAATGCACTAATACGCTAACTAATTCTAAGTAATGCATAATAATGGTTGTTAATGGTTTATTTAACAGTTAATTGATGCTTAATAATGCATTAACTAACATTAATTGAGGGACCCTTACTGTAAAGTGTTACCAATAAATCCCAAATGAATCTAAATATCAAATAAAAATTGAGGCATAAAAAAATCTAATATTCAAATAGAGAAACCCAGATTTCTTTGTAACTTCTCATCTTTTTCATTTTCCTTTATCTTTAGGGATGCTCTCTTGACCAGCACTGTGAACTGCATCACTAGTTTCTTCTCAGGGTTTGCCATTTTCTCTGTGCTCGGATACATGGCAGCCAAACATGACGTAAAAATAGAAGATGTGGCAACAGAAGGTGAGTTCTAGTTTTTCTCTATTATGTTAGTACTAGTTGAATTCCTCTTCAATATCACCAGCTTGAAATAATATATGGCTATTTTGCCACACTTGCAGTGATGAAAATCAAATTGTTTGTTATACATACAGGGCCAGGTTTGGTGTTTATCATCTACCCTGAGGCAATTTCTACGCTCCCCGGCTCAACATTTTGGGCTATAGTGTTCTTTATCATGCTGCTGACTTTGGGCATTGACAGTTCGGTGAGTACCATGGATCACTTCAACTCTATACTATAAAATCATTAGAATTAATATCCCCTTTATGTGGATACATTGTTTGAATTAATAAATGTGTCAAAAACTAGTAGGTAGTATATAATGTGACACAGGTTTAATAGGTATTTTGACACAGATGTATAAGTGGACTCAATAATTCCAAGGTTATAGCAAAGCCTCTCAGCTTATAATACATCCATTGCAATTTCCCTCTTGGATTAATAAAGTATCTTTCATTTCATTTATGGTCTAATTGTATGCGTATAAATACTAAATTACAAATTTAAATGTTTGCCATTGTGTTGATAACCATGGTAAGCAATGATGAAAATGCTAAATGTGTTTTAGAAAACCTGTCCAATCTGAAATAATATTTCCAGTACCTTTCGGAAGATTTCGACCATCTTGGCATTTTTTCTAATGCTACCTTCTTTTTTGTGGGATTTTATGTAATCGATCTTAACTAAATGGTTCATATCAGTGAATTTGAATAAAAAGAGAAATATATTTTGAAAAAATCACATGTGCTATAAACTGAATGGTAGTTTATGGAAATCATCCCCCAGATTAATTAAAATCTGGTGCTGCCATTGACCTCCAAGTCACATAACATGTTCAGTGAAGTCCACGCCTGATCAATCTAGGCATTACATGATTTCATGCATACCCAAATGTAGCAAACAGAGCATTACCACCAGAAACCATGGTGGCAGTATTGTGCAGTTTAGCTCACGTGACCAGCAAAAGGAAAAGATAAGGAAGATGTTGGTATGTATTTAATAGCCACACAGACCACCGCCATCCACTGCGCTGCCTTTTTTTTGTCTCTTAATGAGACATTATCGAGAGATGTTCCACTATCACCGTATTTGCTGTTGTCTGAAACTGACATCAGAACTCAGATTTGAGCTCTGAACTCTGAACTGACCTATATTGGCTGTATTGCCTAACAATCATGCCAACGTAAAGGATGGACAGGAGTATGTGGGCAGTGAAGTTTAACCATGTTTGACACAAATGAACCTGTTTACATATCAAATAAATGAGGCTTAAAGGCTCAGACACTGCAGCACCTCTGAGCCAGAAGCACAATAAAGAATATGAAAATCACCAAAAATATTGGAGACCAAGTTTTAAAGAAGTACAAATTATGGTTGAGTTGTAGCAAAATATAAAAAACTCAATATCCTGCAGCCCGCCATTAAATACATTCAATTAAATCTCCGACAATCCAAAATGAACAACTAGAGAAATCTATAATTAAGTTTGACTCGACCAGCAATCACAGAAGATTGCATGCAGGGTTCCCCATAGAATAATGTTCTAGAATTTAACATCCACACCAGAAGCTGCATTGGGTAGTTGTTGTAGATATGAAAGAGGTGAAAGAGCTTCTCCACATCTCTGACTGACAGTTCTGTTTGTTAAGAGCTGCAGCATTAAGAATCTTGTTGAACTTTAACATTAGCTCCATGTTCCTTTGTTATGGCAAACATAACTTTTCACAGCTATATAGCTACGGTACAAGTACTTTTTCTATTTAACACTAAGCAACAGTCTCCATCTTCATAGTTGCTGCGTCCCCTAACACAACTACAGATATTTTCACTTTCATTTTGATTTGTTCAAACTCCAATATCATATATAACTAATTGAATCATGAATAAGGAAAATGAAAGTTAGAGATACATACAGCATGGTTTTGACTAGGCATATTTTATTTCAATAGGTCATCTATGTCATTCTGACAGGTTAAAACTTTAATCTATCTAAAAAAAAGACTGATAAGAAGTACATTTTTAGAGCCAGATTTTTGGCTTGTTAAAATTTAAATGCAGCTATCTAATGCTCAAATTCTGAATAGTCATATTTCAGTTGCAATATCTCCAGTGTAAATAATATAGTTCACATTTATCATGATAAAATCCCTAAAGGAGCGCAATTCATTTCAGGAGTAGATATTCTCGTTAAATAAGGATGAATCAATTTGACATTTTTAAGTACATATCAAATCAAGCCAAATAAAATTTCAAACAAATGTCCGTAAATGGCAAAACTGATTAAAAGCATATTATCAACCAATTTCGTAACCAAAGTTCACACAGATCATTTAATGTTGATAGCATATTAACACTGAATAGATGTAAAACCCTGCAAGTTTGATTAACAAAATTTCTGTATCCTCTGTCCATTTTCAATTAAAGCTTCTATCTTTTATGTTTTCAAAGCATAAATTATGTGTATAATACATTTTTTAGCTGCCCATTTGCTGAAAGTTTCGCCTTTGGTTCATACTCGAAGCACTTGCAGATTTACTACCATTGTTGATTTTTGTCCGCCCTTCTGCAGGAGTGGAATAAACCAAGGGCCCTTCAGGAAGTCAGATTTGTATATATATACAAGTCGCTCTCTGTCCAAAACTGTGCATATCAAGCTGATAAAAATCAACTTTCAAAATTACTCTTGAAAACAATCTTTCAATTCAAAGCTTTATGAGCACCCTGCCCATGTCGGATCCATAATTTGCCTCACTATGACAGCTCTGTGCTTGCAGTGCTGGTGGCTATATGTTTGCACAGTTCTTCAGTGGTGTAGACATTGATAAAAGTCTGTGGAAAAAAAGTAAACCTTAAATGAGGGATAATTTACGTAATTTCTTGCCTAGACCTCAGAAAAACATATTCACCTTTACTGTTTACATGAACAGACTGGTATATGTGGAGGTCCCATTGGGATAGTAATGACATCCATGAATAATAGCAGAGGACTTTTGTAGCTCATTTGCCCATTTTACTTCTCATTAGTGGAAACTTAATGTTTTTTTGAACATGCACTTTACAGGGTCTTCATTGAGAAAATGTGCTGGGTTTTTTTTGTTTTTGTTTTTTTAAAGATGCTCTGACTTTGAGATCTGTGAGATTTCCATAACATACATGCATAAAAATAAAGTAGTATATATAAACATGTCCTACAAAACAAGTCAAAGATGCATATGAACTGTTGGTTTTACTAACACTACCGTAATAGATAATTAAATTCCTAAGTACAGCCAAATTATACTTACTCATATCACACCAAATCCCAAGCATCACTCTTCCAGGTTGGAGCAACTTCTGATAAATATGTCTGTGTTCCCCAGATGGGTGGCATGGAGGCAGTCCTCACAGGCCTGACAGATGACTTCAAGATTCTCAAGAGAAACAGAAAGCTCTTCACCTTCGCCACAGCCTTCGGGACCTTCCTCGTTGCCCTCATCTGCATTACTAATGTCAGTATCAGTTGTCAGTAACAGTAAAAATAACTCTGAATATTTTTATTTGGTATATGTCAAATTCTGATAAGTGAGGGGTTACCTGCACTTGACTCTCAAGTCTCATGATGTTCTGCCGTCACAGAAAAAAATTGTTTAAGAAAACCAAAGAACTCAGTCAAAGAAATTATGAGAAGAACTATTGCATCACACGCTGATAATAAAAGAGAATTGAATTAAAGCTGTGGCCAGGATGTCAGCAAATCGTTTTCTCTGTGGCCTCTATTCATTCACATGGAGTCAGCAGTGACGAAAACATTACCAATTACAGAGATGCAAAGTCTGGAGATAGAAGGGTTTATGAAAGATGTTGTTACTTATTCACATGGTTTCATTCTTCTTAATCAAATCAATGAAAACTATTGAGAAAGTCAGTGATTCATTTTGCAAGCAAGTGCCTGGTGAAAGTTACAGACCATACTGCTCTGGATACAAATCAAAGATTTATTGCACAAAAGTACGGGGAATACGTGTGTTAAGACGAATAATCTACAAGGTAAATCTAAAGGCCCTCCAAAGTGTAATAACAATATCCATTACATTGTACTGGATCAGAGTGTTAAGGACCCTTGCTGATTGACTGCCCACAAGGGTCTACTTATCTTTAAGTATAAAGATTTATAAACAGGCCACACACTCAGAAACACTACATTTTATTTTTCCTTTCCTCCTCTGTAGGGTGGGATCTATGTTTTGACCTTGCTAGATAAGTATGCGGCAGGGACCTCTATACTTTTTGGAGTGTTGATCGAGGCCATCGGAGTGTCATGGTTTTATGGTAAGAAATTCAGTGCTAATAAAATATATTCATTAGAAACAGTTATTTTACCACAGACTGCCACATGCAACGTAGGTAATTAGTGATTAAATATTTTAATGTAATTGAATTAGCAGGATGAAAATGAAACATTTTAAGTTCTCTCCACATTTGCCATTGTTTTAAGGACATTTTAAGGACTAAAACACAAACATGTGACAGGAGTGTCAAATGTGGTGAAAAAGGGGGTGAAAAAGGACAGAGGCTAATTAATAATCTTTTTAAGTGGCTCAGGTTCAGTATAGCAGAACATTTTAAAATTTAATATTGTATGACGGTAGTAGGCCTGTCTTGCCTATTAAGCTGTATACTATGTCTACCAAGCCAGCATCAATGAAGGAGGAATCCCTTGGCAGGCAGGACCAACTAAGTAAATATGGATAACAGCATGGCAGTCTTGATGAGATAATTAAGTTAATACATTAAAAGCACATGATTTTCTTTTTCAAGTTAAGGTCAACTTAGAGTAGGAAATGATCAGCAGACAAGGGTGTCGACCCTTGCATGTTAGATTCCCTCCTTCGGTCCAGTGAGACTGCATATTTGGCACAAAAAACTTGCTGTAGCCCTTGGTGTTTGAATATTGACCGTGTATAACTACACTCTCCCAAGTAACCATTTAACTTTTCATGCTCTTTGCAGGTGTGGACCGCTTCAGCGAAGATATCGAGCGAATGATGGGCTTTAAGCCAGGTCTATACTGGAGGCTGTGCTGGAAATTTGTCAGCCCAGCTTTCCTGCTGGTGAGAGAGGGGGAAAAAGACTAGTATCCTAAGATAAGAATAATATCAGATCCAACATATAAACTCAACCTGAGTAGATAAGACACTCAATGACCCAATGTTGACTGTCTTATTTACTACATTTAATGGAGAATTACACTTCTAATTGCATCTATATCAGAATAAACAGCGAAAGTACATTAGACTAATGTAATAAGATTTAAAACACACAATAGAAAGCAGTCACTCACTACCACAGAGATAGAGATTCAATCATGGGCAGTCATGCTTGTTGCTTGTACCTAGAAGGATGGTGGGAAAGAGCAAGATAAGTTGAACCACAGTGCACCCCCTGATGAGGTGCTCACTGGCAGGTAAATTTAGTTGTGTGGAACTCCACGTGCATTAGAGGAAGCACATGGCTGTGTCCACTATTATCCATGGGTGGGTGTAGACCACCATGTGCTTCCTTTCATATAAATAGCTGTCTGCACCCTCCCCTGGACAATAGTACAAGTTTATAGGATTAAGCATGATATGTCACTGCACATTGTGAGAAAAAGGAAAAACTAAAAACTGAATTACCATTGTTTCCAGATATATCTTAGTATGTTTGGAACCTTTGTTTTACAGACTTTATATATACACTCAAAGGAAAAAAACTTTTGTTATACCCAAGGTTATACCCATAAGAAGAAGAAATAATGATAATATGAATGTAATAAGTTTAAAGTTCAAATTTAGAAAGTAATTAAATAAATAAATTCAACTGACCGACCAACAATGTAATGTGTGTTGCTACCTGAGGTTTATTTACCTGATTTTAAGGCCTAATAAGGAGCAGTTCATGTCATATGTTGTCCTGATATTTAAAGCATCGAAAGGCGGGTTTATACTTTTCTATTGCCTATTATGAGTCCCAGCTTGAAAAAGAACAAGTGAAAAAGTTTTGTGAAAAAAAAACGTAATAGTTTGGAACAATGGAAGCTAAGTGTAATTTTTAAGTTAACATAATATGGATAATGTCAGTAAACAGAAAACTCCTTTAAAAAGCAGCAATTGCATCGAATGATTGTGTGCATTTTAGAATATGTGCCATCGGTTCAAAATCTTGGAAATCCTGAATACAGGCAGTCTCTTCACGAAGTACTAGACCAAATCATGTTGGCGTCAGGGTTTCGACCAAAGACTCTTGTTGACGAGAGTATTCTGACTGTTTGATGTCATTGTCCTGCTAATTGATGACTGAATGCTTAAATCAGATACTTTATTACCTAATGTTATTGGATGATGGAAAGGAATCTAAACAATCTAAATTGCCTAAAGCATTTGCATCGAACTGCATACCAACAGCTGATATATAGTTCACTCTTAAACCTTTGGCCTGGTCAAAAGTTAGTTTTTTATGTGTAACACTATATTCTTTAAGAGGTTTGACAGAAAAGGGGAACGGTCTTTTGCGGTCTCAACAAACTCACTTCAGTTACAAAAATATAATTTTTAGAGGAGCATTAATGTGAAGCATCAGTAAAAATATTACAACAGAGCCAATGCAAACATGTCTAACACTTCTAATGTGTCTGTTTTGTGTCTTTTTTCTTTCTCTTTTTTCTTGTCTTTTAGTTTGTGGTTATAGCTAGTACTGTAAAATCAACAGGCCTGAGGTATGATGACTATGTCTTCCCTAATTGGGCCAACCTTCTGGGCTGGGGTGTGGCCATGTCCTCCATGATGTTTGTACCTCTTTACGCCATATATAAATTCTGCAGTGTACAAGGAACTTTCAAAGAGGTCTGTATCAAAGCATTTTTGTTACAACCTTTAACAAAAAAAAAAAAACAGTACAGTAATTAAAGATAATGTATAAACATTTTTGTCGACATCTGAGAGGTCATTTTCTGACTGAAAGTTTTGGCTGGATGCTCAGTGACGTGGAAGGAAGACAGTTTCCTCCAGATCAAGGACTTTTGTAGGAAGCATAGAGTTTATGATTGCGATCATCAAAGCAGAGAACAGATATTTTTATTCCACCGCAACCAACCAGTGTCATCTTCAATCAGTTGTGACAATTCCCACATCCCACTGGCATTTCCTGTTAATATTCAAGGCTGTCAAAGATAGTCAAGGTTTGTCATAGGTTCTGAAGATATACAGTATGCTTTTCTTACTTTGTTCATTTGATTTTGGCACTACCTTCTCGTGGACAGCCAGAATAAACATTCTGAAGTTGCTGAGAAGAATTCCACAACGAAAACTGATCAGATAAAATTTTGTTGCAATGCGTCTTGCATCCCTAGTAATAACTGAGCTTTTTTACTCCACAAACAGTTAAGAAACAAACAAGTAAAAATGTCTAAATATGTGAAAAAAATAATTTTGTTAAAGTTGGTCCTTATATTTTTAGATCTCATAACTATTGTGGAAGGAAATGGGAATGATGTTATTATTGTATTGCTTGTTTTGCAGAGGATAGCCTATTGCATCACTCCAGAACATGAACATCATTTGGTGGCTGAAGGAAATGTACGGCAGTTCAAAGTAAGTGCAACATTTTGTGCTTTTCTGACAGTGAATATATGTGAATGATGTAGATCTCAGTGATTTCTTCAAGATTTCTTTACAATGAGCCTTTTAAAGTTCAACTAACACAGACACAAATAGATGTGGGTATTCTTAATTGCATTAGCAGCAGGCTCTGGGAAGAGAGAAAATTGGGACAGGTAAAACAGAGTGCATGATATCATTAGGTCATAAAACACTTTGCTCTGTTTTCCAGCTCAGACACTGGTTGGCCATTTGATCACATCTACCCAGGACTCTTTCATCCACCAATTGGAGTTCCTGTGTGCCAACAGTGGTCAGACAGACAAGGAGAGCAACAGGCTCCAGTCTCTTTTAGCAGCCTCTTCCTTCTTCTTGCTCATTTACCACGCAAGGCCCGCTATGTCAACAGTGGCTTCAAGCACTTTGATTTCAGAGTTATGCCTGGTAGCATTCTGAAACCAGTCTACAACTTCATCTACTACTTCAACTCATAAGGGAGGGGCAAGTCATGGGAAAATTTACACTTACTTCCATGTGAACATGATAATGGTTTTTATATCTAACTTTTATTAATGATATTAGTCATTACTTTTAGATTGTGTTGTTGCTATTACCTCTTGGAAGGGATCAAATTACAGTTAGAATCCAAATCCCCCCTCATTTACCTGTGTATTACTATACAGGGGATCAAAAATTTACAAAATAAAGTCAGTGATTGTTTATTTTTGCATTATTATAGGAAGTTTTTTTCTTCCCATTCTGTTAACACAGTGGCTTATCTCTGTCAGTGCCTTATTAAATGAGACTCTCCATCATTCCTATAGTCCATACAGAAAGAAATAGAATAAACTGTGTTGACTCAGGAACCCACAAAACCAAAACAGTTGTGGATGGCAATCTCTTGTGCTTGATTCAGCTCTTTGACATTAACATCAAAGAGCTGGAGGTCAACAGCTCATCAAGTTCAAGCTGTTTAGCAAAGAATAGAACAGGCCAGACATAATGTTTTTGTCACATTGAGTTACTGAAAAGGGAATAACACATACATTTTGCCAAGCTTTTGAAGAACTGAGATTGACTTCATGAACTCTTGTGCTTCGAAAAGCTGGACTAACTACCAAGCCTCAGTCTAAAAAAAAGAGACTAAAGTAGAACTTGGTCAGTGCCTGGCTGTTTACTTAGGGTGCAGTGGGAAAATATCACCAAAACAAATGGCGTTACTGTTACAGATAGTTTTGTGTTATTGTTGTGTGATAAATATATTTGGACATTTTTGTCTGTTCAGTTTTTCTAAAGAATATCTGTGGCTTTTCCTCCAAAGAGAAAAAATGAGAGGAGACAGAAAGAGAGAGAGACAAAGTGCGTGTGTATTGGGATTTTGTTGCCACCATACAGTTTGCTGTTGGTGTACAGTACACTGAATTCCTTATTTCATTGTGCTCTATATTAATTAGTATTATAACTCTATGGCAGCAACTTTTATATTTTAATTTGAAGTATACAGTAACTTGTGGTGTTTTTATCACCATATAAGTGCCAGCATGTTTCTTTTGGAGTGATATTATCTTATTTTTCTTTTTTTTATTTATTGGAATGAAGTTGAATTTGACCTTGAATCATGATACAACACCCTTACTGAAAGGAATAAAGCCACACAAAAAAAGAAGTACAATTATATGTGGAATATATAAGGAGACATAAAAATATATGAATATATTCTTTTGTTATATCTAATCTTGTATTTATCAAATCGTTTATAGCAAATTGTGAATGTAAAGTATTTTAAATGTAACTGTCCATAGTCATAACATGGTGTTTGATGTATAGCTAAGATGAACTATTTAGAAAAGAAAAATATTCTTCAGTGTAACCCTGGGCTACTTTTTCACATAAATGTGAACGAATACACCCTGGGTCTCCTGGACCATGTTTACAGAAATACTGTGTACAATACCAATGTCCTGTTAAACGTGAGTGACAACTGTCTAAGAAGAAGTCTGAAGTATTCACACTACAAAAATAAAGAATTTCTCCTAAACACACCAAAAGGTCATGTTATTTGTGCTTAATTAATTATATGTCGTCAGTCCAGAGAGAAACTTGACAAAACACATTTTGTTTTATAGCTTAGGGGCCTATCTTAGCAGAGGATTGTGTCTTTTCACTCCATTATGCTCCCTTTGTTAGCCACCTGTACCACCGTCGTGGAGATCTTCAGTGCTCATTCAGCTTTTCTGTCGTGTTCAGTGTTCCTCTCCTACACACAGAACCAGGTTCTGGATCATCAGTTATGCATAAGGAAATACTGAAGTGGTGCTGTAAATACAAAACTTGCTCCATTCTTTTATTACCCATGACAGGATGACATCGTTACACTCTGTGTAACTACTAAACACGCTGACATCTTCAGTTACAGTCACAGTTCAACTTTAAACTCATTGCACTAAAAAGGACAATATAAGAAAGAATGCTTTGCTCTGGTGATTAACCAAGGGATATCTGCAGGAACAAAAGAAATCCCTAAGCAACAGTCCAGTGTCAGTTAAAGCATATGTTGAGCCCAAGAATAAAAGAAAAACAGTATTAAAATCTTATAATACATCTAGGGGTAGATTTAGCCATTTTACCTATAAAGTCCTTAAGGAAACCCGAGACAAAAATATAAACTATATGTAAACTATCAGGTGCTATTTTTGACAAAAAGTTAGAAGATTGGCCTTAATATAAAAATGTTATTCTGGCTTAGTTTGTTCTGGGTCAGGGGGAAAGTTGAATAAAGCCTGTTGGTAAGTTGCAAGGGAGATAGAAATAAGAATATCTGGATGATGAATTCAGGCTATTGTTAAGCTACATGTTTTGTATGTATGGTTTTATATGTTGGCAAATCACCACTATGTCTTATTTTACATGGTAAAGTTTTTCTATGACAACCCAAAAATGGTTATAAAGATAATTAGTCTTAATTACTTCTCTCATGTGCTTCCATGTTTTGTTTTTGTTCTGTTATTTGCAGAAATAATGAGAGCTACCTAAAATGAATGGTCACATCATATTAAAAGTACACTTTGCATAGAATAGACACAGTGGGCCAACAGGCTCATCTTACCCCACTCGGCCCCACTAAGCTACTATTACTAAAAAGATGCAACTAATAATACAGTATCATATGTGTGTGTATATATATATATATCTTATTGTAAATTAGCAAATAGGAGAAAGTTTAGAAAAATACATAAGATATTCGCTTACTAATTACACTAAGCTCTGGAGAGTTTTTGTTTCAATAAGTTTAAATGAATGAAATTGTGTTGATGCTTTCTAAAGTGGGTTGTGAGGTAGATCTACTTATTAGTGGTCAGTGTCATAACTGCATTAAACTGCATTAAACATTGGTAAGTGCAAGCTCATATTCAGAGAATTGGAAGATCTTTTGATGGGAAGTGAAGCTAATGACACATAAGGATCCCAAAGAGGAGCTCAGTTTGCCGGATTAAACAACTCATACCATGACAACTTAATAGAGCTTTGAGTGAGCACTATATTGTGAATTTTACAATTTATCGAACATCTATGTTGCAAAATTATATGTGGGCTGTACAATGTATCCTGCTGCTGGTCAGCTGGGTTAGACAATTATTCCTGTCTTACCCCAAAGCAACATGTATGAGCCAGTAAAAATAAGTGAGCATGAAATTTAAGAGTATTTCTTTGGTTTGTGTTTGTTGAAATATACAGAGGGAGAATGATTGAACATGTTTAATCTTTTAAAACTTTGCAAAAATTAAGTAATCCAACAAGTCTGACACAACATTAAGCATGCAGTAGTAAACAGCTTGCTAAATCCAAACTGAAACTTTAAAACCCACAACAATAATTTGTGGAGTCTTGATGTAAAAAGGAGAAGATAACCTCTTCAGTGCCTCATCCTGACAAAAACTGCTGGCTCACTGATCTGAAGCAAACAATTATTTTCTCTAAACTGACAGCTATCTACTGCTGGTAAGACCCAAACTTCTCACTTAATTCAATAGTACACGAGCTTGCTATAGAAGTGCTACTAAAGTTTATTTTACTGGAGGAAGTCCATTTTAATTTCCGCCTTGTGACAGTAGGCAGTCTCTTGTTCTACATGTACTCTAAAATTCTAAACAAATACTTCACTGACCTTTTTGGGTCAATTAAGAAAGAATGTATGAATAAATGTTGTTTATCTCTCCCTCAGAAGAAAATTTGATACATACCTGTATCTAGACCACATATGAGGTATGATACAATTCATGACTGAAATCTGTGCAATCTGATTTCATTCAACACAGTCTGAACCCTTAGCGTTTTTGGAGCGTTTGTCTTTCATTCTGTATTAAAGCAATTTTATTACTGTGGCACTCCTTTACCCCCTTAAAACAGATAAATTTGATAAAAGACTACAGGTAATCACAAGTATGCTTGCTACTTAAAAGAAGAGGAACAAGGCAAGGGAAGTTTATTAAAAGGTAAGGATTGTGGATCAGGACAGGAAGGCCAGACCTGTTATTTCTAGAAATCAAAGTTGTATAATGTGTGTCTCCTGGGCTATTCTGTAAAATAGCTTGTAGTTCTTCACACTGTTTGTTTTCTCTCCACACCTGTGTTGTGTTCATTGATTGCACCTCACTTATGTTTCACTGGTTGATATACCCTCTCTTTGCAAATATTCCTTTATGTGATTATGAACGTTGCCTTCTCTATTTGTGTACTACTCCTTTCTGCTCAGCCTTCATATTTTCATTCAGTTGTTAATTTAATCAAATGTATTACTTCTAAAAAATATTTTGTTTTTCATCACTTTAATGTTTTTTGTATCCAACTACAATACAGTTGACTTGTAATGTCTCATTGTCATACAATATGAAGTTAATTTTTTTTCAAAGCCACCTTTGTTGTTCACTAGCAACTTTTAATGTGCCTGCTTGGAGTTGGATTTCTGTAGAATTCTGTTGCTTCTCTGTAATTAAATCTTTGTGGCTATATTCAAGATTTTTTTTTCACAAACTACATGAAAAAGATGATTGGAAAAAAAAACAGCAGTATCAATGTCTTCTTGCTTTAGGATACTGAGCTTCACAATATGACTTTTGCACTACTTCAGCTGCACTATTAAAGTATGGGAATAAGATTTAGAAGATTAAGTAGTTTCCTTTGGAGCTATTCCACCATTCTTACATGTGTTTTTAATTTTGATAAGCATCAGATGAACAGTAAAAGGTTCCTGTTTTTTATCTTTTTCCTTTTCTTAATATAATATGAAAGTACTTCAAAGTGTTGTTTAAATCAGTGGAAAAACAAGGAAACCAGAACTAATAGAACCTAACATGTTCCAGAAAACAACATTATTAAACCAGAAAAAGTTGGATTAAACGTGTACTGCTAGAAATAAAGAGCAGCTTTTGTTAAATTCTTATTTAACACTTATGTGTTTATTATATCGGTGATCATGTTTGCTCTCTGTTTTCTGTGAAATTCTGAGTTGATGCAATGATAATTTCATTTGTATGTCACATTTTATTATATGTAAACTAAAAGACAAACTTAAGCATGGATAAGTAACAAGCATATAAAGGACATTTAATATGACTTCCAGCATTAGCATAACATGTATAATGAAACTAAATAGAAAAAAGAATGCAACTTCAAAGTGATTGATTTTAGGCTTGTGAGACATTTTGAGTTAAGTTTTGAATGTAGACACAGTTGTCCTAGACATGTTAGCAGGTGGCTAATCAACCACAACTGAAATCTAATTCTGTGAATGACTAAAAGTCATGCACCTCATAACCTGGCTTGGTTTTACACACAAAGCAAGTCAAAGAAGCACTATATGTCATATATTTATATACATACATATATA
>JBBBVU010000001.1:27994505-28009068 GCA_037177055.1 Atherinosoma microstoma | reverse complement strand
CATTTATTGAGGGGATATAGTATCTGGGTGAAATTGAGAAATACCTCTGTTAAGGGAGTGGTTTAGCCCAATCAGTGAGAGGAGATAAATGGGGCCAGTTCATTCATTTTAGGGAGGCGGGTGGAGGCTAGACAGCTCCACAACCCTGTGGGGTAAAGCTATGGACTAAATTTATGTAAATAAAATATTTTTGTATTGGAATCCCCTGTGGTCGCGTCACTGTTTTCCAGCCGCTCACACAGGCTGCTCTGTTACACTCATATAATCCACATTTTTAGTTGTCTTTGTATTAGTTTAGGCCCTGATTCAAAGATGGGCATCTTTGGTGGTTGTAGAGGTGACAATATATTTAGGTTAGTTCCTTATGACATTATATGGCAGTTTCTTTTCAGGTGCAAATATGGAGGTTTCTATAGTTGTTGGACACAGCCTTCATTCAACTGGAAGAACAGCAGCTGTCTGTTTGTTCATATGTCTGGCAACTTGATCAGATACAGAGATTAAACGTTTCAGAAATCCTTTAATAACCTCTAAAGCATTTGGCCCCAAAACAACATATTTTGTGAATTGTTCCATGACTAGAGGAGAAAGAAAATAAAATGTCAAATAAAGCATACCCCTTTTTTGTTAAATGAGGAATGAATCATTTTAACAAGTTTCTTGAGAGATGTTTGTTCGAAATCTTTTTTCAATGTGGTAATTCAATTTGGCAATGCAACATCCAACAGACATAAATCGTGAATTTACATATCAAAGCAAATCAACAATATTCTACATAATTTTTTTTTACAACAAACAATTCAGAAATTGGCTCATTCAACCATAATAAAGGAAAATGCTGCATAGCATGTATCATTGATTAATGAATATGACCACTGTGCTATTCACTCTGCTTTTTGCTTTTTTCTGACCTTTATATTACCGGGTAAAATGTTTGAGAACCAATGCTTTGCAAAAATGACTTGAGACAAAGAGGGAATTTTTAATAGGCAAGCTGCTCAAAAATTGCAAAAAAATAAACTGCAATCCTATATATGTTGTATATGCAGTTATTAAAATTTTAAAGGATTTTTTTTTTACAATTTTAGGCAAATAATATTATAACTAGGCAATAATGTAATAACTCATTAGATTTTTGGAAAAATGTTTTTTCATTATTGACTCAAAACTTTGTTACATTATTGACAGGTTATTACATTATTGGCTTTACTGTATTAAAATGGCGAAAGATAATTATATTATTGGCAGGTAGTATATAATCGGCCATCATTGAATTAGCTGTTGCTACAATTCCTTTTATAAATTTTGAGTTGTGGTTAAATAGTGTGGCTTCTCATTGCTTCCATTATCTTCCATGCCCCTTTTATCTTAATGCAGCAAAAAGGTCAAGCTTGCAAACTTTCATCAAATTTGTTTAGCCAATAAAAGTCAGGCCAGACCACCATAGACTGCTTCTTAATTGTCAATTCTGTGCAGCACTAACGTGATTGAAGAAAAGGAGAGCCATTTTTTAAATGTCCCTCCTTAGACTGGGGATTTTTTTCTGATACTACAAATCAATTGCCAGAGGACTATCTTTGTTGTTGTTGGTTCGTTGTTGTTATTCCTTTATTCAAAGGACCCACTATCAAGGCAAACAGCAAGTGTTCCTTAAGGCAAAAATCATGAGACTCATTACACTATGAAAGAATAATTGCACTTCATAAAAACATGTTTGCTTTGAACCATGGAGCCCATTCCAGTAATAGGCAGCTTTCAAAGACTTAAAGAAAAAATAAGAAAAAGAAAAAATTTAAGATGAATGTCAACAGGTTATTTTAATGGTTTAAGGTTGAGCAATTAAGAAACAAAGACAAGCAGATCATCTCCAGTTTGTCTATGAATGCATGAGAAAATGTTTGGAAGGGATTTCTCTCTATCATATGATTAAACAATTATAGGAAGCTGGTGGAATTTGAAATATGACAAGGGCAAAAGCCTTGAACTGTACCATATCAAGAACAATCATTCATCAATAGCTAATATAACCTCATGAGCAGAGGATTACTGTGTGGAATAGAGTTTCATTGAAATATACCACATGGACCTTTACAATGTAAAGTCTTATTCTTAACTCAATAAAAACATTCTTGGTCAAGCTAATCAGGAGTCCAGAACATTTTTGTAAATATTAGATACATGCATGTTAACAAGTTTAAATGCCAAGCTCTGTTTTGGTGTGGGCTTTTATCACTGTCCTTAAACCATTTTATTACACTTCACACAATGACATCATTGATGCAGAAATGTACACTGAGATTTAAGAGCAACATATGCTGCCTTCAAGAAGATCACTTTTACATTAACAACCATGATTTTTCCATAAGTCAATGCTAAACCCCATACTGGACACATTACATATGCTCGGTTGCAGCAGAAGAAAGTCTGGATACTGAACAAACCTGCCTGTATTCTGACCTGTTTCATATTGAATAACTGTAAAACAGATGGCAACCCCATACACGACAAAGAAAGTAGAAGGTGAGTTGAATGAAAAAGGTTTATTTAAGGAACGCTTACCTAAACAGGTTATCTGTAGTGAGTGACAAAACATAGGGTGGATGAGCAGATTCTTCCAGGTTGATAACATGGGTCACTGGGAGATGAGATAATCGTTATTATGATGGCAAGTTTTCCAGGAGGGATTATTAACCAAGAGAAGAGTTCGGACCTGTAAGTAGCAATGCACAACTTTGATGTGACTCCCCTTTGGTAGTAAAAGTAGCAGTAGAGCAGATTAGCAAATTAATTGGCAGATGATTGTTTTGAGAAGAAAGAAAGAATTAGCAAGAAAGAATTAAACTGTAAAATGTCTCACTTTCAGCATTAGTCATCTTTTCTGTTTTATTCTGTGAATAAAATATTGATTTATGAGATTTGCAAATCATTGTATTTTGTTTTCATTTTAATTTCACAAAGAGTTTCAGCATTTTTTGGAATGGAGATTGAATTACGAGTCAAACTGATCCGGTTTGTTTAATCTCTGTGAAGGGTAATTCTATCTGAGCAGTAAAATCTCATTGTTGTTGGCAGGAACTGCGACCCTGAATTGGACTAAGCGGTATAGAAAATGAATGAATGTTGGCAGGAACACTTCATGGAGAGAATCCTGTCATAATGAATGCAGTATAATAAGTGCTGTTATAAAAAGACCATAAGGTTCCCATGTGGAGGAAAAAAGACTAATTATACCATTTTTGTTTTGTGTACCTTGATCAAAGAATTAAAAAAAAAATCTTACAAAGATCCTCTAAAATACATTTTTCTTAGTATGAATTAGACAGTCAGGCCTACCCCAATTTATAAGGTTTTCTTTTTCTTTTTCTTTTTCATTTTTCTTTGTTCATTTTCTCAACTGCACCAGAAGATCCATCTCTTGTCCATACATGGCACCTTCTCTACACCTCTGTGATGACCTCAGATGTACATGTTCTTGGTGACTCTTGTTAAAGTGGGGGCTACTGTGGAAACTCTGACTAAAGTTGGGTGTTAATGTCACACATCAGTAAATGTCCCAGTGGTTTATCCTGGAAATAAAGTCATAGGAAAATACGTTTTTCCAGTGTCATGTCCAACTTTGACAAAAACCAACCAGAACAAAAACATATATGCTGAAATTTCCTGTAATTTCTAGTATTTTTCTCTGTAGATTGGATGCCCCATTAGGTGTTTTCCATTACTGAAAGCCAAATATGACAAGCAAATTCATTACCAGCTGTGAAGGAGTAGCTGGTATTAATTTCACCATGTGAGTGTGTGCATGTGTTTATGTGATCACAGTATGATTACATCGGTAGATGCTCTCTGGGTTGAGTCTGTTGCTGTTTAGTGAACACCGCTAATATTAATGACAATCAAATCATGTATGACTTATCAAGAGGTCACACTCTAAACACACAGCAGCTGCATTACATGTTGGCCAGCATTCCTCAGAGGCAGGAAACTCCTCCCTGTGGGCACACTCTGTGGATAATGCATTTCCTGTTTATTTCCTGGGCAACCCCTACAACTGTGAATACAGAGAGCTTGGATTAAGTCCAAAAAGTCTTCCCAAAGATTAGATTAACTCTGTCTGTTGTGACCCCTTCTCCCACATGTGTGGTTTCAGTACATCCTTTTTTTCACTCTTGGTAACAAAGTTTTCCATGGAGACGAAGTGCCTGTTTCCTGTCTCTCAGGCAAAAACAGACATGAATCTAATAAATGCCAAATTCTGATTCCAACATAAGATACAGTCACAATGTCTCATAACTCCTCTTTCTGTCTTTTTTCTGACCTAATGTCATGAACTCAACCTGGATACTGAAGATTAAAATGAGTTCCTATTTAGAGTACAGAGTACATATGTTCCTAAACTGAAACAGCTTACATGGGAGAGAGATAAAGAATTTGTTCATTGTGTGCGGAGTCATATTTGCATTTATGCTTGGGGTCTTGCCAAAGTTTGTTTTGGGAGCACCAGAGAAACAGTGTCACATTAAAGGAAATTCATGTAATCTGCCAAATATCACTCATTTTCTATACTTGCATTATCCTCTTAAGGGTCACGTGGGAGCTGGAGCCTATCCCAGCTGCCACCTGGCATATAAGGCTGGCTACACTGGCAGTCCATCAAAGGGCCACCATGGACACTCACACTTGTTCAATTTAGAATTATGAATTGACTGATTGTTGGATTGTGGGAACAATTCAGAGGACCCAGAGAAAACCCTGTCAGACAGAATAGCATGCAAACTCCACACAGAAAGGCCCCAGCCAAGATTTGAACCTGGAACCTTCTTGCTGTGAGGTGATGGTACTAAACTACCAATTGTGTCAAGAATGGTGATGTGGTGCCAAAAATGCCAAATACACTTATTGGCTGCTTTAGCTACACCTTGCTAGTACTGGGTTTCACCCCCTTTCAACTTCAGAACTGTCTCCTTGGTATTTAAGAAGGTGCTGAAAACGTTCCTCGGTGATTTTGATTTAATAACATCAGTTGCTGCATCCATGATGAGAATCTTCCATTCCACCCCATCCCAAAGGTGCTCAATTGGACCGAGATGAATGAATGAATGAATGAATGAATGAATGAATGAATGAATGAATGAACGCCATTATTGTCCTTGAGCCCGAAGACTCAACGAAAGTGAGACCTGTCTCCCATATACAGACATTTACGTACATTAACATAAACAGGATCAACAGGATTAACAGGAGATCTGATGACTGTGGAGGCCATTAGAATAGAGTTTGAGATGATTTGAGGTTTGTAACATGGTGCATTATTCTTCTGGAAGTAGACTCCAGAGGATGGGTAGACTGTGATTATAAAGAGGTGGAGTTGTAACAATACGCAAGTTGATTGTCAATTAAACTAGGCTCAGTTGGTAAATGGCCCCTAAATGTACCAAGAAAAATATCCCCAAGCCATCGTACCACTACCACAATCCTGAACCATTGATACAAGGCAGGATGGATCCACGCTTTTATGTTGTTTACACCAAATTCTGACCCTACCATCTGAGTGTTGCTCCTGAAATTGAGTCATCAGACCATGCAACGTTTTTTCCAATCTTCGAAAGCTGGTGTGAATTGTAGCCTCAGTACCTGCAGGAGTGGCAATTGTTGTGGTCTTCGGCAGCTTTAGCCCCCCAGGTTGTAATTTCCACAAGGTGTGCATTTAGAGATGGTATTCTGCATACCTTGGTTGTAATAAGTGGTTATTTGAGTTACTGTTGCCTTTCTATTATCTCAAACCAGTCAACCCATTCTCTTCTGACCTTTGACATCAACAAAGCCTTTTTGTACAGACAACTGGCACTCACTGCATATTTTGTCTTTTTTCAGGCCATCTTCTGTAAAATTATAAAGATGGCTGTGCATGAAAATCCCAGTAGATCAGCAGTTTCTGAAATACTCCGACCAGCCCATCTGGCAGCAACAACCATGCTATGTTTAAAGTAACTTTCCTCTCCGTTCAGAAGATCGATTTGAACTTCAGCAAGTCTTGATCATGACTACATGCTAAAAATGTATTGAGTTTGTGCCTTGTGGTCAGCTGATTAGTCATTTGTGTTAACAAGTGATTGAACAGGTGTGCCTAATTAAGTGGCCAGTGAGTGTACGATTTATTTCAATATCATTTTTACAAGTTGTACTCTTTTGCCAAAATTGTTTTGGCTTTGGAGTGTATGAATTTATATACATCTGGGATTAAAGAAAATCCTATAGTCCAATGTGCATTCATAGAAATAAAAAATAAGCTGGTAAAAAGGGACGTAAATGTAAAATGTACAGATTTAAATGAGCAACAATCTCTGGTGATGAACCTTGAATAATATGTAAAGACTGTATTTTTTATATGCTTTTATGTCCAAATACATGAAGCATATAAAAGAGTATAAAGTCTTGTCTGAGGCCACAAATGAATAGTTTGAGTTCCGTGACAGTTTGATGAACTTTGTGAGACTGTTGTTTTATTACATGCATCTGTGGATATACATTCTTTTACTAAACAACATGCACATACCTCCATCATCTACAAACACAAGTACACACATTATTATACCTCTTTTGCAAACCACAAAAATCTGATAGAAATCCTGGGAGGGATACTGCGAGGTTCAAGTTTAAAAATAAGTACAGTGTTACTGCGCAAAATTTCCAGTAAAACCGTAGAGAACATAAAGCTGGAAAATCACATTACGTGACTACCCACACAGACAGTAAACAATTTTTTCCATTCATGATAACATGCTGCATTTTTTTCCTGTCTCTATTACATGATAACCATCAATGAGATTTATGTCCCAACCTTGATGAAGTGAAAACTTTTGTTTTTTCTTGGATTGTATGCCTCTGTCGAATGTTTACAATTCTGTATCTTGATATAGCTACGAACCAAACAAACCGATTTTGACATTCACAGAATGCTTTTTATAAATATCGAAAGTGAGAAGTCCTCTGAATATTTACATGAAGCTTGGTCTTGTTTGAATAAAGTCTGAACAAATTGTTGTTATTAACAGAGGATATTTGTGCTTATTTGATTATCAAAAGATTATAGAAAAAGAACAGACCCATCAGACAAAATGTCAGCTCATATGCAAGATTATCAGAACAAACTACAACATTTTATTTATCTATGCTTTGAAATGTAAAAAAAATTAAAAACAGAAAGTCAAGTGCAGAGATTAAACTCTTTTTTTCTTTCCTTTTTAAGGTAAATGCAGTGACACTTTCCTAATTTGGTCGACATCTAGTAAGCATTTGCAACTTGCACATCAACAACGATTAGTGGTTGTTGTGGCCCATTTAATTTGAGTGTTTATCAGAGCAGGAACTTGTAATGACAAGAAATAACTGGGGAGATAGGCGAGATCCACTGAGTATTAATGATTTTAGTGACTTACTCACAGATGGAATATCTCCACAGCTGCACCATCATACATCAAACACAAGCAAATTTGGATAAAAAAGTAATTATTTGAAAGTCTCAAGAGCATTTCATATCTTTGCTGAGGTATCTGCGTCACTCAGATGGGTATTTCTATTAGACGGAAAGACATAAAGCCCTCTCTATTCTCTCTATTCTTTCTTTCATTAATGGAATATTGCCAAGATCCAATACAATCTGTCCAATTCACTGGCTCCTTGTGAAATTTAGAATAGAATATACATTTCTTCTTATTACCTACGAAGCCTTTAACAGTTCAGCCCCAACATAATCAGAACATTACAAATGTTATTGCTCCCATACCTACCCAATACACCCAGGGCCTCAAGACTTGCACCATGTGCTGCCCTTGTGCATGGACAAACGCCTGGTGGTAGGCCGTCCACACCTTGTGGCGTTCCCCACTCGGCACCACCACCGGACAGAGCACCTGCCCCGTCAACAAGTCTTTGCTCTCTCGTACCAAGAATCTATCCCTTAGGTCTAACCGGTCCCATTCTCTCTCCAACCACCAGCCACTGGGGGTCAGATCTGTCAAGACCAACTGTTGGAGGGACTTACCCTGCTGTTTCCATCACTTCAGCCGTCCCAGGGCGGGGTCAGCCTCCTAGGACTTCTCCAAGCCCTCACTGAGGCTCCTGGGACTTATCCCAGCCATTTGGCCTCCACCCCCTGCATGGGGCCTCTGAGCCTCCTGCTCCTTCCCCCTGGCAGGGCTCACTCAAACTCTCAACCATACTGCTCTCGGCGACCACGTGTAACCTAGAGAGGGTATCTGCATTCTGGTTTGCGGAGCCGGGTCTGTGACATAGCTAGAACGTGTAATTTGCCAGCTGAGACATCCACCTCTGGTCCTTTGCACCCAAACTGGCTGTTTGCAAATGGGTCATGGGTCGGTTACCGATGTACACAATGAACTACGCCCCCCAGAGATAATCCTTGAACTTCTCTGCAACGGCCCACTTCAAGGCAAGCAGCTCTAGATGGAACAAGCTGTGGTTCTGATCATTTCACTCTGCTGGATGGAGACTATGGCTGGCATACACAATCACCTTCTCGCACTCCTCCTGTGCCATCATGGTGTCCAACCCTTGCAGGCTAGCATCAAGGCGGAAGGGAGCTTGAAAAGCAGCATGCCAGAATCTGAGTCTGTAGGAGTGCTTCCTTGAGCCTCTCAAAAGCAGCCTGGCAATCGCCAGTCCAGGTGATCTAGACCATGGCCATCTTGGTCCCTATTAACAGATCTAGTCAGGTGTGTTGAAGCAGGGAAACACTAAAAACCTGCAGGACTATGGTCTTTATGGATTGAATTAAATAGCCCTGGTCTACAATCTTGACACAGTCGAGTCATTGATAACAAACCTACATGGATGACATGGATGACATGGATGTGAGATTGGTGTAAGTATTGAGGTGAGGTGAGTCTTAATACATTACTAAGTCAGTACTTCTGAGTCTATACCAGTTTTGCCAACTGGTACAGAAATTGTGAGAAACTTTTTTAATAACATATTTTACTAAAGTGACCACTCCTAGGATAAAGAACGTATTTGTTATTTTTTTACATTATTATCGAGTTGTTCTGTCATGGTTTCATGTGCAAATTCCATTAAATCAATTGAGGAAAAAAACCTAAATTTAACCTTTCCCATCGCTGCTGTTATCACCCAGACCAAACACTCACACACAAGTGGAAATGAGAGGTGATTATAAAATCAGCTCAATTTAGGGCACATATTGTGGTAGCCCTTTTGACTTAACTCTTTTCATTTTACTGCTTACAACATTATAAGCTCAACATGCACACTATGCAGATCTCAGCTAAACTTACCAAACATAACTACTGTACTGTATGTCAAAATAGGGGTTGTCATCAGTACAGACAGCCATTCCATCCTGGTGTCATAATTCCAACATTCAGGCTTAAGTCCAGCAGACAGCCTGTCTTCACAAAAACTACAATTTCTACATAAATTTTTTTTACATGTACAGTATGTATTCAGCTGCCACCTTTACAATGTCCTCTTCAACACAGCCTGTATTGTTCCATATTTGATATGCATTAAATACTCTCAAAGCTATTGTTGACCACTATGCAAGGGAAATATGGATTTGAACAAATATCTTCATATATCTATTGTCCTTTCTCAAAAGACAACAATCCAATTTTTTTTATAAAGCACCTTTAAAACAACATCATTGAACAAAGTGCTGTACACATAAAATGGAATAAAAGAAAGTTATTGTGTGCTTTTAACACAGTTGTGTTTTAATTGCATTTTCAGTGACTTAAATGTGTGTGAAAAAAAGTTATCGGTCTCGTAACTAACTGTAGGAGGGCCGTTGATCCTGGCTAACTGTCCGTCTTTGGAAATGTTTACGTTGTCATCATTCATTTTATCTACGTTTGTGCATTCAAGTAGTTTTTCATTTTAAAAACTGCAACCTTTTTTTTAAGGTTATTGTGTTCTTCCAGTTGTCAAAATCTGGTTAGAACAGACCTACAGGAAATAAAACAGTAGGTTAGGCTGGCAAGGTTTATGTTTAATGGCCTGAGAAACTATTATGTAACTTGTTAATGAGCTAAAACAAGAAATTAAGAATTGCTGTGTGGTCTTCTGTGGAAAGGGAATTGGAAGGAAGAAATGGATGTAGGTAAAAGAGATAAGCAATGATGCGTGTTGAGGAAACACATGTTTGCCACCTTAATGCATGAACCTTGATTCCCATTCATCCGATAAAAAAAAAAGATTCTCTGTTTTAGCAATTACTAAGAGAATACAGAAAGATATTTTTTTTGAATCACAGGTCAGTGATACTGTATTCTAAAATGAAAACCTATACTTACGACTATCACACAAGCCTAAAATCTACACATATACTACAGGTTCCATAAATAATGCCATACAGTTGAATATACATCTGATTTTACATGTATACACCTACTTGTATGAACAAGCATTATCATATATGTAACAAAGTTGTAATCAGTACCCAGGTCACCTGCAACATTGTTTCTGAATTTAGACAGCCAAAAGTGTCTCATCATTTTGCAGACCAAAGCCAATGTTTTCTTCCAAATAATTATGAAGGAACAAAAAAAGCTACAGAGATACTTGCCAATGTTTTTGTTTCACCATTTTCAAAGCACTGAAAAGTAAAGAAGTTAGATGACGTGCAGTGGAAATCTACAGAGACAAAGCAAACACGAACGTCCTGTCGTGAGTGATGGGAATGTTTTATTCTAACCCCTGGGTTAATGTCTCTTCATTTTCTGGATCTCTGGTCCAAGGTTTTCTCACAGTTCGCTTTCTTTTTCTTCCACACTCCCATTTCCCCTGTTTTTACCTTCCTCTTGCTCTACATCCTTTTAACTCTCTCATTTGAAATCCTGTTTGAGCTGGTTACTGGTCTGCAATTTGTCAAAAAAAAGGAATATGCTCTTAATGTTATCAGGTCCATCACCAGTAGATTTCCGGAGAGTAGAGTGTATGGTTGTATCATACGTGTGTTTACATCCATCTGCATGCATCTGTTGTCATGGGTAAACAGTATAAGCATTTTATTTTCTATTTTTTGTTTTACGTTATTTAAAAGAAATAAACGATATTAAAGGGCTCAATTACTGTGTTTACAACACACAATGTATGCTCTTGAAAAATCTTAAACTTCCCTGTAGACAGCTACAGATTTATTATCCTGTTTGAAAGGTATTGATTTAATGTATTTTTCATATGACTTTGCACTTTTGGTGCCGATTTCATTTGACATTGGCTCTCCTTTGCAACATAATTAAACATGCTGTCTATTCTGGATCAGCATGAGTTATCCTGCCCTGCCACTGTATCTCTGAGATAAGACACAGAATGTGCATTAAGTGTGTGTGAGAGGAGACATGGTGCTATGTTATCAGAGCAGTTTTCTTATCAGAGAGATTTATAGTCTTACCCAGGGCATCTGGTCTGGGCGATGTGATCCACAGATGTTGCAGAGGGACTGGGTGGCACTCAGAGGGAATTACAGATAACTTGGAGGATATGAGGAGGTTTTGGCAAGAATATCATAAAAAGTAGATTCTCATAAGATGGTTTAATATTCTTGGCCCCCTTTATACTTGTTGCTTTTTGGTCTTTCCAACTCTAGATCATGTTTGATCAATAATGGGAGCTACACACATGAGGAAAATAGTGGTCTTAAAAAAACATGTGATTCATACAAAATTGATTAAGATCCCAGAAAAATGTTTCAATGCGGCTATTAGTTCAATGCTTGTGGAGGAAATAGTAGCACAGCCAACAACAGCATATGGTATAATTATAAAATATTATCTATGCTAATGCATTTTCTCCTAAATATTCTGTCATTACCGCAGTCTTTAAACATTTTAATGTTTAGTTCAAGTCTTTATATACTTTAACTAAACATTTTGTCAAGTCATTTTTAGAAACAGTACATGCATATGAATATAAAACTACATTTTATTTGCTGAAGTGCACATACTAAACAAAGCAGTTTTGATCATCTATTGCTGTGGTTAGTCTGCCATTTGATAAAAATAATACAAGCCCAGAAAACCACAACAGATTGAAGATAAGTGAATGAATTTTATTCGGCTTTGCCACTGGGTCACTTATCGGGTCCTGAAATTTATAAAAGAAACTCAATCAATATCAAATCTACAATCCAGTTTGTTGTTTGTACTCTGGGAAGAGGCTTTACCTGCCATTATCCATCCATCTATCTTAGCATAGCACCATCGATACTAATCCAAATGGTGCTCTAGCACCTATCAAACAAAATCGATACTGCAGTTTTAAAGACACACTAAAGAACTTTAAATGGCTAAAAGTGACCAGATGTTTCGATTACATTTACAATAGTTGTTCTTTCTTAAGTTTTGATGAATCATTCAGACTTTTTTGCAGGTTCCTTTGATGCACCACGCATGCAGCGAACAACGTATAACAAAACTTGGAGGTGCATAACAGGCCAAAATAAAACCAAAGTGCCTGGTTTTCCAGCTATTGTGATGCCAATTTAGGATTATGCTGCTATTTGCAAGGTTGACAATGGGGAATATAAACTTAACAAGAGTGAGGCTTTTCCATTATCCTGATAAACTTGCAGGGATACATTAATCTTTTTGTTTTATTTGCCACTTTGTCATTCATAAGTCATATAACCACACTTGTACGATGTATATGAATATTGTATATGAAGAGCGTTTGCACCTGTCGGCCACCGTACATTTGCCTTTTAACAGCAGAAAGTTTCAGTAGCGCTAATTGGGAAACAGATGATGTTGTTTATATTTGCTTTTAGAAAGTAGCAGTAAAACAATGTGACAGTGCATGCAGAGTACTGAGCCTGAAAGGGCTTTACCTGAGTGAAGTTTAGCCATCCTAAATTTTATTATTTACAGCAGGGCTTTTCCTACCATGCCATTGGCCCAAAGTTACTGATAAAAGGAAATCAGCTTCACATGCATTTCTTCTAGCAACACAATACTATATTTTACAATGCAAGCTGATGGGTATTATGGGAAGGGTGAACATGAGAACCAATAGCTCATGATGCTAGCTTGCTTTCTTACCAGCTGTAGCATACTTTGTTAGAATTATTATTTCATTACTGTCCATCTGACCTCTCAGTGAAAACACTACTGCTAATGTAGTTAAGTCAATCTGAAAAAAGAAGAAAAACTCATTTTCATTTGTGTAAATCCATGAAATCACATTAATTTACTCGGTGATTTGTCAATGACTTTCTGGTTTACAGCAAGTACCCTGAATGAATACATAAGTACAAGCTAAGGGGTAAAAAATATTCTAAAGATCAGTTAATTTTTGCCTAGAAAGTATTCAACTTTCACTTTAACCCTTTAAAGCCCAATCCAAGAAAAACTGGGGGTGGGGCGGTTAAATTCTTTCAATCTTAAGTCTTCATTTGGCCCTTTAACAGAATGTGAGAAAAAAACAAAAAAATGTTGGTATATCTACCATTTATTACTGTTTGACATATCAAAATGATGTACTGTAGTCTTATGCTTCCTCCATTAGGGGACAGAAGACAATTATCATATTGTATACTGCAGGGTTTTGAGCAAAGTTTTTACCATAAAGTGATGCAAAATGTCTCAGAAACTGTAGGTATCAAATATGATACATTTGGCTTTAAAGGGTTAAACACCTCTCTAATGTAACTTGACATCAATGGAGTACAGGCTCCATTAATAAAGGAAGTGTACTGTGTGTTTATGAGATATCTAAAGATACCACAAAGTTTTAATGTTAGTTATACCATGGTCAGTGAGAATTCTATTGCCAACTGGCGTGCATTATTTCCATATATATGTAAACATAGTTTGGCAAGTTGAATCACAGTTATATCTACCCGTTACGGGGTTCACCATAGCAACATGTTAATCAACTGGTTCAGATAAGCTGGCTCTTGACAGGTGAATGAGAGAAACGCGACAACGGTTATTTAGCATAAAAAGTACATTGAGGCCAACATAAAAACAAACATTTGTTATTAAATGTTTACTGTGTGGGACCATGGTATATGCGGATTAAACAACTTGGACCCGTGCATTTGTGGAGGACCAGGAGAGTCATTGAAAAAGCAATACGGCATTTTCATGATGATTAATTAATCGTGAAGTAACAAAATATAGATTACTAAATATATTTTCAACTTCAACAATTAATTCCTATGAAAAGAAATCAAATTTGCAAAGCATTTTGTAATTGCACATTTGAAATGGAATTATTAAAGAGGTATTGCATATTGTATTCATTAATTCATTATTAAATCCTGTGATTTGAAAATGCATTTTCAAATCCTATTTCTAAAAGCAGAGTTAAATTTCACAATTAATAAATTTGTTAAGAAATATCTTTCCATATCATACATTTTAAAATTTCAGTTCAGTTCAGTTTATTTGCTTGGTCACACAAACAACCTCATCAAACATGAAACAGCTCACAGCTGTGAGACCAGAACTGGCCGAAGCAAAAAGCTTCTATACCTACATAGATACACAGCTACACAAATTGAGTCACCTTCAACTGCACAGCTCAA
>JBBBVU010000001.1:27975761-27994405 GCA_037177055.1 Atherinosoma microstoma | reverse complement strand
TAATTGCACATTTGAAATGGAATTATTAAAGAGGTATTGCATATTGTATTCATTAATTCATTATTAAATCCTGTGATGAAGGCCGAAGCAAAAAGCTTCTATACCTACATAGATACACAGCTACACAAATTGAGTCACCTTCAACTGCACAGCTCAAACAAGCAAAACAAAAACAATCATGTACAGCATGTGACCCCCGTAGAAACAACTTTCATAGTTTTTATAACTTTCATTTCATACAGATCCGTATCTCTCAAAAATAGACAGGGAGATTTATTTTTAAAATGTAAATAAAGAATTGCAATTTTTTTTATCTCCTTACTAAGTTTATTCCAATATTTACCCCACACAAAAGACAAGCATCTTTGTTACACCCCTTTTCTGCAGATTGGCAAAATAAATTCACAATCATAACTTAAATTATATTTAGTTTACTGACACCTTCTGGAAGAGTATTTTGTTTAGCTTTGAATATAATTTGGATTATTTTGAAATAGACTATATCATTAAATTTCATAAGATTTGATTTGATAAATAATGGATGTGTGTGATAATAATATCCAGCATTATTTATTAAGTGTATGGCCCGTTTCTGTATTATAATATTATCATTAAGTGTGGTCTTGTACGTGCCACTCCGTTCTACACTGTAAGTCATATACAGGAGTATTAAGGTGCAATAAATTATAGACAAAACTTTATTTGTCAGTAGATCTTTTGTTTTATATAAAATACCAAGAGTTTTTGATATTTTTGCCTTAATATTATATACATGTTGTTTCCAGGTTAATTTGGAGTCAATTACAACTCCTAGAAATTTAACATCAAAAACTCTTTCAATTTCAATACCATCTATTTTTAGTTTTACTTCTTTAAGTGTGTCTTTTTACTTCCAAATATCAAATTTTGTACTAAAGTAATTCCCTTTTCCTTTTTTTATTTTCTTCCCCCTCGCATTTTCAAATCCTTTTTGCAAATGGGACCAAGGTTATCAGTCCGTTTCCTGGGTATAAAAGGCACCAGCAAACAAACAATTCTTTTTTTCGTTCTGCGCAAAAAAAAACAAAAAAACAATAAAAATCTGGGATACTGTACTTTATTCATCTTGTACATAAAGAGCAAGAGTTTTTATTTCTTCTGAAATGAAATGTAGATCCTCTGTTCTCATTCAGTAAGTTAATGTCAGCCATATTACAGGTTTGAGTTTTTACTTTTGTAACAGTTTTTTTACGATTAAATTCTGGTAAAGAGAAATCGCAATGTATTGTCTTACCCATAGTATTGCAATATATCGGGATATATCATATCGTTGCCCCTGTATTGGGATATATATCGTATCGCCAGATTCTTGCCAATACACACTCCTAATATCTACTGAAGCGTAGGGATGTCATCCTATAAAAAAATTGGGACCCTATCACTTTATAAGGTGATAGTTTTATTGTAAGAACGTGAAACGTATCACGTTATAATGTGATAAGTTTTAATGTAAAAACGTGAAATGTATTACATTATAAGGTGATAGTTTTATTGTAAGAACGTGAAACGTATCATGTTATAACGTGATAAGTTTATTGTAAAAACATGAAATCATCATGTTGTAACTTGAGAGTTATATTGTAAAAATGCAGGAGCTTTTTTTTGAAGGGCACCGCACAGGGGGGCTTCGAAGTCCCGCCCACTAATGAAAGGAAATATAGAATGGTATTTAAATTTTTTTGGTGAAAGCGAAAAAAATGCACCGTATCCCGGATTTTTATTGTTTGTTTGTTTGTTTTTTGCACAAAATGGAAAAACAAACCGTTTCCTTTTTTTTCCCCACAAAACAAAAAAAAGGGTTGTTTTTGGTTTCTGCTGGCGCCTTTTATACCCGGGAAATGGACTGATAAAACGTACCTTACTCCATGACCCTTCTGGGCCCTGACCCCAGTGAAAAACAAGTTTAACCAATCACAGCCGCTCTACGTGGTACTCCAGCTCCCTCATTGGCTAGACAGTCACCCTTGTGTCTATGTCTTGTTAATCCGCCAATTAGGTGAAGTAAAGCGACAGAAAACACATTGAACTTGGAGAGTAACTCATCTTCTGAATGCTGTATGGATGCTTCAAAGTTTTACCTATTCTGTAGCTGTCTCCTTAAAGTGTATTTGTATTATCAGGATCTGTACTGTCGACGTGGTTAGCTAGCTGTTAGTTAGCTGTTGAGATGCAAGTGTGGCTGTCTAACCAATGAGAGAATTGGAGTACCACATGTAGCACAACGTGGAGCGGCTGTGATTGGTTGAATTGGATTTTCAGTGTGATGAGGGCCCAGAAAGGTCACGCAATTGCTAAATGGAGAGAGTAAACCATTAAAGAAATGCATTTGCAAAAAGGATTTGAAAATGCAAGGAGGAAAACAAAATGGAAAGAGAATTACTTTTGAAAATGTAGGATATGGAAAAGTATTTCTTACCATATTTATGAATTGTGTCATTTAAGTCTGCTTTTAGAAATAGGATTTAAAAAGGCATTATCAAATCACAGGATTTAATAATGAATTAATGAATACAATATGCAATTCCTCTTTAAAAATTCCATATAAAATGTGCAATAACAAAATGTTTTGCAAATTTGATTTCTTTTTATATTAATTAATTGTTGAATTTGAAATTATATTTCGTAATCTATATTTTGATTTCACAATTAATTGATCGTTCTGAAAATACTGTATTGCTTTTTCAATGATTCTCCTGGTCCTCCATATGCATTATACGGTTCAATGCACAGGTCCGTACACCTGGCGTTGTGGTGTTCTAGATTCCACGTTGGTCATTAAAAAAGTATAATGCACCGGTCCTTGTTGTTTAATCCTTACTTATGACAGTAAGGAAAGGGTGCACAACAGACCAAAAACAAGATGATTAATTGAGTGGTCAAGACCATATAAATTCACTTCAAAGTTTATTTCAAACATGTTCTTTCATTTACAATACTTACAACATTTACATCTTCACATCTCATGTCTGAAAAGGAGTAAGCACAAGTATAAACTTATATAGCCTTACCCCATTTCTACAATATACACTCCAACTCTATCACACAACTCAAATTTCCTAGTTCCTAATTTAAAAAAACAAAACAAAAGTAAAACATGCCAAAACTAATAAAAACAGTTCAAATAAAACAACAATTTTAAAAAATCACCCGACATTGCTCGGCATTTAGCTGCAGAAACTGAAACAGTTGTTGCAGAAATAGCACATTACCTGGCCAACCTGACACTAGAGCAAACAGGCTTTGGTGCATTCAGATCCAGATCTTTACTGCTGGACACAAAGTGGAAGGGCCCCTGGGTCCATGTCAAGTTAATCATGGTAACCAAAGGTAATTGGATTGACTTAAGTCCCTACAGGCATAGTATTAGAAAATCCTAATCAGTGTCACTGGTAGAAAGACAAGGGAGTGCTTAGCTTTCACAACCAATTAGAGTTAGCGATTCCACTGAGAAGCATCTACCCAAAATGCTGGAAAATCCCTTCATTTAGACAACAGTCTAACTTTGTTTTATATTCCACTGTATTTCAGGACATCTTCAAAGGTAGGATGTTGGAAAGATTGTAATATAATCTTAAAAATGAACAGGAAGATACATATTTTGCATCCAATTTTTCAGTAAAAAAAATAAATAAATAATGTTGCATGTATCTCAGAGAATCACTGCTAAAATATAATCTCATCAACAAATGCATGATACCCTGATACTCATCCTGAGTTTAGTACATATATGATTTAATTTGAGAACACTATTGATTGAGTTACTTTTTTTCCCCATTTAATATTAGTTAGTATTGGTTAGAAAATATTAAATGTTTGTTTTCCTGTACAGCTTTCCTTACCTCTGTTCACACCTGAAATACAGCTCTTTCAGCAGCTGTCAAACTGATTGTTTTTTATCATTTGCCAGATTGAATATTGGGTATTGATTTAGAAAAATACAGCATGTACTCTCATTTTAAAAGCCTGACAGAGGATGATCACTTACCTTTTATTTGGAGGCTGAAATTGCAAAAAGCTTTTCTGTGATGTTTGAGGTACTCAGATGCTGCCATCTAGTGAGTCAGAGCTATAATTGCAAGTCCAAGAAGTAAAGTTCAACTGGTTGCAAAGAGCATGCAACATCACGAGTGAGTTAAGACTACAGTAATTCATTCCAGTAGAATAAACTAACATGTTGTGGTATTACAAATGATCAAACACCAAACACACTCTCTGAGAGGAAGGAGCAGAAGTATCCAAGAAATCATTTTATTGTGCAATGCTGACAAAGCTCTCTTGTCAAAGAGCTGATATGAGAATCTCTAAGTCTGTAGCTGTAAACCAGTGATAATCATATCTGACCACCGTCTTTGATCTGAGTCAACCATTTGTTGAAACATGTTCATGTCCTTAACCATCTTTATAGATTTAGAAGATGATATGGTAGGATTAGCGTGAGAAGCTCTTATCTCAGCACTTTCTAACCCCGCAAACCCTGAGCTCTTTCCTATGCCGTAAACAAGTATACCCTTGCGGGCCTCATGTTTCCTTAAGCCTGCCCCTCCTGCCTACACATCTTTTTGCAAAGCTTGAGTAATCGAGATGGAAGAAATGACCGTTGCAAGCCCTGCCTTCCTGCTGCTCACTGACCTACACATACCACTGCATGGGTTGAGAAATGTCCTTATATGGCAGATGGCATTGTATGTGTACTGAGTTTGTGATAAGTAAAGGTCTGTGGTTTTTCTTTTGCAAGGTGCAAGGTTTTATTAGCTGTTTTTTTTTTTAGACTTTTAGCCTTTTTTTTAAATTTATTTTGGTTTCCTGTTTCATTGTTTTTTTTTCAATTCCTGTTCGTGTGGTGGGTTACCATTTATTTATACTGTTTTACTAAGCAGAGTCTGGCACAAAAAGTAAGGAAATTTGTGATGGTTGATTATTTCTCCCCTTTAATACTACATGGTGTTGCATTATACATTGTTTGAAAGCCTGATTAATCACCTTTACAAAAAGTATAACTTATAAAGATTGGGCATCTGTGAAATGGATAATACAGCTAAATGTTTGCATAGTGCCCCCTCAAAATGTGTCAAATCAATGCAATATTCTAATTTGTTTTGAGATTTCAGTGCTGTCAGGTGCATTCCTATCATAGATGCATGACATAATTGATAGACAGACATATTGAAATGATATTCTGGAGCCAGTGGCAATCCCATACAGTATCTCCAGAATCATGGATCTGACACCATCCTCCAAGATGAGAACCCACTGAGCCAGGATCATCACAATACCTTCAGAATTTTGGAGTGGAGAGGATGGAATTGTCTGCCGTGAGTCCAGACCTCAACCAACTGAACCCTTGTGGGATCAGCTTGGTCATGATGTATGTGCTAGAGTGTCCAACACAACCACACCAGTGGACCTTCAACAACTCCTGGTTGAGGAATAAGATGCCATCGCACAGCAAAATGTGACCAGGATGGTGACCAATATGAGGAGGAAGTGCCAAGTTTTTGTGGCTGCAAATGGATCTTCCACATACTACTGAAATCCCTGACAATGTAATGTAAACAAAGTGGGAAAATGGCCAATATGTGTTTTTTATCTTTTTGCTTATTACCGTGAGAGAGCAATCATCCAATCCAGCAAGGGTCTCAAAACAAGAATGAATACCAACAGTGGCCAACAGGAGAATATTACCGACACATTTAGCTGTGTTTTTTAAGATGCATGATCCTGACAAGTTATACCTTTTTGTAAGGGTGACTAATCAGGCTTTCCAACAGTGTTTAATATAAAACCAATTGGTAGAATTTAAGATGAGAAATAATCAACCAAACAAAAATTAACTAACTTTTTATGCTAAGTTTATTTTTCAATATACCATACCTGCATTGTGTTGATTGTTATTTTATGCACTTTAGACAGTCTAGTGTTTGGTTTAATAGCCAGGTCTAGTTTTGGTTTTATATTGTTGGTTTTGCTACATTATGCAAAGCTTAGTGCTATTTCCTACAAAGCTCAGCTCTGTATTCTGATTTCATGCTTTATTGACTTCCTCCCACTGTTTTGTTGATAAAAGTATTCACCCCCTCTCTGCCTGTCTACTGGTATTTATTTGGGTCCTCCACTACACACTTTCTTGTTTTGTCAAAGTTTTTTTTTACAGTTTACTACAAAAACACAAAGGTGGCGGCAGTCAAGAAATTTAACGCACCAAACATCTTTTATCTCTTATTCTGTTCCATTTGTGTACAGATTAACATAATAAGTAGAAGCTGTATATTGCATTTGTATTCTAATTAACCGCCTAAGTTTTGGATACCAAAACTATGAGATGTTTTGTGTAAAGAAAGAAATGTTGAGGCACAGGCAACCAAAATTCTAACAAAAAAGTTATTCTAACATTTAATGAGAGCATGTCCAAAGGCAGGGTAACCTCTAATATTAAGACTGACAACCAAGTCAGTCATCTCATAAGATTAAATATTGCAAGTACAGATTGTGATTAGGTTCTATGATGATTTTTGTTGTTTAAAAAAAAACTAAGTCTTCCTAAATTACAAGAAGGAGATGGACAATGTAGGAAATCAACTGTTTCTAATGAGATTATGGGCCTAAAATAAGAATTGCAGTCTAATTAGGAAAAAAATAATTCTTTAAAAAATCATTATATTCATATACTTATCTTCTTTTTTAGCTTTCCATACATTCTTCAATCACTCCTAACTTCAAAGTTCTAATTCAAGAAAACACAAAATGGCTTAATTTCTGCAAGCTCGGAGTATGAAGCAAAGTTTGCCTTTGGCCAAAGTTGATTAAAAAAAGCAAGCTGATCAACTGTATGCCCCTTCTTTTCTTCTCCTGTGCCTCAACTAAGTGAGTGACAACATCTTGGCTCCCTTGATGATCATTTCTTCAAATAGAAATGAGTAGTTGATATACAAAAGTTCAAATAGAAGGTCTCTTCAACCCAAACAGTGCAACAGCAGCAAGATGGGTAACCCTGAAATAGGCACTAATGACAGCCTTTCCATGAAGCGTCTTTGATGTGCCGTGTTCATGGTTTTAAGAGCAAAATGCCTTTGCTCTTGGAGAGGAAAGTAAACATCTTTGTTCATTGGAGCTCACTGCTGAGCTTCTCACTGTTTCAACTGCTGTGGACCATCACTATTTAAATATGGTGTTTTTGACAACAAACATTCTGTTTCCTCTTAATCTGTCAAAATGACTCTTCTTTCCCTTTTTTTTCCTGTTTGCTTTTTAATCTTCCCTCCTCTCACTTTTTTCCACTCCATGCTTCCATGTCACCAACATTGATTATTTTCCAGTTGCCACGTCGCTGTCTGTGTGTTTTGGGAAAGGCGTGCATACACAGAGCCATGCCTGTGTGAACCTTGAACAGACAAGGACCACTCTGTTAGCTGTCATTATGACATACAGAAGCAGGAAAGGGTCACCCTCCTCTCTCTCTGACCCAGTTCTCCATGGCTCTGGAATAAAAATACTAACTCCTCAATTCAGAGCTGTGTCTATATGTCATTTCTTGCTTTTGAGGGGTGTAGGTGCCCCTCCAAAAGCATCCTAAAGACCCCATACCCTTTAAGTCAAAAAAAAAGAAAAGAAAAGAAAGGAGGGCTGGCTTGTGGGCGGAGAATATGATGATACCCTCCAGAGGAAGTGAGCGCAGTGTAGTGGAATGTAGTTGCCATTAGTGGGAGTTGAGCTGAGGCTGGCTAACAGCTAGCCTGCTAAGTTGAGTTTGAGCTGGAGACGCAGAGGAGAGTGATGAGAACATGCCTCACTTCACAGTTGTACCAGTGAAGGATCAAACTCAGCCCAGATATGAAAGCCAAGAGGGGATTAACTGGGTTGATTACAGGGATACTGGACAGGACTCTCTTGACTATCAAGACACTGTTAGTTCTGATGGTAAGTTTCACAACTTTTACAACTAATTATCTCATAGCTAGGACACTAAGTCACTCCTCTGGAGGTTTTGCAGTTGGGAAAGTGTGTCCTTAAAAGTGATACATGGTGCGCTGGGCCAAAAACAGCATGGATAAGATTTGTTTTGTCCTAAGAGATTTATGAACAGCTGGTTGAATGGTTACCATGGCAATTTTCCAAGGCCAGAAAGCGTATTTCTACAGCAAGCAGGTCAACTTTTGACAGTTCACTTTAGACAAAATTGGGGAAAAAAGATAGTTATTTTGTTTGCCTCACTGAACCATATTTAAACATAACCTCAGGGATATGCAAGTAACAAAGGGAAAACAATAAAAGGGGGGAGAACTGAGGGGGAAAGATACAAACGGGGGTGGGGTTTTATGAAGGCCGGTACCAGCAGTGAAAAGAGAGGGCCTCAAGTGGTTCTTCACACAAAAGATGGAGCGTTCTTTGTGCCTGGGAGGATTTCCTTTCATAGAGACTGGCTGATCACAACACAAGAGCAAATTCTCTCTCCTTGCTTCCCTGCCTGAGCATGCCTCAGCTGTCATTCACTTGTTTCTCCCCAGAACCAACATAGAAAGAGCGGGAAGGAACAGAGAATAAAATAGGGAGAGAAGGAAGACATGGAAAGAAGAAGGGAAATGGTGGTGTCTGCACAAAGCGATGTGATAGATGTGCCTGGTTATGAGGGCTAAGAAAGAGATTTGTTTTTCCACTTGAATTAAAAGACACACATGGGCGTGGCCTTCAAATTAGACACCCACTCCATAGCAACAACTCCCAAAGCGAGGTTGGGCACAATCTCAAACAATGACTTACAATATCTTGTTACTGTATGTTAGTGTAGGCCTATGTGTGGCTGAGTGCCACTAAGTAACAGAAAGAAGATGTGATTTTAAGGCTGAAGAATTGCAAAGCTGTCTATGAATTTATGAGTTTCCTTTAAGTTTATAACTTTGCTTTGGTTTGTATGTGTAAATGAATCATGAGAGTAAACGGTACCACGTGGATGAGATGACCCATGAGTCAATAAACCAAGGGCTCGAGTACACTGGTATTGAAATGATAAAACGAGAGAATCACAGCACATTCTTCAACTAGCTTGTATATTTATTTAATGCATGACAGTCAGCCATTCCCAAAAATGGTTGTGATGATGGAATAAAAAGGCAGATGTCCTGAAATAACCCACAGGATCATTTTTTTGAATGAGTTATCTCCCTAAAGTCATAATTCACATTAACCCACCCAAGGAGAGCTTCCTGAAGTGCGAGAACAATAACCATTAAACCATTAACGGATGACCATAAACTGAAGAGAGTTAAAAGGAGCAGAGGAAAAAGATTATGAAACTGTGCTTGACAAAGACATGAAGTAAAGGGAACACCATTAAGAACTTTTTTCCCCCCCTCTTTTGCTTGAGTTATTTTAGCATTATACCAAACTAATACTATAGGAACTGTAGGCACAAAAGCCATACAATTTCTCCTTCTTAAGGTTTCCATGCAGTCATGGAAAACTGGATGAAAGTGGTTAGTATGCTTAAATAAACGTTCTGTTAGTGCACATAGGTTTTGCATGATTTCATGAAGGGAGTGGTGGGCTGGGCTACATTAGATGCTGTGTCTCTGCTGCATAGTGTGACGTGTGATCCATGGAGGAAGTGAAAGTGCAGGGTCTGTCTCAGGCTCTGAACTCAGCTCTGTTCAGGACAGGGCAGGGCCAGCATTGCGGTCATGGTAATGCTGCAATTCAGACCCTTAAATAACATTCCCTTTTCAAAGAGGAAAATATGTTGCTGGTCTTTGCTCAGTTGTTTTATAACATGCAAAAACGTTGAGAATCCCTCTTTAAAAATGCTCTTTTTTCCAGGGAACTTATTTCTTTTCAACATTCAAGCTACATCTGAAAGCTTCTTTAGTGTTGTAAGATAAAAAAAATTGAATTGAAAGCAAAGAAGGGAGTGTCATTCAAAGTTTGGGCATGCCAGAAAATTTGAGTTCACAGATAACTTAGAAAGGCGTCAGGGGAAAAAAAGACTCATTCATAGTCATCTTAAGGTAAGCCCAAGTAAACTAAATTAGATGTCATAAATGATCTGATTCCTCAAACTCCAAAATATTAAGCAGACATTGGCTCATCTGATTAGCTTATTGATATTCTGATATAATGATTGAGAAAAATGCTCAAAGACGACAGTAAACTGCTTTCAGAAAGCAATTTCTTCAGTTTAAAATTTTATGATAGAATTGCACTCAGTGAGGACAGTAGTGGTGGCAGCTATGGTTTTTCTAGAAAGGCTGTGTAAGACCCCTGTTTGACTTTGAAAAACCTGCTGGGGAGAATCCTCAGAAGGAAACTTTTCTATCCCTGTCACAACATATAATATCTGAAGTTCGCAAATGACCATAGAAAGTTAACATTTCCTGACAGAAGTTTTAACTACTAACCTTTTTGGAAAAATATGCAAAGACACATTTGCAGAAAAAAATGTCTCAGAAAAACAAAAATTATGAAAAGAACTCCAAGTGTGAAACATGTAATGGATTGTAATGTGTTGGGCTTGTGTTGAGCCAGTGGTACTGGGAACATTTCACTGGTTTGGGGACTAGATTTACTCTAATATGAGCAAATTTAGGAAACAAGCATCGCAATACCTGTTAAAAACCTAAAAATGAGCAGTTACTTAAACATCATTAGAGATCTGTAGACTTGAAATGATCAATGTTTGCAAGACTGCCCAATAATTTCACAAGACTAAAAACTTACGCCGTGAAAATTTTTGAAAATGTACCAAATAACAATTAAAAGCCTCCTTTCTGGCAACTAAATAAAAAAGTAGTCCAAAGAACCTGTGATGCATTTGACAGATATGAGTGTTAATCAGCATCCACCATTTGGCACACTTTTGTATAAGATCTTTTACTTAATGATTTTAAAACAGCAAAAGATCATATCCATTACTATCATTATAACAATAATGATAATTATAATAATGGTTATAGATATGATAATGATTTTCATGTCCCTGTCCAGTTAAAAAAAGAGATGTTTTTAATGTGGTCAAAGACATTTGAGCAAATTCAATCCTCAGAGCCATCACTGAGAATTTCTGCTTTAAATCTGAAGATTTGAACCTCAAACAGCTGGGTTTTGCAACTAAACTAATTATGAGGACTGATTCAGTGGTGCTCATCACCACCGGTGAGTCCCACCGGTGAGAATGGAGAGCAGATGCTGAAGCAGGGGTTTTGGAAAATGCTTGCATTAGTACTTTAACTTGCATACAACCTCGTCTAAGTATTTCTTCCTTTTATTGAGAATCACTCTGTGATGTACAGCTGAATTAGTTTAATATCAGGAATTGTGATAGCAAAGCATAAATGGAGTTTGTGGTGGAGAGATAATAAAAAACAGATGAAAGGAACACATGTGAGTTTTTAAAGTTGATGTGGGGGATTTTAAAGAATTATTTTACTTCATGTCTTTTGGAAATTGTGTTATATTTTACTCACTTATGCTAATTTACTGATAGAAACTTTGACAAAAGTTGCCCAAACCTTCTTGTGGCCACATACAATATGTGTGTATTTACAAAACAACTTGTTCTCATTGGACATGGTATTCTATGATGCTTCCGGTAGCGGGCTAAATTGTCAAATTGTTTTTATAGCCCTGTGATTTTTCTCCATCATGTGTACGTGTTCTTGCATTTATTATTATTTTTTATCATGATCTCATTGCACAACATATTTGACATTACAACCCTTAGACAACGTTTAAATTTACTGGTTGCCAGGAGAATCTATGATAGTGTCTGTGTCTGTCAGCCGGTGCAGACTTGATAAATGATTCATTCATCAAATAAGATCCATGAGTTAGCTCTTTTTTTCTCTGCATATAATTACTCCAGTCATCCCAGACCATTTTCATCTCACAAACTTATCACAGATCTATCCATTGCCATATTTGTAGGCTACATAATATGTGATGTTTTAAATGTATGCCATACTCTCATCAGTGCAAGTAATATTATAATAATGATAATCAAATTTGCATTATTGCTTTGGCAAACATATTAAGACAACCATACGACAAAGAGAAACATTTAGTTACTCTTTCTCTAAGGATGTGTTCACAGAGAGCAAAGTAATCTGATCCACCGTAAAGTTATTGATAACTGGGTTTTCTGTACTATTTTGTTGGATGGAGCAGGTGGACCCTGTTGCAAAAGGAAATCTTGTTAGCACAAAGTACAGATTTGTCAACTACACAGTCCAGGGGAGCTTATGTAACAATTGTGGGATTTGGAGAATGTTATCATGTGTTATCTCGCTAATTCTGGAGAAATGTCATGCAAGCTGGCATGCCATTAAAATAGCCCTTGACAAAAAAACTTCTGTGGAGCATACATGTGGAACTGATAACAGATGTAGAACAAATTTAGATACAGATAAGCTTGAGCACAAGTCTTAATAACTTTAAGTTGTAGCTGCAAAATTCCTTAAGGATAGGTAATTAACTATAGATGACCATGATGTTCATGCCTCATTATCATTTTTGGGTAAAAATTACAAAGACCAACTGGCACTTTAGTGGTGCCGCATTTCAGCTTAAAAAATGTGTAGGTGTTAGTCAAGTTCCACATTAAAGAACCAACATCAGTGCCTTGGAGTTGTAGTGTGTGACACCAGCATTCACAAAAAAAACATCTACAGAGCAAATGCACAACTTTAAACTGTTTTGCAAAGCTTCTAAAGGCACACATTCCGCATGCCTAGACTGAACTTCTCTGTAGGTTTGTTTATCCATTAGATCCACACACACTCACATCTTCATTTAATTTATCTGCATCTTTTTGTACATTAAGTCTGCATTACAGTTCGGTGCACCCTTTCCCACCTGACCTTTGCCTCCTGAGGTAATCAGACTGAGCTGCCATCCTTTTCTCATAATTAGTGCACATCAAAGCTAATATGTTTTGCTGCAAGACTCAGCAGGTGAGCTGTCCTCTGTTCTTGTCAGATTCTACCCTGCATGGAACACAGCCATTATGGCTAACATTGGCCAAGTGTTGTAACAGAGCTCCAGTGGTTCTTGCCATGGACTACGGAGCAAAGAGAAATCAATTCAAATAGCAGAGAGAGAGAGTTTTGATCTGAATTGAGTTATGTAGCTTCTTTTAGTTGTTATTGTTGTTTTTTGGTCAACTATACCATATCATCTGATTTTCTTAGATGTCTAAGTGCATTGTGGAGGATTCACAGAATTGTAGGTCAATGTTTTGGAAAAGTGTTAGAGTTTGTGCGGTATGGATAACCGGTGATTTTCCGTCAGCTTGCAAAGAAATGGGAGATGCACTAGACTATGCTGCATTTAGTATGTGGCAAAAACTGTGTTTACTGATTGGTGTTTGGCTTTCACGGTGATGCATCATACTATGACAAAACTTTTTTTTTAATATACAAAAGCAAACACAGTGAAAGAAATTGGAATGTCTTTTGGCAGATTCATTACTCCTGCTTAAGAAGTAATAAATCATTGAAGGTTTAAGATTGTGACGGTAGTTGGAACCTTTTTTTCAGCCTCAGGATTGTTTTCCTCAAGCAGCTACTGTAGCTTGAAAAATCATGGCAGTTTGTAGACAGATGTGTGAGAGGCGCTGAAAGTGAAGATAAGCAGTTTGCAGGCCCAGAGATGTGTATTGAGCTGAACACAGTGAACAAGAACGAACAAGTTCACACTTTACATATTTGATCTGCTGCCATCCAACTGTTGTATCATGTTTGCCCAACCAAGTGGCTTAGTTGCATCTATCTGTACTTTGAGGAGGATTCAGTGAAAATAAGCAACAAAAGCAAGTATAATGAAGGTAGAGCAATGGATGTCATCCATCCCTTTTGTCAGATGAACTCCTCCTTACTAACCTTAACTATCACAACTGAATATCTAACCCTAACTGTTAAATCAAAGCTGTCAGATCCACATGTACGAGTAGCTCTTTTGACCTCACAAATTTAGGAAATCATCCTGAAATATGTTTTCAACCACACACTTACATAAGCCCACCACCTCTATGTGTAAGTTGTCTGTGCTAAGTTCTAATTGCCTCCACAGAGTGCACTGAGCTTTGACGTCTTTGCCTCCCAGTGTTAAGTCTTAAATGTTTATTAAAGAGGAAGTTTAGCAAAGAGGTTTTATTTCTAAACCTAAGAAGCTAATGAACAGTGATATTTTCCAATCTGCTTAAAAACAAAAAGAACAGGCACTTTATTGTAAAGTTGTTTTTTCCTCTCTTGATTGTCTTTCTCTCTTGGACATTAGCAGCCTTATTCTCAGCAAAATCATTTGCAATCTACATAATTTAGATGTTTTAAAAGACGTTATTGCTTTACAGCTGATACTTTTTGCGAGATTGGTTAGAGATGATAGGGTATTGCGTTTGCAGACTTTTCCCTTTTAGAAGCTTGGAAATGATAATATGATAGGAGGTTATTCCCCTGGCATGGATTTAGTTTTAGTTTTATCCAGATGCATTAGAAGTCTATCATGGTATTTGCTTCGCCAAAACTTTGTCCTGAACTCCTATCCATAAAAGTTATTTATATCGGTCTTAAACCACAATGTAAACAATCATAATGCCCCCAGCTGATCACAGTAAAATTTAACTTGTGCATTTTTTGACACAAGTTCCATTATTACATTGCTTTCAGACAAACAGAACTTGTGATGTCAACTGAGATACAATAAGTAAAAACAATATAGACATCTTTAACCCTTAAAACCCCACCCAAGAAAAAAATAGGTAAAAAAGTTAAAAGAAATTAATCTGAAGTCTTTATTTGGCCCTTTAACAAAATGTAGAAAAAAAATTAACAATTTATTATTATTATTTTTTGTATATTAACCATTTACTACCATGTGACATGTCAAAATTATTGTAGTGTAGTCTCATACTTCCTGGCATCCATTAGGGGGCAGAAGACAAGTATCATATTGTATACTACAGGGTTTTGAGCAAAGTTTTTACCATAAAGTGATGCAAAATGTCTCATAAACTGTATCAAATATGATACTTTTGACTTTATAGGGTTAAATATTAAATTCTTGTTTCTAGATACTCTCAGATTAAATTCTCTCACACTTTCTATGCCTATCTTTGATCTTTTGGCTGATGACATGTCAGCACACATTGCTGTAAAGTCTGCTGTTCTCTGCACACAGCATGACGCCGGCCTGTGTGCCTTCATAACAGGCCAGTTAATCTTTAATCCGTCCAATTATAAATTTAATGTGAGGTTATTAACTACAGACCCCCGCTGTCTCCTCACCCCCATGTTAAAGCAGCATGGACTGAGCAGGAAGTGTCTGGACATGCATAGATAAAAATCATGTCTTCCTCCATTGCCTCCAGTACTCAGTTACATTTAAGTAACACTAGAGGGCAGTATTGAGATGTCGTCAGTGTCTGTAGGAACAACAGCAGTTAATCTTCATTCTATGGCTGATCACATTTCAGTCTATAAACAGAAAGGTTAAGTATCTAAATAAACCTTGTTGCATTTTCTAGATTGTTTAATACAAGAGCCATGGTGCATCTTACTCCAACTGAAGAAGAAAAGATTTTTTTACAATTAAGCATCCAGACATATGCAAAATTATAATCAGAGTATTTTAGTGATGCAGATGGTGCTATACTGCACCTGACTCAAATATGCGTCGAGGTCAGGGCATTTGTATTCTCATAAGCAAACATGCTTCATGCATATGTGTATGCGTATGTCCATGTACATGAGCGGACTGTGGGGACCTGTCTGATGCAGAGAAAAAGCAAGTCAACATAATGTAAACCATGCATTTTTAACATCAAGATATGATTCAAATCAAGCTTAGGTTAAGTCTCCGGGAAAATAAGTGTAAATGCAGTGCTAGGCATCCCTAATCATTCAGAATTACCACAGTTCTTCCTCCCTACCTCACTCTCTCTTTCTCTCTCTCTGTCTCACACACACACACACACAAACACACGTGCGCGCGCGCACACACACACACACACATTCTCTTTGTTCACCATGTTTTGGATCAGGCCCCTAAATGAGTACTCACCCTGGGTGACAGGGTGTCCTGGATTGTAATCGACAATTCCCCAAGCTACAGCACAGAGCATCGTCTCTTACACACTGCACACAACACATAACTATGCTTTCTTACAGCATTATTAGCAGCAGTGGGACACAGAGCACAGGTGAGTGAGGACCTGCACTGAAGGTCATCCAGTATAGTTAAAAATATTTTTACTTATTTTTAAAATTGTTTTCATTTTATGCCCACTTGGTAAGTGGGCATAAAAAGAAGAATTAATTCAGTTATCAAGATGCCGCTGTCAACGTTTTCATGCTCTAATAATTCAAGGTTAGGTAATTTCTTGATAATGAATAGTGGGCATGCCTGCGAGTGTGAGTGTGTGTGTGTGTGTGTGGGGGGGGTAAAGTTTGCCGTGCTACCTTGCTTACCATAATTGCTGCAGTTGCTGTGCTTATCTCTGTCTGATTCTTTCTTCAAAAGCAGAAATAAATGAGGGTGAAATCTAATTACATGCCTGTTTATCACCTGGACTTTGCTTTGTTGTTCTGTGCTGGTTTCTGCCTTCTTTTTTTCTTTTTTACTGCGTGAATTGTGTCTGAAATGTATTGCTACATGGACATTGTTGAGATCTTTAAATTATAATTAATAGTGACAGTTTAAAGCTGGAAAGAAAGACCATGAAAAAAAAGAAATTTGTTTTTCTTTTATCACTGTCTGTTTTGCCAGTCATGCTTTTTTTCCTGCCCCTAATGGAGATTTTATCTCAATAATGCCACACATCTCTGAAGACAGAGATTTCAAATTTTGTCAAATGTCATGTTTTCTGGTTGCTTTGGTCTCAAACACGATTGTTTTAGCTTTTTTCAAGCAGGTGAGATGGTCTTATTTTAATTCAAACTGACAACATTTATGTTATATCCACTTTGCAAAGACACATACATTCAGACTTAATAACATCTTTGTTAGGAAACAAACCTATTGTGATTTTTAAATAGGAATGAGTCAAATAGTTGTAGACCAGCATGTAAGGATACTTCTTAAACATTGGTTATCCTGGTGTTTTGGTGATTTTTTGCAGTTTATGTCAAGGAATGTTGCCATATTTATTTGTTTTTAAATCAAATGGTCAGAAAAAAAACCTGATTTCCGATATTTAAGTTGTGTTTTCTTACTTACTCTTACAGGGCATGGGAATCATAAAGAAGACAGCCCTTTTCTCAGCAGCACTGATGCTTCTGGCAAGAAAAATGATTTCTATGACAGGAACCTGGCTTTGTTTGAGGTCTGTTATTTTCACTTTATAGTTTTTAATTAAATGATCAATTAAAATCCACCTGAAAATTAGCTTACTCTTATCTTTTCTTCCAGGAAGAGCTGGACATCCGACCCAAGGTTTCTTCTCTGCTCAGCCGCTTGGTCAACTACACCAGCATCACTCAGGGAGCCAAGGAGCATGAAGAAGAAGAGAGTGCCGAGGCTTCTCGTAGGAAGACCCCCAAGGTTAGTAGTCATGAAGGACCAAGGGAACATATACCTCACTGTTTTCACAATGTGTACACTCAGCCTTTTGAGGTTTGGAAACATTATACTGCACCGCTGCCTCTCGACTTGCCTTCTCATTCAAGTTATTAAGGCTTGTTGATAGACTGCATATGACCTTGGACACTTTTCAGTTGAACCATCCCCATGTAAGACCTGGATACACGCAAAGCACTGATAACATGATTGACTGACCTTTAAAAAGTACATCAATCAATACTAACGATCACTATGCTTGTTTCCTGAAATGTCATGCTCAGTTGTTCCAATTCTCTGTTTCTGTCTCTCTGCCAGTCACCCAACATGGGCACTCTGATGGGAGTCTACCTACCGTGTCTCCAAAACATCTTTGGTGTCATCCTTTTCCTCCGACTGACATGGATTGTGGGAATGGCTGGCATTATACAGTCCCTCCTGATTGTCCTTATGTGCTGCTTATGTGTAAGTATTTGCACAAGTGTTGCACACAGATACACACTGGGTTACACTAAGTTGCTTCTATCACCAATGCGGTCCAGGATGTTATTGCTAAAATAGTCGATGAAATCCCAAGTGTTACATAAACACCAATTATTTAAGGCAAATAACATCACTTTGACTTTTGTTATGAATGTCATAGCTGTTTTACACGTCTGCAAAATTATTCATACCCTTCCATTTAAGAAAAGGCAAAATTCTTAATAGTAATTCAAATAACTAGAGACTGAAAAAAAGTAATAATAAAGATAAATTTGCTGAATTATAATTTAATGAAATACAACATTGCTTTTTAATTTGAGTTTAAATAATATAAAAAATAAACAAACAATACGGTCCTGGACCAATGAAAGCACTTTGCTGATGAGCAGTGGACCAAAATACCTGTCGACAGGTGTAAAAGTCTGATTGAGAGTTACAGAAAACAACTGTTTGCATTGATTGCCTACAAAAGATTGCTCAACAAAATATTAGCTTATGAGAAACGTAACCTATATTAATTTCTCATATTTTTTGCTCGTTTATTAAAAATATTTCTATTGAACCACAATTCAATAACAATGTCATGA
>JBBBVU010000001.1:27962378-27975661 GCA_037177055.1 Atherinosoma microstoma | reverse complement strand
TTTTGCTCGTTTATTAAAAATATTTCTATTGAACCACAATTCAATAACAATGTCATGATTTTCATCAAATTTTTATAAATTATTACTTTTGTCAGTTTCAATTTATTTCAGTGACAGCTGATTTTTTTCCTTCTTTAATGGAAAGGTATGAATAATTTTGTTTACGACTGTAATTATTTTCAAAACTTTGGAACTTTGTGTGTACCCCAAACAGTGTTTTATCATTTTTTATTCTTTCTGATGCAGACAATGCTGACAGCCATATCTATGAGTGCCATTGCTACTAACGGTGTTGTTCCAGGTAATACTCAGTTCTCTTCACTGGAAAAGTCTATTGTTATTCATTTACTCTGCACTGATTTTTCACCTTTTCTGTAAAAACCTATTCCATAAAAGTGATACAGCTGAGAAGACATTGTTATGACTTAAAGCTCCCCGTTGTGTTTTCATACAGTATCTCCTGACCACTTTGAAGTGCAATGAGACATTTTTCTTTCTTTACTCTTCCTCTTAGGGCCAATAGAAATTTACATCATGTCCACTGTGTGTGGTAAAGACTGGGAGATTTGCAGTGGCTTTCTATGTGTGACAGTTTTTTTCTTTTTTCCTCAATAGCTGGAGGGGCATATTTCATGATCTCACGCTCACTTGGTCCAGAGTTTGGTGGAGCTGTGGGGCTGTGCTTCTACTTGGGTACCACCTTTGCATCTGCCATGTACATACTGGGAGCCATTGAAATCTTCTTGGTCAGTTTGTTGACACATCATTCTTTATATCCTAACTCACATTTTTGTGCGAAAATATGATTCCTAAACATATTATTTTAATCCTTTATATATAGGGTATGTTATACAACAGAAGCAAATATATCCCCATGTAATATAACTTAAATGTCAAACTAATTCAAATTAATACACTATTAAAAAAAGAGAATTTTCTCTTGTTAACAGTCAATGAAAATCAGTCCAGCAAAAGTGACACATGTTACAGAACCTGAAGATAAACATAAAATCTGATAGATTGAGGTCCAGCTAAAATTGCTACTGCAGTCAGGATATATAAGGAGCCAGAGTACTAATAATCAATGTTCCATTACCTCTCTACCAAACAAGGTAGTATGAACATAGAAAAAGTTTCAAAATACAGCTTTGATAAACCTGGAAGCAAGATGAAAAGTTTCATACTATGGAACGCTTGAGTTTCCATTACGGTTCAGTTCAGACATGAGGCATAACTTCAATCCAAGTTTACAAAGAAAGCCCAAAAACTTATTTTCCCTTTGACACATAAAAGGAAGATCAAACCTTTTGTAAAGAACCTCCAAAAGCCATAGAGAATATTTGCTGCATTTTATTTAAATTCAACTCAAAACTGCCCAGCATAATTTGTGTGAAGCTTGTTTAAACTCCAACACTGATTGCACGATCCTGATAGTGAAGCACAGAGGTAGGAGAGGTATGATATGGTCTGAGTGATTACAAAAAGTGTTGACGACATTTACTGATGTCCCAATGACTCCTGCCTGAGGCACTAAAATGCTGGCTGCCAAAATGCCCTCCAGTCTCCAGAAGCTTGGCAGAGGAAGAAATGCTGTCATGATGGTGATCCAAAATGCACAGCAAGTTTGTCCTCTGATCTGGATCCAGCAGAAGACATTTGGGGGTATTTTCAAAGAAAGAACTAGAACTCACAAAGAGGAGTAGGCAAAAATATACAGTAGAAGTTGGTGCAATACTGGTATCCTGTATGCTGAGAGGGGTTAGAGTGTGCCATCACAGAGTTACAAAGTTTTGAAGTATTGAAGTAATATGAGATTTTAAATCTCAGTTATGGAAGGCATGCAGACTGTCACTAAGTGTATTGTGTATTTTTGACATAGCAAATTCAAACTACTAACAAACACATTCATTTTACTGGAAACAATGCTATTATCGAGTGGTTAAACCATTTTGAATGAGTTCATATCTAAGTGATATTATACAGAGATGGTCTCACTAATATTTTATTTAGCATATCAGGCATTACATTAATTCTATATAGATTTGCATTGATCTGCCTGTTTTGTTTTTCTCCTCTTTAGAAATATCTGGTCCCTCAGGCAGCCATCTTTCATGCCACAGAGCCCCTGGGGAGTGACAGTGCCTTGCTCAACAACATGCGAGTCTATGGTTCTTTATGCCTCAGTCTGATGGCTGTGGTTGTTTTTGTAGGCGTCAAATATGTCAACAAGTTGGCCTCCCTCTTCCTGGCCTGTGTTATAATTTCAATTGTCTCCATCTATGCCGGGGCGATCAAATCCGTGACTCATCCACCAGTATTCCCGTAAGTGCTGTAAAAATAAAACTCTTTGGACTTTAGACAGGATGTGGTGGGAATTATGAGGTCTCTTAATGTAAAATGAGCCCATTTTTGGACAAGAGAGTGCTCATTTTGCAGCATTTCATTACTTCTGTATTTCTTTTGTTTTTTGCATTGTTCTGTTTTTTTCCTATGCTGTGACAATTACTTGCCTAGAGAGAGGTTTTTCCAGCATTACTCTTAGAGCCATGGAAAATTCTGTGACCGTCGGAGATGATATGTGGAAATAACTCTGAATTAACTGTTAGTTATGATAAATAAGAACCATATGGTGATTATGACATTAATGGAGGAGCTGATTGTGATTAACACTGGAATGACTTCGACTTGTGTCTGTGATATTGCTGCAGGATCTGCATGTTGGGCAACAGGACTTTGGTGAGCAATCGCTTTGATGTATGTGCAAAGACCATTATAAAGGAGAACACGACAGAGCCCAGTAAGCTGTGGGAAATGTTCTGTCTGCCTGGGAACATAAGCAGTGCTCAGTGTGATGACTACTTTATCCAGAATAATGTGACAAAGATACAGGGCATCCCTGGATTGAGCAGTGGAATTATCAGAGGTAAAAATCAACAACCAGCTAAAGAATTTGCATACTATACATTATGGTTTTAATATTGTTTTTGACCATTAAACCAAACTTTACATCATTTTAAAAGTCAGTATTTATCATGTAGCATAATTAAGATGTTTAAAAATCACTGAATTCAAACTGAACTGTATTAATTTTTTAAAAAATCTGTACCATAGAGATAGATACACACTAATTTAACAGGAGTCTGATGTCAAGCCTATTGTTTACTTTTTACAAATGTTTTTCTACAACAGAAAACATGTGGGGCAACTACCTGCAGAAAGGGGAGATCTTGGAGAAGGCAGGGCTACCATCAGTGGATGCCCACAGCACTATGGAGCACTTTATAAACTACGTGTCAGCGGACATTGCTACATCTTTCACACTTCTGGTGGGAATCTTTTTCCCTTCTGCCACAGGTATGCCAATGCTACCAGTCTCAATCACAAAATTTGAGATTGTGTTTTGTTTAATAAAATTCCTTCAGGCATATGTTTCATTTGGTGTGAGGCTATGAAATGTTGGGAGTTATTTTGTTCTGTCTGTTATGTCGTCATTATGGAGAGTGAATGAAGCATTTTGTTGAAATGAGTGTGTTGCAATAAATTATGAAGGTCTTTAACCATACTGTAATCCAACCAGAAGGGGGCACTGCTTAACATTTTTTGCATCTCCTTGGTTTCCTTTTTGCAGGGATCATGGCAGGCTCCAACAGATCTGGTGATCTCCGGGATGCTCAGAAATCCATCCCTGTGGGAACCATCTTAGCTATTTCTACTACTTCACTTGTTTGTATCCTGCTTTTTGTGGTGTAAAAACACATAGTAAATGTTTTATTTCAGAAGATAGGAAACCAAATTTGTAATACATTTAGTAAACATTTGTACCATCTGGAGCTCCTTGACCTCTTGTGTTCAGATATAAGTTCTGTAGTTCTGTTTGGGTCCTGTATAGAAGGGGTAGTCCTGAGGGACAAGTAAGTTTCCTTGAATCTTCCTGGATTCAGTGTTTCACATCCATTTTATGTGAATGTTCGTGTTAATCAAAGAGGAAGTAAAATAAATGTATAGATTTCATGATCATAGAACCCAGTCATACTTGGACATGATTTATTTACAGGTTTGGGGATGCGGTTCAGAGGAACCTTGTTGTGGGGACTCTCTCCTGGCCATCTCCTTGGGTTATTGTTATCGGTTCCTTTTTCTCTACTGTTGGGGCAGGCCTACAATCCCTTACTGGTGCTCCAAGACTTCTTCAGGCTATTGCAAAGGATAACATCATTCCTTTCCTAAGGGTGGGACAGGAAACATTCATAACATTCCATTTTGAATTATCTTAAAAAGATACTAATATATTTATAAATAACCTCTACATTTTCCTGAATATGTCATGCCACAAACATTTGCATCAGGAAATATTTGACTTGCAAGGAAATTTGAATTTAGTACACAGCCAAACACAGCGTGATTTGCATTGATACATAAGAGGGTTTTGAATTTTTTGTTGTAGGTGTTTGGTCATGGAAAGACAAATGGAGAGCCTACATGGGCGCTGCTGCTGACCGCTCTCATAGCTGAGCTGGGGATCCTTATTGCCTCACTGGACATGGTGGCTCCTATTCTTTCTATGTGAGCTCACATGATAAACCCACGCCATTGCCACATACAAAATCAAATTGACATATACAGCACAATCAGTCTGACCTTATTTCATCAACACCTTCTAGTTTACGTCTCTGTTGTTCTGTTGTTTTCATTTCATATAGGTTCTTCTTGATGTGCTATCTCTTTGTAAACTTGGCCTGTGCAGTGCAGACACTTTTACGGACACCTAACTGGAGGCCAAGGTTCAAATATTACCACTGGTGGGTAAAGATGTTGCATGTTTATGCTTTTTAAAGACATTCTAATGTGTTCAAGCTCTTTATAGTAACCATGTTGTTGCAACAGTTCTTGTGATGCAAACATTGTCATATGATTGATATGTGTTCCACCCACAGGGCTCTATCATTCCTTGGTATGAGTATGTGTCTGGCTCTTATGTTCATATCCTCCTGGTACTATGCTATAGTAGCCATGGTAATTGCCGGAATGATCTACAAGTACATTGAGTACCAGGGGTATGTATGTATGGATTTGATGTCCTACTACAGTATTTTTAAATTAGATTTGTTGTAAGGATGGAGGTGTCTCTACTGATCTTTCTTCTTAATCTATATACAACTGATTCCTCTATTTATCTTTCACAAACAAATTTAGAGCAGAGAAGGAGTGGGGAGACGGTATAAGAGGACTATCCCTCAGCGCTGCACGGTATGCACTGCTGAGATTAGAGGTCGGACCACCACACACCAAGAACTGGAGGTAAAGCTATACTAGCAGGGGGCGCTACAAGTGTTTCCTCATAAACAAGACATCTGGATTGTTTTTTCCAACGAACCACATCTGAGAGTGTTTAGTTATGGGAAGACTCCAAGAGTATGCACCCTTTTACTGAACATAAAACTTGACATTCTTTTAAGTGTACCACTATTGTTTTGCCAGTCATCATGATTTTAAAAATGTTACAACTCATATGCATCCATATCCATATCTGTGGCTTTCAGACATATTTTCTGCTGCTTACTAAATAATGTGATAAATTAGAAAGTTGTCTGTCTTATCTAGGATTAGTTTGACAGAACAAAGGGATGTTCTCACTGTCTCAGCATACTGACCACATCAGTCATGTTTCTTCGGAAAGCAGAGTGTTGGTTTTAGCACTTCTTTTAAGCTTGCATGCCTCACTGCAATGACCACAATGAAGTAGCACTCCTCATACACTAACACTGCAACATGTCATAACAGTTTTGAATGCAGAGCAAAGAACAGAAGGCAGGCATTATGCTTATAAAATGTAAACCCACGGGTCATTAAACACTAACTAGATCCAGATAAATTTAAACTCGGCAGACATGTGAGGGTTGTCTATTCAAATACATACAAATAGGCCTTTGTCTTTAAAATACCAATATGATGTAATTCACACTGAAAAAAACATAGTTGTAAAATCAAATGATGCAGAAACAACAGTACTAACTTACTTTTCTGATAAACTTCCTGATTTTGAATAAAGCTATATTTCCTCTGAAACATATGCTTCCATCTGAAGTGACCAGCCTTCCTCGTGATCAGCATTTATTATTAATGTCCTTGGGTTGTTTAGTTTTTTTTGTTGGTTTTTTCAGGAATTCAGTCCACCTATTGTGAAAGCAAAAACCCAGTCTTTCAACTTGTATAAACACCTGTGATTTGTTCACTGCAGACCTCAGTTGTTGGTGCTGTTGAAGTTGGATGAGGACCTCCATGTAAAATATCCCCGACTGCTCACATTCGCCTCACAGTTGAAGGCAGGAAAGGGTCTGACTATTGTTGGGTCTGTTATCCATGGTAACTTCCTGGACAGCTATGGGGAAATGCAGGCCGCTGAACAGGTAAATACTGGAAAGGGTTGTATTGTTCTCTCCTGTACAGTGCTGCTGACTGTGCCACTGCTGATTGTTATAGATGAAAAAAACAGGGTCATTTGAAAAACACAATGAGACCAACATAGTTCATTGTTTTTGTGTGTATTTATATTTTTGTTCATTTTTGGGATGTTGATTTATTTCAGCATTTTGACATTTCAATCAAATGGCTTGGCTCCAATTGATGCGAAAAAGAGCCATTTCATGTAAAATAATGCTTTCTGTAACATTTTGGACAAAGTGGTAAGATTGCTAAATAACTAAAATGTTGAAATACTGTAACTTACTGTAATAAGGAACTAATGTTCAATCCTCCAGGCCATTAAGAACATGATGGAGATTGAGCGGGTCAAAGGTTTCTGCCAAGTTGTGGTGGCAACTAAGGTGCGGGACGGTATTGTCCATTTGATCCAGTCTTGCGGTCTTGGAGGAATGAAACACAACACTGTGGTGATGGGCTGGCCGTACGGCTGGAGACAGAGTGAGGACCCTCGAGCCTGGAAGACTTTTATCAGTAAGAGTTTTAATGAAAAGCTGATCCCACAGCATGCAGCCCAGTCAGCAGTCAGCTTGATTATTGCTGTAAAACTGCAAATTATTGTGTAGTATTCACCCGAGTGATCGTCACTCTGCGTTATAATAGATTTACAGCTGGCTTGCAATACATTTTGTACTTAATTCAGTGTGCATTGAGATTTTTATCTGACTTAATTTCCTCACATGCAATAGTTGTATCCATATATGTAAATGTTTCAGCCAGTGTGTTTTCGTCACTACTCAGACACAGTCCGCTGCACCACAGCTGCTCACCTGGCCCTCATGGTGCCCAAAAACGTGTCCTTCTATCCAAGCAACCATGAACGTTTCACAGATGGTCACATTGATGTGTGGTGGATTGTCCATGATGGAGGGATGCTAATGCTGCTGCCTTTCCTGCTTAAGCAGCACAAGGTAAGTAAACTTACTGTGCTGTACTTATATTAAGTTACAAACATTACATACGTTAAATGTTGTATTTTTTACTATTCATAGCATGGACATATCTTTAAAAATAATTTTTTAAAACATATACACAGTAAATATGACCATGTCACATTCTTTCCCTAAATATTCTCTCTTAGTTTTAAGTTTGTGTCATTCGTGAAATTCTCTATGTGAGACATTGTTCTTATTCTATGGTAGATTTGTGCAGGTGATCATGTAGCTACACAACACATCCACTACATCCATACACCATTAATGACCTTTGTGTTTTAGGTCTGGAGGAAATGCAAGATGCGCATCTTCACCGTGGCCCAGATGGATGACAACAGCATCCAGATGAAGAAAGATCTGGCCACGTTCCTTTATCAGCTGAGAATAGAAGCAGACGTGGAAGTGGTGGAGATGGTGAGAGGTCCTCCTACATGACAGCCTATTTGAGAAATAGCGAAGATCGTTAATAACAGTGCTGAAAAAAGCAAGTTTGTTGTTGACAAATTGAGGGGAAATTAATCTTTCAAAGAAGTTATATAGATACAAAATCCAAACTGAAAACATGGTTTCCCCCAATATATCTGGCAACAGAGGAGCAAAAGGTTGGCAGGTATTTGGAGGTTTTTTTTTTGTTTTGTCTTAACGGCTCACCTTATGTTTCTCAAATGGGATTTCAGCACGACAGCGACATCTCAGCTTACACCTATGAGCGGACATTAATGATGGAGCAGAGGTCCCAAATGTTAAGGCAAATGAGGCTATCCAGTGCAGAAAGACAAAGAGAGGTATGTTGAAAATGTGGAAATAGTCATCTTCGGATATAAATAGGAAAAAAAAAGTCTAAACTCATGCATTTTAAGAATTTAGTCAAATGTTTTGAATTATGGACATCATTAACACAGTATGTTGACAATTAAGCCTTACTACTCTCCCATGGCACCTGCAGGCCCAGCTGGTTAAAGACAGACACTCATTGGTTCGTATGGGGAGTCTGTACTCTGATGAGGAAGAGGAAGTGGTGGAACCCCCTCCAGAGAAGGTTCATATGACGTGGACTAGAGAGAAATGTGAAGCCGAGAGGAGAAACCGGAACAACGCCCCTGAGAACTTCAGAGAACTCATGAGCCTAAAACCGTGAGTCAGTTTCAGTTCGTCCTTAGCTTCCTCTCTACTCAGTAAAATTGTTAAATATTTGACATGCTCATTATGAATGCACCTCTGTTGGAAATTATCAAAACTTACTTTCAAATACTTCAAATATGTTTCTTCATAGCAGCAATTAAACTGCCCTCCTTTGCTGCTCCACAGGGATCAGTCCAATGTGCGACGAATGCATACTGCTGTGAAGCTGAATGAAGTCATAGTCAATAGGTCCCATGATGCTCGGTTAGTGCTGCTCAACATGCCAGGGCCGCCTCGCAATTCAGATGGAGATGAAAACTGTATCCTTTGCCATTATGATCAACAAAGCTGATTTGGGCTGCAATCAACACGCAGTGTGAATATTTTTATATTCTGCTTTGACCTCCTTAACTTCATGCTCAGATATGGAGTTTCTGGAAGTGTTGACTGAAGGTTTGGAGAGAGTGCTGCTGGTGAGAGGAGGAGGGCGGGAGGTCATCACAATCTACTCATGACCAGTCAGTCAGGAGCTGCTGTGCAACAGCTTTGGCATCATCAGAACACATTCCACGTGTGAACACGAGGCAGCCCTTGATTTGCTTTCAGACAGTTCTGGGTAGCTGCGATATTTTGTAACTATTTGTATCGACTTTTGAGTGCAAAAGAGGTCAATTCTATTCTTGTAGAATATTGATACACGAGTGTGCATGTCTACCTGTCTGTGTATTCATTACAAATGAATATTCTTACTGTTCTCCTTCAAAGTCAGAATTGGTTTTGTCAAAATGCATACTTTATATAAGCATTTTCTTATTCATAGGTCAGACGTAATAGTAAACATATATTTGAATATATGGAAGACAAAACTGTATTGAGTACCAGTTACGTCTCCTTTCAGAATGTGCAAAAGCTACAACATATAAATGTAGTAGTGTAATAATTAAGGCTCTGAAATTGTAAGAGGGCAGCTTGTTTAAGGGCAGAGTTCAAATGAAGTGATGGCTATCCAAATTATTTTAAATATCTAAACCTAACCAAGTAAAAACTGTTGAAAAGTTTAAAAAACTTCAGAAAATGTTAGGTAGGACAAAGATCCAAAATGGGTCTGTTGCATGATAGTTGGATTAATTCTACCAGACATAACATAAGCGTTTGAAAAAGGCCAAACATTAGTCTGAAGACAGTCTCACATGTTTCCAAAACAGGTATGACACAATGTTTAAAAGGTAAACAGACGTGATGATTTTGGAGCCTTAAGAGGAACTTATGTGCTGTGGCCTGGCATACCTGCAACATGCTCTGAAATGAGACTGCATTGGTAGTACACATTTGTTAGAACAGATTAATTGTTTGCCAGAGTTTGATTCTATTATTTTTTTGATTATTTTTTCATGGCACACTTTTATTTATTATTTATATTATTATTATTTATTTTTCTCAACAATTCCCCACTGAGGTTAGAGACAGTGTCACTGCAGGTAATTAACGCAGTGCTTGATGTTGGGTACACTGGCACAGAATCAACTTTATAAAGATGTCTTAGCAAGTTTTTAAAGAGTGTTAATATATGATTTTGGGAAGATGTATGTGTTGTGATAAGAGCAAAAAAAAAGTATCGACCCGGATCATCCCCCCTGACCTGATTGCCTTATCTACTAACAAAAAACAAAAAAAATCTAAAAAAAGGCTTAATTTAAAAGTTGTTTATCCTTGTTTTACTGTAATATTTGCGACTTAGTGTGTTCACACTTTTTATGGTACTTTTAGAACATTTAACATCATTCAGTTTCAAGGCATGTTTGCTATAGTATGATGTTAGAGCTGTTAGAACATGTGTTACTACATCAACCCAGCATTAGAGATTGCAACTTTAAGCTGTAATAATATAAGTTACAGGCATATTTCAGGGCTTTAGCTTGTAATAATCAATATCTTAGGCCAGCATTTGCACTAAAGAACACCTGTTTTTTTTGTAATGACTTAATATTCATGCAACACAAGAGTTTTTTCTTTTTTTTTTTTTTTTACCCCATGTCAGGATCAATAGATGGGAAAATATTATCCAACTAAAAACACAATTTGTGAACTGTCATGATAAGCTGTGATATCAAATATGTCAGCACTTTCAGAGTGCGGTCGAGGGAATACATTTTCAACACTTCTGTGTCGTAACCCCATGATTATATAAACAGAGCCATCTTATGATCTAACCAAAGGAAATTCATATCAACTATATTGCCGCTGAGTCAAATCTTTTCAAGGCAAACTTTAAAACTGCTGCTTTCCGTGTCCGATTTTCTACATGGGTGATTTGTTTTGAGATATTTCTATGTGCAAGTACTGCAACAAAAAAAGCAAATGTCAGCAACTTAATGTAATGCATACTAAAATGTATAAAAAACATTTTGTAAACATTGCACAATATCTTGTTCAGATAAAAAAAACTGTCTGTTTAACTGCCCATCCTGCTCTTTATTAGAGTACTGTGTTGAAATCTATGCTGAACAATTAAGTGCTTCATAAATTATCTGTTTACATTTGTCTGAACTCTATTCTTCCAGTAAGGCTTCTCACTGGTCAACAATACAAGCCAAATTAAGGACAACAAATTTACAGTGCCATTTCTCCTGTTTTATTTATCAGTGTTATAATCCTCCTGGTAATTTTGCTTATAAAAAAAAGAAAAAAGCAACGTTTTGCAACTAAATTAAGTAATAAGTAATTGTGAAATGCATCTCACAGAAGCAATGTGTTTTATATTTAACTGGTATGATGTACATAGATTTGAAGACATTTAATTGACTGTGAAAATTGAGGTGAACACTTTCCTCTTTTTCTTTTTTAATCTAAAAAAAATTATTGAATCCCCCTCGTCTTTACAGATATATGAAGGGCTGTAATGACCCCCAACTGGCTACAGATGACTCCCAATATTTTTCTTATAGAAAGTGAAAAAAATAAGGCAGCATTAAATTGAGTTTCAATATATTCATTAAAATAAAATTCTGGAAATCAGCAAAACTGAGGCCAGGATTAGCAAACCCTGTGATCTGAGCTCTGCTGTGGAGGAGTGGTTCTGGCCAGATGGCACCCCTCTATGGTCAGGGGGTCTGAGGACCAGTCTGCAGGGGTTTTGCACCTCCTCCATGGGGATCTGGACCTCACTGGGAGGGCTCACGTGCAACTGATCACGGACCTATAGCGACACAAAGAATGACTTTGTATTATTGTAGTCTAAAATTATGTCCTTTTTTTGTATATCTAAATTATCATGCAGTCATAAAATATCTTTCAAACAATATCTAAATACAAGTATAAACATTAAACAGGTCAGAAAAGAGTTAAACATTTCCAGTAAGTAAAAGAAAACTTAATCTTGAAATGAAGTTGGTTATGCTCATAAGTCCCATGTTTTAGTAAAATACAGCACACTATCAAATATTTGTCACATCAATAACATCAAATGCAAATTTTCAACAAGATAAAGAGCAATTAATCTGTCCCATTACAGAATAATTTGTTTGGGAACATGAAGGACAAATATGTCTACGAATCCCTGCACTTATATAATTCTAAAACATATAATTCTCTTCTTCATCATAAAGGTATTTTATTTTCCAGCCCACCCTCTCTACTTCATCAAACACCCGCATGAAGTTCCTTCGAAGGACATCAGTCAACTCGTGCTCAGTCCAGCTTCTTTTCAGGAGTTCTTGGATGAGAGCAGGGTACTTTGACACATCCTCTAACCCTTCAGGGAAGCTGTTAATGAAACACAAGCACACACACAAACACACACACAAAGCAAGAAAACCCACATCAAAATCATTATTTTATATGTATTGTTCTTGAAGCAATTCAATACATTCATCAGGTTTAATGTCATATGTCATTACAATTTCACCTTAAACATGATTTGTTTTACAGAATGTGTGTCTGGAAAATACAACAATTCAAAAAAATATGTGATGGTTGTCAGAATTAAAAAGTCATTAACTCGTTTTTTAACAATTTTCAGCCAATTGAGAGCTGGACAGCCACATTGTTGATATCATGACAAGCGAACAAAAGCACTAAAAAGATTATGTTCAATAATAGCCTCTAGAATATGTGGTCTAGAAAGTGCTTAACAAAAGCATGCTTTTCTACAGGTATTGACTTTGGTCTGTCTGTCAGTATTCCCACTCATTTGATCACACTATATGACAACTGCCAAAGATTTTCTGTTTGCAGGGTTTATATATATTCTGTTTGACTTAGTGTTAACAAGTATCTGAATGTTTTGTAAGCAAAAATTAATACCTTGCCGCACCATCAAAGTCCCCTCCAATTCCTATTGATTCAGCTCCAATAATCTTCTTAATGTGATCAAAATGATCTGTTAAGGGCAGTTGAAACCAAACATCAAATGAGGTATAAGAAAAAGTCACAGAAGATTTAATATGTATCCATTCAAGATAGGTGTCTTACCAGCCACATGAGATATGTTGGCGTCCTTCCTGCAGGAAATGAATTGGCTGTGGAGATTTACCATGACCAATCCCCGGTTGTTTTTCTAAAAACATAAAATACATTGTGACATTGCTGAGAATAGTTGTCAACTACGATAAGTTCTATATAAAATCTCTTTTAAATATATATATTTTTATTTCATATACATGTATTTGTACCCCTCCCTGGGCCGCCACCTTATCGTGGTGGAGGGGTTTGAGCGTTCTGTCGATCCTAGCGGCTATGTTGTCTGGG
>JBBBVU010000001.1:27932850-27962278 GCA_037177055.1 Atherinosoma microstoma | reverse complement strand
AGACCCAGGACACGCTGGAGGGATTATATCTCTCGGCTGGCCTGGGAGCGCCTTGGGATCCCCCTGGATGAGCTGGCCAATGTGGCCGGGGAGAGGGAAGTCTGGGCGTCCCTGCTCAAGCTGCTGCCCCCTCGACCCGACCCCGGATAAGCGGAAGAGGACGGTACGGTACGGTACGGTATTTGTAGTTGTAAATAAAAGTAAAAAACATTTGGTGAGTGTTTAATGTCGGCCTATGTCGCAGCTCTCGCAGGAAGAAGTCTCTGTCATAATTAGAATCATGCCTACTATGGAGGACCGAAACTGCCAAAATCAAAAATAAATACAGAAACATAAAAATGGCTCAAAAAAGTGATATGCCAATAAATTAAGGAAAAAACATCTTTTTTCCATTAAGAAACTTATAAAATGGGACAAATTGGTATTTTTCTTGTAATTTCAAACTATTTTAATTTAACTCTGTAATAATAATACTATTTATTTACTTTTTCATGTAATTTTTAGTTAAATTTTTTTTAATCTGTGTATTTTAACATTTCTTTCATGCTTTATTTTTAAGCTAGTATTTATTTCTGTATTATTTTCTTTTTACATTTCGTATCCCCTAAAAGATTATTTCCAAAGCGCAGAGGTTATGTTTTTGGCAGCATATGTTTGTCTGTCTTTCTGGCTGAACTGGCTGAAAGTTCTGGTAAAGTAAGCTGTGATGCTCAGAGAAATTTGCCTGGACTATTGAGATGAAAACTTTTCTAAACGTTCCGCAGACATTCACTGAAGGTCGCAACTAACTTTTGGAGAACGTTCCCCGATCCCCTTCCTCTATGGAAATAATAAAGTATATAACAGGAGTATTAATACAAAGTTAAAATAAAACTATAGATAAGACATAGAAATAAGACAATAGAAATATAAATGTGTCACATTTTTATATAAATTTTTATATTTCTGTATTTACTTTTGATTTTGGAAGTTTCAGTCCTCCATAGCCTGAGTCATTTAACACTTGGTTTAGCTACTGTATAAATGCCAAAATTAAGTGCTTTTTATCAAATTACTTTTTTTTACCTATTGTTTCTCCACTACTAACTGTTTTTTCAACCATTTGTTTTAAAAACACTGATTCTTATTTAATTTTTTCCAATGAATTGATTAAATGTTAAGAAGCATTTTTCTGTTGCATTTTTCTTACTGCAAACATTAAAGGGTTAAAGCAGTTCATGGACAGACACCAACATTAGATTAAAAATATATTTGGGTAAAGAAAGGTCAAAAGACAGATACTCGAATTATATTGATATGAGTTGTGGTTGTTGAAATGCAAATTTAAACAGAATAGTCATTCATGACTTTGTTATGAGTCTAATAATCTTGATCATTACCCTTAAACAGTTCACTGAAATTATCCCCAAAGGTCTCCATCATAGCAAAAGGTAAATGTTTAATAAATATAAACTAAAATTAGTGTGTGAATTAGCAGATTTAACAGCTCATTTAATTTATTAGCCTTTGTGCTACATATTAAACTTACAACCAACTAAAACAGAATAAGAGTAACACCAAATGAGAACCAATGATCCAATACTACCCGCAATCCCGCATGCTATGAGTCTTCAGTACTTAGTGTTGTGAAATTAAAATTGTAACCAGATGTGTTCAGTAAATGGGCTGACAACTGGATGTGAGTGTAGAGTCTGTTTTATTTTGGGAGCTGGCATCTATTCATGTTTGTTCTTCACAACACAATTGAGGAAGTGTATTATGGATGCACATCTGATAACCTAAAAAAAACCCAAAGAAAAAACCAGGTTGATGTTCATTATGCTTTAAAAGGTTACACAACCATCTTGGTGACTCAACCTACCCACAGCAAGTCAATTACAGTATGTGCAAATGGAGGGAACTCAAAGACTCTTCAGGAATAGTTTACCAGCTAAGATGGAGACATGGACCCACATTCCTCCTTATCATTAATAAGGACTATACAGCAGTTGGCATAGCTAAATGTTATGCTACATTTATTGTTGCATCAAGAAGGTCTCTCACATTACTGAAAGTTTAGACTAGCAAACAATTCCTGCTTACCGATGTTACAAACTGTATGTTGATTTGTTTTTTTAATGGAAAAATTACCCTAGTGAAATATTTTTGTCACATTGGAACTTATTTGTCTAAATCAAGGTTAATTAATGTTGGTTGATGATGATAATGATTTAATGTTAATAAAAAAAATAGACACTTCACAAAAATGTATATAAAGGGATACAAATGTGTTATTTTACATGCTGTTCTGTGTCTGTGTCTGGTGAGTGAATGCTGATGTGTCTGGTGAGATTAAAGGTGGAAATTATGGAAAATAGAAAGCACTAAAAAATGAGGAGTTAAATGTTTACTTGAATATTTCATCAAATATACCTCCAGGATTTAAAAGAAATTATCCTGCAGCCTGTATGTCTTCATAGTTCATAAAAATGTAGTTTTTCTTAATTAAATTCAAGGAGGCTAAAAGAAAAATCTATTACAAACACCAGAAAAAAAAACTGAATGAAAATTAAGAAAACAATTAAACTGACTTATCAGACAATTATTCAATCAAGCAATTATGTAGGCAGCAAACCACTCAACAAACTGTTTTTCTCACCAGCTCACGCAGCAGCCAGTCAGGTACATTGCGGCTATGGTTACAGATGGAGAAGGAAGATGAATGGCTAAAAATCACAGGAGCTTTGGAATGCTTTAGCACAGCCAGGGCTGTTTCCCAAGAGGTGTGGGAGAGGTCCACTATCATTCCCAGCCTGTTCATTTCCTCCACCACAGCCTGAAAACACATTTGAATCAAATAAGCAGCCATTTGTGCATCACAGAGAGGAAGGAAGCCAAACCAACTGAGTTACAAGCATGCACAGACACGAGAACACTCTCAGGCAGATAGCTATCAAGGAAGTCCCAAACTGCAGTTGAGAAGGCCAGCTGCATAATAAATATATATGATGAATTTTCTATTAAAATAACCTGTTTGCAGTCTTTGGCAACACTGCTGTGATTAAAGTTAAAGGACTTGTAAAGCCGGCTGGGAAATTCTTCAATAGTGTCTTGCCAACAAGGCTAAATATTTTTAACAGTCTATCAATTAGTGTCTTAAGCCACAATAATTTGGAACTCTGCCAATACTTTCCGTAACTTTGACAATACAGTAATTGCAATAGTTGTTTTTGGAATAACATCTAGAAAATTCTTATTAAGATATTAAAAATGTTAAATTAAAAAGAAAAAGGATGGGGGTGCTGGAACCTAGGTTGCCAGTCCATCACAGGAGGAGAACCCACGAGGAGAACGTGCAAGCTCCACATAGAAAGGCCCTAGCGGAGGCTTGAACCTTCTTACTGTGAAGCAGCAGTGCTAACCATCACACCGCATGTCAATATAAATATCTTTTTGATTAAATGTGTGGAAAGACAAACCAGTCTAACATACTGATTTGGGAAATTTGATACATGACACACAACTGCAACTGCAATTACTAAATTAGTTGAGCTTACCTTTCCAAACTGTGTCAGGCTGTTATTCTGTCTATTCTGAAAGAAATTGTAAAGTTTTGAGGACGATTCAGCCCTGCAACAAAAACCAATGTCATCAATACTGCAAATTAAGCAAATTTCTAGTAGGTCTGATCATTTAATTTAATATGTTTTTTCCCATTACCAGGGAGTATTGCAGTTATGTGTGAGGGCCATGGAGCGGACCCCAAGCTGGTAAAACATCCGCAGGGCTGGAAGGCTGCTGTCAATAGAGTGGCCTCCCTCAATACTTATCAGGCAGGCTATTTTATGCCTCATCTCAGAGTTCCTCAGCTCTGAAAATTCAGACACACATGTACAATTCACACAAGTTGATAAAGATATTTTTATACTGTATGGTCATAAAGTTAGTGTAAAGCAACTAGTCTGACTTTATGACAGAATGTTTGCTCTGACATAAAGACAGACCATCTAGAAGCCAGTGAAATGCACAAAAAATAAGCAAATAAGCAATGCTTTAAAACAATGAGCAAGCCTGTGCTTTTATTATGAATGGAATGGAGCTTTACCCTGAGCAGATGTGACCAGCTCAAAGTCCTTGTACTCAGTGCACATACGTCTGACCACATCTATTTGTTCCAGCGTCAGCCTCACAGCATCCTTCTCCTGGGCCCCACACAGCACATAGACCGCAAACATCTGACAAAGGGACAGGTTTGTCAAAACAAGAGAAGGAGAGACATTTTAGGTGCTTTTGAAGTCACAAAGGCTTCAAAATGTTACCATGTAGAGCAGTTTACATGTAAAGACAGAACATTATCTGACCGCTGTATAGATTAAAATACCTGTGTCTGCACATGGCCAGCTTTCAGGCGGGAGATGTCCGTGGCCACTTTGCTGACATTATAAAGGTCAATCTGGCTCAGCCGATTGTTGTGAAGGATCCTCAGCTGCAGAGCTAGGTCATTATGACTGGCAGACCAAGAAAGATGAGAGCAGGGCAGGCAAGATGGTGAATAATTTTTATTTGATTTTGGTCCTTTTATCTTTCCTAATGTAACTTGTTTGTTGAAAACACAGTACACATCTGTTACCCATCAATGAGTGGATATCTCAGCATCAAGTCGTGTGCCCTTTCTTTTTCAGAATATCCAGATATCAAGTGGCAGATAGAAAGTATAAGCAGAGCCCTTATGGACTGCATCCAGAGGCTGCCTAATCTATTTGTTGTTTTCCTGGAACACATAATCTTAAGAGAGAAAACCACAAATGAGCAGTTTGTGAGTGATATGAGAGCAGAATAATCATGGCTGTACATCAACACACTAGCACACAATGGAGAGCATAACATTTAAACAACTATTGCATTATAAACCTGCTATTCTTTTTAAAGAATCACAGCTGAGTCCTTTTTTTTTTACTTCTTACCCGGCATTATCACAATACATACATATAAAATATTACATATAAAACACAATAACATCCTAACATTGTCTGTTTAGCACGTTCTTAAGTTATAACATTATAAATATGATGACATCAAACTATCAATGCGTTATTCATGTGTATAATTATTATTTACAAATAATAAAAATTGCAACGAAATAATAGGCTACATCTTCAATGTGAAGGGTATGTTTTTGTAAAATACCCGAGAGCAAGTTCATTTAAGCAACAATAAACTCACCAGGCAGAGCGGTACTCGTAGATCACCTGGTTGAACAACAGTAAACAAACTGTACGAACTTCCAACCTCTCCTCCGCGCACAAATGTAGAACAAAACCATAGAGCAATTTATGCCGTATGGTGCATTCATGTACTATCGAAAAAAGGCTATCCCTTGGCTAAGGTGACACTAAATGCTGCTTTTGGACGTTAAAAACATCCAGGTTTGTCAGAGTGGTAGTACGTGTTAAGATATATATAAAGTAGCTAAAAGAAGTATCACAGGACTGGGGAAAATATAAGGGTTCCATATACGAATTGCACAGATTTATTTAATGTTTTTAATCATTAGAAGAATTGGAATTTACAAGGAACATTTGAAAGCCACCTGACAACGCGCTGATTTGATGGCGTCATCTACTGGTTAAACACAGTAATAGGTACAGCGGCGTCAAAAATAGTAAATTTTTTTCCTCACATTTAAAGTCAGGGAACTGTTGTGTTTAAATAGTGAAACTATGAATTCATAGAAAATATCAAAACAAACAAAAATGCATAGCTTACATGTCTTGTGACCGTGAATGTGAACCGATAGTGGTAACGTTCCTCCGGACATTTTGCAGATTTCGGAAGATTTTGACGAATGAAAGTCATAAAAACAGGTGTAAGTATTGTTTACTTGGAGTTTTTGAAGGGAATATAGATTTTGACTATACAGACTTTTTTTTTGATAGGCTACAGTTTGACTTGACATAGAAGGAAAAATGTGTGGCGTTGTCAACCGAATTAAAGTTTGCTCAGTTTGTTCAAATTTTCAAGGGAAGTCTTGAAACTTTGGCAGTGATAGGCTACTAGCTAAAACCACCTACATGGAATCCAGCAATTATTGATGTAAAACAATTTTCTTTAATGTCTTACTTTATTTATTTGATAATCCTAGATTCAACCCTCTATCACAAATAATTAAATATCATATAGCTTACAGGAAGCTGGAGGTCAGTACTGCTGAAGCATTGGCAGTGGATACCTTCCAAAGTCAGGCCCTCACATTTGGAACACAAAACCAAAAGATGTACCTAAGGTAAGGTTTTTTACTTTTTTATTTTTTGTAATAAAAAACAAAACAAAACATTGATTTATTATTCACAATGTGCTACATAGATATTACCCCCCTGACAAAGAGTCACAGATATATATCTACTTACAGTAGATTTTAATTTGAAAGGCTTTGATTCAAGACAGTATTCCACTGACTTTGGTGCTTTAGTGTTAAGCTATCAAAGTGGTCTAGTTTTAAAAAGTATTGGTGGGAATGGTGATACATTTGCTGTTTATTAGCTGTTTATTGTGTTTGCCATGAAACCTATTTTTACCACTTCTGTTTTGTGTAACAAGGCATGTCTTCTTTGTGTACATACATTATATAGTCTGTCAGGGACTGTCATCTATGCAGCATGTAGTGTATTTCATGTATGGATACAGGTGTGCTTTTAATCACATATTTTCTTGTATTATTACAATACAACACAAAACCATTACAGTAGTTGTCTTTGTGACTTTATAACTTCTATTTTAAAAAATCATGATAGAATATCTGCTGCCATATTGGAGGGTGAAAAAAAAGATCCACTTGGTTACATCCTCCAGTGTTTTGAAATACATTAAACTACTCCTTTATGTATATTCAATAGACTGACTAACAGGGTTGAAAGTGCTGCTTTCAATTCCCTTTGGTCTGAATACTGAGGTCCGGGTTATAGATTGCAACTTCTCCTTTAACATGTTCTCAAACTTGAAATGTTCTGGGGCTTAATGAATCTTGGGGGAATGGTGCAAATGTGGATAAGTGTGGTGGTGATGGCTGAGCATTGTGGCGTTGCAAATGAATTTCAATTAATTTCAGAGAGAAGATGTGAAGTCTTACTCAGTGGTCCACCCACTGAGATTTGGCCTTGTAGTCTGTAATGAGGAGAGTGATTCGGCTCTGATTGGAGCACCCTGCTGCTTCAATGGAGTAATCACAACTGTGTTGATATTACTGGGCCGGTCCTCCTGCTGCACGCAGTGGAACCCAACTGTCATTGTTTGAATTCAAATTAATAAAACAATTTTGTCATGTTGGTATTTTTTTTAATTTAACTGATAATACAAGTATGTCAGTCTTAAGAGTTAAATGAAGGAACAAATGCAAAATTATTAAGATTTGTGCTAACTTCCATTTTATATAAATTGGTTTAGTGTAAAAGACAGGTATAGATCATTATCATGTGCACCTTTTTTTTTAAGGAAATTGATTTTCTAAAAAATAGACATTTCTGTTGAGGTGCCTCTAGACAGCAGTTGGGAGAGAAATTTGAACATGTTATCAATGTCATATGCTCTTTCTTCCTTTATTTTCTTATACAATAATTACAGGTAAAAAAGCTGAAATTTTTTTTTTTAACTTTTGATAAGCATACAGAATTACATGTAAGGAACAACGCTGAAATCTGTTTTACAGTCACACCACAAGTAGTTTTAATGTTGATTTAAATGCTGGAATGAATGACATGTACTATGACACAATGCACTAAAATGCTAATTACAGTGTCATGAATTGATTCATTTAGTAATGATGAACACTTTCTTTCATTAGCAGCAGAATCACAGAGTATTAATCCCAGAGTAAGATAATTTCCTTCACTTCAAGAGTTATGTATTGGAATCACACAACTCAAGTCTTAAATTTGATGTCTTATACATTAAGTTAACATGATACAAAAAAAACCCTCCTGGTTCAAAACTAACATGTTTTTTTGCTTCTTACTAAAGATTTTACCAGCACTAGCAGACAATTTTTGAGCACAACTAAACCTAACTCTCCACATACCACATCCATATTATTCTTATTACAACATGGCTACTTATAAAAGCTTCTGTAATTGAGAATTTACTGAAAAAAACACAGTGCTCTGTTGTATTAAAGTGTGTCACTTGTATTGTAAAAAAAAAAAAAAAGATTCTCAGACACTAATCAATACCAAAATTTAGTGTCAATAAGCATGGGTATCGAAACTTAAATGCCACTTTGGCGTCTGCAGGTTCATGGAAAGAACCAGCTGCCTAGAGCCATTTTTTTTATAAAAGCACAATGAACAATACATGGAGCTCCTTTCGTTGCATCATCCCAGCCACACAAACTAGAGAAGTTATTTGTTTCTCTCAGCACAAGATCTTCTGTTACTGTGGTGACTGTAGTTTAACCGGAGGAAATTATTTAGCTTTCTTCTTTTTTTTAGATTAATTAACAGATAGTGACCGCAAGAGGAGGCTTTTTACTAACTAGACACCTATTATTAAACTAACCTTGTTTGATTACTGGACAGATAAATATTTATTTAACCGGACTGCATGGTGAATAGCAAAGAAAGCTTACTGCCATAACACTGTTATGCTTAAAGTTTTCTACTGCTGTAGGCAATCCTGTAATACTGCAAGCACTCAGAGAAGAAACTCTATCAATAATTAAGCATTAAACCAAACTTCACAACCAAAACCCAGATTAAATTTATCAGTGCTGAATGTCAAATGAGTCTTTTTATAGACTCTCATACAGAGCAGAAATTAAATAAAATGTGCATGCACATTTTTGATAAACAGTGTTTCCAATGTTTTGAACTGAAAATCTTAACACATCCTGCAAATTGAATGGATTGGTTCCTTAAGTTGTTGCTTTGTAACACTGGGTGTTTGTGGCTGTTTGAATTTGAGATTTTCCATGTTGTTGATGGCTTGCTTGGCTCATAATATGCCTTCTTTTTTATTTCTAACCAGAGACATGCTTCAAAATAAGATTACTTTTGTTTTATTTGCTTTGTTGTTTACTTTTGAAACAACAAAAAAATGAAAATGAAGGCTTGGGCGCCTTGCCTGGTTGGTAACATGATGTTTGATTACAAATTCTTAAGACATTTTGTTGCCAGCTGATAGTTCTTTCAGTCTTCTTTGAGGTATTTTGGCTCATTTTTTCTTGGAAAGGCTTCTAACGTGCAAAATTCTTTGACTCCTACATGCACTGCTATTGAGGTGTGAGGACTGCAAAGGCCATGGCAAATTTTCCAGCTTTTGGTTCTTTAGGCAATCCATCATGGATTTATAGGTTTCTTTAAGATTAATATGTTGTTGTAGAAGCCATATTCTTTTCATGAATCAGACATTTCCTCTATTAGTAATATATTTTATGTTCCCATTGCAGCCAGAAAGTTTTATTTAAGCCATAGAATTCAGCCTAATTTGTTTCTAAAATGTGACGACGTGCTGTTTTCTGTTGACTCTTCCATAAAAGGCCCATTTTAGCACGGTGCACCACCACTCTCTAGTCTGTGAAATCTTTCAGAACTTCTTAGGCAAACAGAAGATTTAATTTTATTATCTTTTATGTATTCATTTACTTATTTCATGCTGTCCTAAGAACAGCTCTTCCTGAAATTTCCAGACTTCCATAGTTCCTGTCAATCACTAATCATTAAATTAATTGACATCTGGGAAAATGGCTATCTGTTCTGTCTTTATGTGGCCTTCTAGTGCTTCTTCGGCATTATAACAATATAATCGAATAAACCATAGTCCTAACAAGTTATATAATCTGATAGTTTCCTTATTTCGGCTAAATATTTTTATGAATTGGTTTATATAACACAGTTATTATAAATTGGACTAATGTGGATTGTAATGGATTTGTTTTGTTTGGATCATAATTGGACTTTGTGAATTAGTACTGAACAAATTAAAGTCAAATTAAATAGAATATTATTTGTGTGTGAAGGTTTAACTCCCTGTTCAAATCTGTGAGCTAAGATTGTATGTGTTATCTATGCCTATATGTTTGTTTAGTTATTTTTTTGTCTTTTACTCTCCAAAAGTTTACAGAACATTAGTGGCTCTTTAAATTTCTTTAAAATGTTGAAAATATGATTTTATTTGTAACTCTTAAGAAACAACTATTCATTTTCTCAATGGTTCACAGTTTCAGAAATTTGAGATGCAAAGAAAGATTGGGTGATTGCTGGTTTTTAGCTTAGCTGGCCAAGGTTACATTTTCACAGATACTGCGTAATAGTTCATGCACTGTGTGGAGTGTCACAGTCAATAACAAGCTGTCCTATTTCCTGAAGTAATACAAATAATACCGGTTTTTATGTGCAGCAGCTGAGGGCACCAGATTAAAAAATCTGTCCCTCAATCGGTTGGTCATTTTTACTATTATTTTTTGTTTTCTTGATTCATTTATTAGAGTTTAAATATCTCACTTTCAAATAGTTTCACTTCAAAGTGGCACATTACCACCAGGCCGCTGGTTATGCAGCAGGTGTGTCATAAAAGTTGATAATGACACTCATTAGAAGGAAGACATTTTTCTGCTGTTGACTTTTAACTTGTTCCTTCACTAGAGGGCAGCAACAGCCAGTGGCTTTAGTTGCTTTTCTTCATCTATTAAAGCACATGCTTTACTAAAATGAATTAAACTACAGTTTAATATAAAGAATTAATAGTTGCATGCTCCTTAATGTTTTGTTGTTTGTTAGAAAATGATTTTAAGAGCATAAAAACCCTTAAAGCAGATATCATTTTGCATCAGTGTCCTTTTAGATTTCAACAGCGTAATGCAGCTGTCTCAAATTAGACAATTTCCATGTTAATGACCACTGAGTCCCAAGTGTTTTTTTGTAAAATGGTCTTTTTTTTTTCTTTTAAGTGTTAATACAGGGAAACGTTGTTTTCTTTTATAGCTTTTAAGTGCTGTAGACATTTTGGTTTCCAAACTTGCCTCTCTTTTTTTGTTTTTTTTTCCCCCTGGATTCTGGCAGTCTTGTAGTCAGTGTTCATTATCTGTTCTTACAGCTTTGACTTCAGCACAGCAATTACATCCTCAGCTGCACTGATTAATCCAACATGGAGGCATTTCACAAAATGGTTTTGAAAAGACATTTCCAGACACTTACCAGGGAGTAGCTGTGGCACAGCTTGTTTATGCAGATAGACCCAAGCCAGTCAAATGGCAATAAGATGTTTTCAGTGGCTGCTTAAGGGTTCTCTTAACCTCTTGTGTATGCTGTGTAGGAAACAATAGACTGCTCGGAAAATGATTAATTTAATTCACTTCACTCCTGACATAATGGAGGTGCCTGATGTCATGTTTGGTTAATGTATGTTTCTCTATTGTTCAACATATTCCCTCAATGACCATTCGTTTAAATGTCTCCACTGGTCTCTGCTTAACCTTCCATTCTCTTCCACCAATCACATAATCAATCATTGTCCTATTACTTGACAAGGCAGACAAAAAGAAAAGTATGAGTGAGAAAAACCTTTTGCCCTGTCTGAACAAGCAAGAGGAATGTCGACTTCAGAGGACTAACACGGGCAGAAAACATAGGCCTAGTAAATATTCAATTTAAAGGATTCCCAGATAAGGCGAGTTGAAAAATTGAGGCAGCACCCATTCTTCTAGATAAGAGAAGACGGAGCCATCTGGAGGCTGGGAGATAGCGAACTCCCACGCCATCCCAGAGACCTCACTCTCATCTGCTGCAGCGGCAGAAAAGGGAAAAATAGAGTGCCAACACTTTCATTATGCTAACTTCAAAATGAATTTATTCACATTCAGTGCGCGCAGTTATTTATTAGCTTTGGTAAACAGAATGTTGCTGTGGTGTCCGCCATAACAGAAAAATCAAGTTCTTGAAACAGTGGCATCAATATTAGAGTTTGCTGTATTTTTTAAAGTGAACAATATTATTTCACTGGTCACATTGGAAGGAAAAGAACAAATGTAAGTCCCCTGCTTGCCCCCCCTGTCCCCATTTCCCCTCCATCCTCGCTCTTTCTAGACTAAAGATGATAATTTCAGTGTTAACAGGGGCAGATTCATCTGTTTTCCTTTAAATAGTCTGTTTCAAAGAAAGAGTAGGTTTTGAAACATTTTAACCACTCATTTGAAACTCTCTGCATATATAGAAGTACTTCGTTAATAAACAAAAATACTGTGGTGCATTTTAGGCCAAGGCCCTTATCTCTTTCATATCCCCTTTGACTGCATCTTTTGGAAACAAACATTACTGGCAAACTGACTCACAGTGAATAACCTTGTGCACATTCTTATAATGCTCTTTGTTGACTCCTCCGCCACCCTATTTCATGCCAGCCACATTGGATTTAGCTCTGGGATAATGCTTTTGTCAGTATGTTTTATCTGTGCTCTCACTCAGGTGTGCTATGCCGTTATCCCTAATTACCTCTCTGCATTTCACACTTGGCCCTGAATTCTTAATGCATGATAACAGATGCAGGTCGATTTGGAATTTACTTGTAGCTGGATTATCTTTTTGACCTGCATCGCAGAACGACTGTCCCATAGGCTCTTGGGTGAAAGCTGTTAACTCTGTGATAACAACGACCTGTAATGATAACCTTCCAGCAGTCTCGAGGACACACAGTTTGCTACATATGTGCTGTGTTGCAGTCACAGCATTTCTTATTCAACCTTGGTTGCTCTACTGTGCTCTGATTCATTCAATGGGATCGAGAAGGAGGTTAATCACTATGTCCGCCATAGACTGTTAAGGTGCTGCCGACCACTTTATGATAAATTAGTATTTTTATTTCTGTGAATGATTCATTCGAAAGTAAATGCCATTGAAATTCTACTGTTTTTCTTCATTTAACTATTTCCAAGTAGAGCAAAATTGATTTGGTGAATTTGAAGTTGCTTTGATTAATTTACTTTTGGTGGTCGACTGTAGCATTTGCAGATTCTCATTAAGATCAGCAGTAAGTTAATACATTATCTGCAAAACATGAGGGTGGTTAAAAGGAAAAAGGTTGTATGTGTTTTGATGGAATTCTTCAGAAGGTTTGTTGTATTTCTTTCCTATTTTGGCTGACAGAAATGTTTAATTCACAAAATTCAAGGCATATTCTCCCACCTATTTAAAAAACAAAAACAAACCCACTTTACATTATGTTTTGTAGAATTTTGATCCAATTGCCATAGATGTCTGCAGCATGCAGTTAAGCTTCAGAAATAACTCTTTTGTCTCCTTTTGGAACTAAAATAGTATGTAAATAGTGTGAAAATGCAGGGAGGCAATGCATGAAAAATGTCAACTGAAGAGTCTGCAGCCATTTCATTTACGTCTGTCAGCTAGAAGTTGCATTGTGTTACTTTAAATTGTGGCTCCATTTTGATAAAAAAAAAATTTCTATGTATTTTGTTTGAGAAATAGGATATACTGGAAGAAAAAGATGACAGTAGATATGCTGCTTGTGCAGGCCTGTAGGCTGAAATGAGAAGGAGTGAACCTTGTTGCTTTAGGTTTCATATTTTGCAGGAGTTGTGCAGTGTATAGCTCTGTCAAGCCTAGTTTTAATCCTTTACTCCACTGTGTTGTGTGATGTTATATAGTTATCTTAATGATAATCTGTGCCTGTATTTCTCCCTGTGGCATTTCTGTCAGACTGGGTTGGTTTGGTGCCTTATCAACAGCTTTGTCATTAAATCAGCTTTTTCTACAGACAAATTTCACTGCTGTAATTCTTATCAAAAGATCAGCACTCTGATTTTTTTGTTCCATCAGAGCTCTGCAGATTGTGTGAGTTAGCAAGATGAAATAAAAAGAAAATTTGATTTGGAAAAAACGTTTATTTGATTTTGTTTTTGTCAGGATTAATAATTAGACAAACAAAGTTGGTATTTCTTTCATTTTTCATACCACCCATGGCTTTAAGATGCTTTTATTTTGACCTCTTAAATCTATGTTGTATATTTTAGAAAGCTATATTTAAAAGCATTGATGAATAAAGACAATCAGAAGATGATGCCAGTGAATTATTTTGTCCACGACTTGTAGATAGTTTACTGTAAGCAGCATTGTCGAACCTGTGCAAATCATGGCTTCATTTATTTATTTTATTCTCGTAATGAAGTAAAGTATGATGCAAATCTTTTCAAGATCGCAGAACATTAGTACATGTTATCACAGTTTTAAAGATGTGAAAGACCATAAAAGATGTCCAGTAGTATATACAGAGGAAATCTTTCAGTTCCCAGTCAAACTGACCTCTGGAGGCTTGAATTGGTAGTCAGTTCTTCTGAGAAAGCACTGTTCTGACTGAGTGAATGTTCTGATTGTCTCAGCATTGTGCTGGAGAGGAGTGCAGCGCCAAATGAACTCCGCCGATTCAATCCTCTTCTCTGTGACAGTGGTTCATCCATTCAGTGAGGGGGAAGGACTGAGACTCCTTCCCCCAAACACAGTCTCTTACAGTGAGGAAAACGGCTGTATGGTAAATGTCCAAGGGGTCTCTTGCATGTTGTTTGCGGTGCAGGTTCAGCACCCTCTCTGTTCTCCCATAATGCACTTAACATCTCTGGGGGCTGATAGCCTGGTTCCTGGGGATTCAGAGGGTCTTTAGAAAGAAGAATGCTGATGGAGGGAACAGTCCTGTGCACTGTCATCTCAGATGCCCCCCCTTCGGTGCTCTCCCACACCTCCTTCACCACCTTGTACTGCAGTTTTGTCAGCTGGTGCAAAGAGCCCACTTTTCGTTTCATGATCTCAGCACAAGTGATGGTCTTTGTGACCGCACGGCCCGACCCAGTGAAGATAACCTGTCTCAGTCCAGCATTGCTTACACTTCCCCCACTTCCGCCCTTCTCTCTGTGCATCCGTGCCATAGCAAATCCCATTAAGTTGCGGATTTTGCTTCCCTCCTTCACACGCATCTCCAGCACCCCAGACGCAAGACCTGGGAAGGGACAAGGGCTGTCTTCCTCAGTGCGGCAAACTTTTTTGAATCCTTCTTGTCCCAGTTTAATCGCTGGAGGAGGAACTGGTAGGGGCGTGGGTTTTAGCAGGTTAGAAACATTGTTGACCGCTGCTGGCTGCATTACAGCATTTATGTAAGTTTGACCCTGGTAGTTAGGGCACGTCCCCTGGCTCACCCCATTTTCAATGTAGATTTGTCTGTTTATGTCCAGTCCTGATTGGGGCTTGACAATGTTACTGGTCAGACAGTGGTTCTGGCCACTGACCATTCCACACCCTGTGAACATTACTGCAATTCTCTGTGCTTTACTGTAATTTCAGTCCTTCATGGGATACAACATAACATCTTTTTTTTTTTGCATTTGGCACTTTTCTCTGCCTCCAGTCAACGGCTGTAAAGTTTCAAGACTTCATATAGGAAATATTACTCACTCCCCAAGAGCACTATCAACAAAGTCTTTAATGTTCCCTCTCAGAGAAAGCTGGAGAAATAAGATAAATGCCTAGCTGGTGAATTAAAAGTACTGCTGGGACCTTTAAGGATGTTCTTTAAAGAGCATCTCATTTTCATACCTCCAGTGACTGTTTGGAAAGTGTTCTGGAGAATGATAAAAGAAAATATATTAAGCTAGATTATCCACTTTCCCTTCTATGTTTGTATTTCATATGGAGCTTTTATCCTAATATCTGCATAATATACACAGTTCTTTGTTGAGCCTCCTTAACAAAAGTTTTCTAAAGAATAACTGAAAGCTAAGATTAAACGCACGTTTTTCTTTGTGATTCCATCCAGCGTTGTTGATTCGGATCTGCTGATCATCTCACATACAACTCAAAACTGACCTCTTGGGTTGTTCAGCTGTTAAGTTCCACCTCCTGTTCTGGTCCCCTGGATTGTTTTTTAGTCCTGCTGAAGTTGATCAGTGTCTCCTTTCTTTGTGCCGACTTTGACATCCACTGTAGCTGAGGCCAAGGCTGCACAGAGGTCTGAAACTGGGGTGTCGTCCCTAGAGTCCTGTCTTGTCTTCAGTGATGCTCTGGGAAGTCTGTTCTGTTTCCCACAAAGAGACATAAGGGACAGGAGCTGCCTCACAAATGCTCACAGGAGGAGTGTCTGTGTGGTTGAGGGGGAGCATGAGGGAGAGGGTAGACAGCCCTCTTAAAGGCGCAGCTCTTTTCATCTTTTAGGCGAACGCCCTCCCCTCCACAACTGAAGCCTGCCATCCGAGGAAATAGAGAAGGGTAGGGCTACTGCGTCCCTTTAAAACCTAGAATGTAGATCCCCGGCAACTTTGTCAATCTTTTTAGAGGACGTTCTGGTGTTCAATGTACATGACTGATTAAACCTGAGTTCTGAAATAGAGACTCAGTCAAGCTTTAAAAATGCATTTTCAGCTACGAAACAATGAATTAAATTAGCTCTGTTATAATTGAAAACATCCTTCAAAGAACTACTGAAAGTCAGCAGCATTAAATTGCACTGTACTTAGCCTTTATCCCATTAGATGTTTGTGACCATTCCAATTTACATAATGCAGCATTAATAGCTTCATTGTTGAGGCAATCAAGTGGTGCGGTAAGAATGTCTGTCTCTTAACGCATGGATTGTTATATTGTTACAAGCCCGGGGAGCCCTTGTGATCAAGGACACAAGGACCACAAAATGCATAGAAGCATGACTTCCATGTTCAAGTTGCTGTAATGGTAACTGTCTTCATTAGTGTGGCTTATCGGTGCAGGTGAGGAGATAGGGTTGACAGGTGGGGTAATAGGCATTCTAATGGGTTTTCTGTCACCAGTGGAGGGCGCTGGCTCGCTCCCCTCTTTGCTAAGTCTGGCCCAGACAGCTGTGGCATTGCCCTGTTCAGCCCAGTCTCCCGGTCGACAGGTGGATTTGTTTTTGTGTGTGACTGACAGATGGGAGAATAGGTAAAGACAGCCCACTGAGGCTGAACCTATGAGGCCAAGAGAAAGAAGCAGACAAGTCCTAACTACTCTCAGCTCTGTGTATCTCATGGTGCACTGTAGTAGACACACACACAGTATAAACTGACTGTGCCTCCCTCAGTCCTTAATGTGAAGTTAATTCACACTGGCATGTGTATTATATTGGATCCCTATGGTAATCAAGGAAAAAATAAGGAAACCCTCCTCACTCTGAAATCCCACATTTAAAGTGAAAATATCTTTTATTGGGAAAGTTTAAATATGAATCCTAACTGGAGGATCAATAGATTAGTTGAATCTCTTGAATGATTAACTTTTTTTTTTTTTTTTAATTCAGTATTTTTCAGGTGGAAGTGCTATTTATCTCTGGAAACATTCAAGGCACTGCAGGAGACACAGTAACAAATGTCTGTCTTTTTCTTGCCTTTTTCTAAGCTAAAAGGAAGATGGGAGAGAGAGTGAAGACATGGGGAGGAGGGAGTGTCTGTCGCGCTCACCACTAAAGTGATCATTCTGTTGTTTGGGAGAAATTACCCTCATCAGTCATACAGAGATGCACAGCTGCCTAAGGGGATCCGGTAATGTTACTGCATAATAAACTGTGTTTGTGTGTGTTCACACGTGCACGTGTTCAGCAAGAATGAAAGGAGGCAACAAAGAAATTCAAAAGGGCAGGGGGTAAAAGAAGCCTGATTTAACCACAGAGAGGTTAAAAATGATGATAAAAGCTGCTTTCTAATCATCCCTCCCATTATGTGATGTTGGTGCATCATTTATTACTGCTCGGATTAGCTTTAGGAACCTGTTTGCTTTTGGGAATGTGATGGATGTAGAGATTAAGATTCTGAGATTCTGAGTAAAAATGAAAAATATTTACCCCGCCGTTCAAAAATACAAGAATTATAAAACTCCTCTGTGGCCAAATTGAACCATCTCGGTGTGCAAAAGTGCTGTGTATCGACCCTTGAGAGTAGAGCATTTTTCCTTGAAGTGCCTTCATTTAATGATGGGTGGAGGTGGTGCTCATGCTTGGTCACTCAAGTTTTAACACCTCCTCCACATAGTTGGCCTCTGCCCCTCTAGCTCTCTAAGCACTTACTCTTCACTTTATCTGACCTTGGCTGGCATCTGCGACAGTTGTAGATTTCTCTCCTGTGCTCTGACTCTGCTGCCTTTGTCAACAACTACCCTCGGCTTTTTCTTCTGCGCATCCGAATTTAAGTAAAGAAAATCCATTTATTCTCAAAGACTCTGACAAATAGCAGTGGTCGTGTCTTGCTCATCTTCCTCCTCTCTGTATAATTCAGGTGTCTGAGACGGTTGATGTTATAAATTATAGGGCTTTTTGTTGTTTGTTGCATCACTGCGGAGTCGAGTTGTAGAGCAGCATGTTGTGCTGTTGTCAGGGCTACACATAAGTGCAGTGCCTCCCTGTGACAGCCGGTCTCTCACTTTACGTTAACCGCAAGTGTTTTCACGGTCATCAACCAATGGTGGCCTGGAGGCTGTCATTTCACTCTGTGTGAAGCTCGCCCGCAGCTTGGTTCTGCCCCACAAACTCACAGCCGGCCCTGGTGGGGGGACAGAGGAACAAACACACAAGCACACACACGCACAAAAAGAAAAAAAAAAGAAAAACAAAACTATATGCTCAGCATAAGGCAGGCTGTTGAAGCAATTACAGAAACATGGCAGAACACGATGAAGCAAGCCCCACTATCAGAAGGGAAATAGAGTGAGCAGAGGAAAAATGATGACGCCATTAATAACAGGGAGGCTCTGAGGCTTGCAGGGAGGTGGGGTAGATGACCCCCTCTATGATTTCCCTGTGACAGCACTTTGAGGTGCAAATGGTTGTTTGTGTCGTATACTTTTGGACATTGAAATGTGTTTGTATATATATAATATGTATATACTTTCTCACTCCAATTGAAGATGTTTGTGAAATAACTTGAGATAAAAGAGAGAGGGGTTTCAAAAGTATGATACCAAAGGGAGAAGGAGACAGAAAGTTGTCAGAATAGATAGCATGTTAGGCTCACTTTTAGAAAAGTGGTTGTTTTAAGCTTCATTAATAACACTAAAAAACTATCACACCTTCTAAACAAATGATGTTGGTGTTTTTCGAGGTTCACCGATATTCAAAAAAGAGGATTTTTTGTTTCAAGTTTTAATTGAATCAGATGGAGGTGAATCCTATTTTTCTACTCGTTTAGGTGTGAGTCATTTGCACACAGTTTAATTGATAGCACTATTTTCAATTTAAATTAGCAGCAACATTTGAAAATAACATTTGTTTGGTGCTTCTGTTTTGTATGGCCTCAGGGTAAAAGTTAATGAACTTCGTAGAAATTTTTTTATCAATTATACAGAGAATTAATTGGCCATGTTCTAATGAATGCAAAAAGATAAATGCCTCAGAGGAAGTCTTCACAATTTTGGAAGAGTTCCGTTTGGGATCATAAATCAACAACTTGTATATTTATAGACCATTAGACATGAAACAACAACAACAACAAAAATGCTTTTTCAATTAGTGGTTGACTAAACTGATTTTTACAATGTCCAGTACTGTTTATTTAAAGAATAGGGAAACCAAATGATATTACATAATGTTGATATACGATTTAGTTTTTTTGTGTTAATAGAAAGGAGAAACAGTGACAAATGAAACACAGAATTATTGGACTTAAATTAACATTGGCTTCACACTAATATGTACACATTGTCTCTGTCCACAGGCACAAGCCACACAAATGTTTTTTCAATAAAGTTTAAAATTATGAGCTGATATCAATAGGCGGACTGATTAATCAGTCTGTACTAAACTAATTTATTGCCAAAACATCCCAATACAACAATCTTGACAAGTGGTCTTGCTTTACTTGCTTTTAACGTATTTAAACATCATGTAACAAATTGTATTGATTTTTTTTAATCCCTGCGTTTTTGATCCTATTAAATCCTTTTGTGGATGACTTTAATATTTTCAGTCAAAATAACTCAATAAGTTCACTGTTATTTCTGGTAGAATCAGCCTTTCTTGCTTAGCATTCAGACTTCAGACTGTACCTCACATACTCTAGTGTCAAAAAGTAAACTATGCATAAACAGACACTTGTGTTTTGATACTAGGCCACCCCTAGTTCAGAGTAATCTGTGTTCTGCCCTGGGAGCTCCAGGGAGGTTTTAGGTGAGTCGATTTTCCAACAACTGGTTCGTGCTCCCTGCCAAATTCCACTTAATAGTGCTTCACTGATCTGATTAGTTGGAATTTGTTTGTGATAAATCAGTCTACACTGTAAAGTAAAAATAGACTAATTATTATAATTATTGTACAGGACACTGTGTTTATTTTAGCATAGAGGAGTATCACCCTGTCAGTCATTTTAAATGTTTGTATTATCTACTAAATCTTTTTTTTTTAGTTTTTCTTTTAAGTATTTGCCACTTTACAGTTGGTTCATTTGGTGCTGGGTGGTGCATTACATGGCAAAAATGTGGACTGCTCATTTGTAATCAGTGGTCAGTTTTTTCAAAACCTTTTTTTCTAAACCGTTTTTAAATGTTACACTATATATGTATTTTTTCCAATAGGGCCTGAAAAGCTGTTCATTGGTATTAACTGTGTGCAAAGTAACCCTTTTACTTTATAAAACTAAGAAAGAAAACTTTGTAAGATACATCATTGTCAGAGTAAGATCTGGGTTGCCTGCCAAAGATTAGTCAGAAATATTTAAAAACACTTATTAAACTTATTTAAAACACTTGTACTTTTGACTAAAAAAAACATTGCAAAATGACCACGCAATGCATACCAGGAACTTCTGTGTTTAAAGGGGAACAGCTATATTGCTAGATGTTGGAAGCTTATATTGCTAGAATGCAAATGCTTTCTTTGTAAAGATGTTTTACTGTTTTTAACATAATCTATAAATAGATTTTTTTTTTTTAATGACTTGGATACATGAAGTGAACTCTGCAGGTCTCAACCTTGGCCACCGACCTGTTTGGAAGTTATTAGGTCTTGATTCTGATGATTGTTTGGCGGTGCCTCTTGTTATTGAATGTTGAACATCTGCACCCACAATTTCTTTTTATTAATTTCACAGACATAATGTATTACATATTCATGCGTGTTCAAGTGTGTGTTTATGTCTTTTTATCACAAAGAGCATTACAGCTTTGGTTAATACTGTGACTCGGTTCAACCAGTTTATTGAGCTTTAAAAAGTTTCTCCTTTGGGTCAGGGAATAACAGAACACTGGATAAGTGGCTTCTGTACAACAAAATGAAACAAAGTAGTTTGTTTCCCCCAGTCTCTCATAAACACCTTACTGTCATTGAGTTTCCAGATGGCCACGCTCCTCTATATCCCACTGTTTATAGCTTTTAACTTCCTTGTGCACACATTTGCATCGGGTCACTGCTCTCTCTGACATGCTAGAGGAAGAAGCACTGATTCCACCCAGCATGCCTCCCTGGAAATATTCTTGATGCAGATGGTTGGTTGTTTGTTTTTTTTATTTTTTTATTTAGTTATTCTATTTTGAGGAAAAAATAGGTGGCAAACATACACCTTGGAGAGATACTATAGATATTTGTGACTTTGGCACTGTCTGTGTGGCTTCTTGGATATGTGACCTCCTTAACAGACTCGGTTAAGGTCTCCTTCTTGATGACTGGCTGTTGGGAAACAGCAGTGAACTTTAAAGGATCTGTTCAGAGGTCCACACCAGTTATATTATGTATTTAATTGCGTTGGAGAGCAATCATTCTCTGCCCTGCAAATCCTTGGTAAAGCTGTGCTTTACAATAGAGCCATAATTGCAGGAGTTTAATTGCCTGCCAATGCTCTGCTCCCACTGCCTGCTTGCATTGAAGAGCCCAATAATTAGAATCAGGGAGAAATTACGTGGCAATTTTGTCTTGCCAATTATCATAATGCAAAAGAAGTGCCATTAGTATTGTTAGCCCCACAGTACATAATCCTTTGACACTGTCAAGTTCCTCCTTAGCTGCTGGGTACAACAACTCTTGATTTCCCTGTAGCCTTTGCACTCTCTCAGTCACAACTTTAGTCATCAGCTATCCGGGCCAGTCGGTACACTTTGAGTCAAAGAAGCAGACTGAACACACCCCATGCCCGGAGTCCTGGGAGGATTAGAAGTTACAGCATTAGCAGTGTGCTTCCTTTAAAGGTATATAAATTGGGTGTTAATCCTCTTCTGCCTTGTCATCCATGAAATTATGTTTGATTTAACGGAAAAAAAAGCCTCAGTTGACAGATATTCTATTTGTACCCCACTGGCATTATTTTCCCTTTCACTGGATTTTCTTAAGTATAACATGCTCCTTCCTATTTTTGAAAGTACTGTGACAAGGAAATATTACAGACATTATCTCTGGCTAGATCATTCACAGCTCAGATGACTTGTAAGATCTGCAGACGAGGTGTTCTTGTTTTATATGTTTAACCGAACAATGTTTCTTTTTTTTTCTTGCTTTTTTAACAAAATAAGATACGTTTTTAGACAGTCTTTAAACCTTTTACACTTTTATGACCAGCTTTTAAGGTGTTCTGAATCATTGGAATTTACTAACAACATAGTTAATAACACAATTACTTTTGAATGCTCTTTTTACACTTTGTAAGGAGAAAACACACCTGTTAAAAAAAGGTTTGAATTCACACATTAGTTGCTCGGATGGGATACATGTAATTCAACTCAGTTCTGTGAAAATGTGTTGGGAATTTAAGTTTTATGAGACAAATTTCACGTTGCTGTTTTAATTTTCTTGAAACACTTAAGGAAATATACTCATTATGAATTAACAAACAAACATATGCTTGGTAATAGGTGGCAGATCTGTAAACCCTTATTATATAGTTTGTTTTTCTCTCTGAAGATAATTTAAAGCCACTAATGTAAGTTAAAAGTGCAACAATTGCTGTTAATTTATTCATATGGTGATTATGTATAATGGTTAGAATTAAATCAAAACACAGCCAAGGGGGAAATGACCTTGGCTTGTACTGTTACATAATGTGCATACCTTATAAAACAGGACATATCAGGGGTGAGTATACCTCTATGGAGTATGACTTACGGAATAAATTAAATGATTAGAAATGTCATGATTTTTTTAATAAAACAATTTGGAATTTGTTCTTATGCACATATAAACCGTATAGATTTACCGTCCGTAATACAAGCCCCCCCCGAAGTAACAGAATTTAACAAAAGCTGGCACATTTTGCACTACGGAGATTCAGATCTTCTGTTTTTTCAGTATTTTTGACGTCAATTTTAATCCCTCTCAACATTAAGGATACCAGTGTGAAGATATGTTCTGCCATTCTTCAGATGTTTTTTGAGCTGCTCTTTGGTTGAGTGTTAAGCTTCATATGTGCTGTTATTATTGTTATATATTGCCATATATATCCATATCCTAACACTTATATCATTATATATTATATTGTCTTATATCATTGTTTAAAGGTCATAGCTACAACTTTTTCATCAAAACAATACATTTTACAAAAATAATACATCCACAGAACATGTAGAGGGGTGCAGAATAAAAGCATTTACTGAATTTGAAAAAAATTGTATATGAATAATTGTTTTATCAATTTTGACGGGTCCAAAATATATAAATATTTACATGTAGTTACCATGGCAATGTCTGCACTAAAGGATTCTATGCCAATAGCTCAGGAGTTGCCAGATCCATAGCTGTGTAGAAATGACATCTACCTTCTATTACATTTCTCAAACTCAAGTGGTCCAATAAACAAAGCAGAACAAGGGTTAGCATCAGTAAAGCTTTTTAGCTTTGGTGACTGCAGGTCGCCGCTTTCCTTCTGAGTAGGTAAGTTAAACGTTTGGTAATGCTAATTAATGATCTGCTGTACTGTAACCTGGCACAGGCTGCAGGGGATTTGTCTGCAGGTGAGTTAGTGTGAAATGATTCAGATGTGTTTTCAGCCTGTTGTCAACACAGAAGCTGCTGCTTGTTAAATAAGTTTGCTTTAGCGCATCCTTTTCTCAGCAGAAAATAAGTAGTGGACACAAAACTGTCAGTAAGTAGTTATTTTGCGCCACAACCTTTAGGAAAACAGCAGTTTTTTTGTCTTTTATTTATTGTTGGGCTTGAATTCGGAGCTGGCAAGTGACAGCGTTTTTTTATTTTTTAAAGTCGGTGGAAATATGTGCGCAGGGATTATTAAACTGTGCTTTCTGTTTTGCGATCCGTGCATACGATTTGATAAACTGGTTGCAAACAAAGCACAATTTAGTAAACGGTTTACTCAGATTTCCACAGGCTTTTTTTTTTTTTTTTTAAACCGTTGGCACTCGCGGGGTTCTGTTCTAGTAAGGTGTGAGGGAAATTTCACACACAGTGCGCCTGGAGCACACCCGCCCAGCAGGCCACACAGAGGAATATAAACATGAAATGGGAATTATGCAAGTCCAGTTGCTTTTCGGCTGTTTTGCTAACCGTCCTCCAAGCCATGTGCATTTGTTTTTAACGGAGCCAGCAAAAAAAATCAATTGGAGCGCTGGATAAAGTTATAAAACATATATGATGATGTACAACTTGTGTAGTCTGAACCGTCATGAATTACAAGTAATGTTGTAATGATATTAATATAATGGCATTATATATCACAAAATATTCCTCTTTGTCATCTCTCTTCTCTGTCCACCTGCGGTAGGCGTACCTGGCAACCGATAGAATTGAAGGTTGGAACGAGAGCGAACGAGTGTGATGCCATCACCTACTGGCAGGGTGGAATTAAACTTTTAGCTATCCTCTTTAAATATGCAAAATCAGATTCATTTGGTAATTCTTTTCCATGTTGTGATGCAAACGTGCAAACAGAATGCCCATAGGTTCAAAACTGAGAATACTCTTGTGTTCACATGTCCTTATTCACAGTCGTGTTCAATTTTATTTCAAGTTTACAGGTAGCCTTAGCTCATTGTTTAATGACTGTCGATATTTTCACTTTTGTTTCTACTGATGTTCTACTTCAGGGTCAATTTTGAAGCAGTGTTGAAGCGATGTTGCACTGCTGTTAGTTCACTTCTGTTGTAAAATGGATCCTAGCACAGCTGATTTTTAAAAATTCTTTATAACTTCCGCCAAGGTGCGGAGATTATGTTTTCACTGGCGTATGTTTGTCTGTGTCTGTCTGTCTGTTTCCAATACAACTCAAAGAGTAATGGATGGATTTGAATTAAGTTTTGAGAACATCTCCAAAATGGTATAAGGATTAAGTTTTGGGGCTAATCCGGATCATCGTCTAGATCCAGGAATTTTCTTTAACACTACGATCACCAACATTCCAATACCCCTAGAACCACCAAATGGGGGCATTTTGACAACGTGCTGACACAACATTTAAAAAAAAAAAAAGTAAATAATACATTTTTTAATGATTAAGGTGGCATTTACAGAGGATAAACCCACCCTCCCTTAATGCTTTTTTAAAAAAAAAGAATCAGAGCGCTGCATGTTGTGCTGCAGAGGAATGTCTTAGAGGTTTATGAAGGGGAAACAGCCAGCAAGGCAGGTGGAACAATGTGTACTACAGCAAAAATCGAAAGGTGCAGCTGACTCCTGGAAGGAGGCATTACCAAGTATGAAAAAGCTGGGGTAAAAGAAAATACATGAAAAAATAGATTAATTAATAAATGAAAAAACACTCACATACCGGCAGCACATGCTACAAAGCCATGCGGCTTGATATGTGTCTGCTGTGACTTAGATATAGGCCTAGTTGTTTTTGCTTCATAGTACAAAGCCTAAACATTGTCATGACAGTATAAATACTCCTGCCTATATTGTCTTGAAAGGGACAATAAGCGGAAAATTCATCATTTCTAGAATGAAGGAGTTAAAAAATTGCTATGTGAAGAACTAGAGGTTTGATTTAATCTGGAGTATAGCATGACATCACGCACCGTCGCAACATCTCCAGCCTTGTGTTTACCAGCGGGTTTGGAGGTGTGTTCATGTACATTCATACACGTTCATGTGAGTCGCCACCTCCTCCTTCCTCTCGGACCCCTTGGCCATCCCTCCACCATAAAAAGCGACAGCCAATGAGCAATGGCAGCGTATATTTACGAAGCAAAATGGCAGAGAGCAGAATAAAACGTTAATCTGAAGACGGTATGGATCCAATATTACTTCTAGAAGAACATCTGTCGTTGGCGAAGAAGTTGCTGGATAAAGAAAGGGACATAACTGAGATTAACATTAGCCTTGTAATTCCAAAGTGGAGAGCACTTCTTCCCTTGCGTTCTCCCTTATTTTGTCATGGTCCACAAGCCGACCATAACAATTGGGGCTTGCTAACGTCAAACCGGGGTTTCCCTCTTTTGTGACGCTTGGTAAGGAGTTTGTGTGGGAAAGTTGGAGTGTATTTATTCTGTGCTTAGTGTTATGGTTTTTTGTTTCTTTTTTTTTCAGTTGTGTGCAAGCTGGGGTGAGTGTTCTCATGTTTTGTGCAGTAGCGGATCTGGTTTGTTGCTAACTGACTCCTGTAGGTCTAACACGTCTCCCCTTTGGGTTTCATGAGCTCATGTCTGGTAGTGTGGGGTCTCGGGATCACGGCTATAGTTTTTGTAGGGCTGCCGTTGGGCTGGTCGTTTTGTCATACTACAGGTATTTAGTGCATAAATACCTGCCATTTCTGAGCCCTGAAGACCAGGGCTGAGTTATTTAGTGTTTGGTGAAGAGGGGAGTGAGTTTAGTGACTGCTGGATTACTGCGCTTAGCTGGGAACGTTTTTTTTTTCTTGTCAGTGGTCTGTTTGGTTGGTGGTCATGTTGGTGGAGGACTTTGTGAAGGCTCCTTCTGAGAGTTTTTTGGACCAGTGTACCAGGGATCAGCTGGTGAAAATTGTGGATCATTATAAGATTGCTGTGGGTGACAAGCACTTGAAAAAAATGTTAAAGTGATTTTTAATCTGTTTGAGATGGGTGTCTTCATGGCGTTGCAGGTTTTGCTGCCTCCTAGCTTAGCTGATGCGTCTACACCACAGGGCTGCGTCCCTGATGAGCCTTTAAGCTTTCAGCAGCAGAAAGAGTTGATGCGCATGGAGCTGGAAAAGGAGAAGGAATTGGCATTGGAAAAGTTGTGACAGGAAATGGAGATAGAGAAAGCTTTGGCGTTGGAGAAAATGAGACAGTACATAGAGCTGACCAGATTAGATCTGGAAAGCATGAAGCTGGATTTAGTTAAGCGCGGTAAACTGGTGGATGCATCTCTTAAGGGGTAGCATGATAAAGGTTGTGCCTCTTCTGATGTGTTGAATGACTTGAGATTGGTTCCCAAGTTTAATAAGCATGATCTGGAATTTTTTTCACATTATTTGAACAAATTGCGGATATGCAGGGCTGGTCTGGTTCTGAGTGCATCATGTTATTGCAATGTGTTCTGGTTGGCCCTGTACAGGAGGTTGTCTGTTTGTTGAGCCTAAATCACTGTGTTGATTATTCTAAAGTTAAGGCTGCTATACTGAAGGCATATGAGTTGGTTCCAAAGGCGTACCGTCAGAGGTTTCCAACCTGGAAGAATCTCATATGGAGTTTGCCCAGGATTTTGTCACTCAGTTTAATTGCTGGTGTTCTGCGGCACAGTTGGAAGACTTTGATGGGCTGTGTAATCTGATGATTCTGGGAACAATGTAAGAATTCTGTTTCTGAGCGCATCGCCCTCACATATAACCGAGCAGAAAGCTGCGTCTGTGTCGGAGGTTGCTGCTCTGGCTGATGAGTATGAATTGACTCACAGAGGTGGCAGAGACCAGCTGGAGGTCTGCCATTCTCGGGACGTCCAGTGGATTTGTTTTCTGATCATAGTGGTGCTCGTGAGTCGAATAATACTTAAATAAAATATTTTTTTATATTTCTTTCCTCACATTCTCCCTTATTTTGTTATGGTCCATGAGCCGACCATAACAAGCATGTGATTCGTGCACGAAGAGGGGAACGCGCAAGGGAAGAATGGCAGTTGAGTTTGAAAAACATATCACCATCCAATCTTTTACCCTCCGTTCACACCGGGCGTGAGTAAAATTATTTGCGCATTTAAATTACATGTTAAGTCAATTGATGCCCGTTTGCTTGGAGCGGCGCATTTGTGGCGAATTTGTGGTGCGAAAAGACCCTATCAAGCGTCTTACTCGCGCCAAGGGAGCGTCCTATTTAAACGAATGGAGCGTTTTTTGTTTTGCCAGAATCGAGAGTTTTACACCTTTTCGCTCAAGATGGAAAAATTCAACTTGAGCGTATTAAACGCACGGACGATACGAGCCCATCATTCACAATGAAGGTAAAATGAATAGTGGCGGATTGTGAATATCTGCTACATAAATAAATTAAAGTTTTTATACATAAAAAGATGCTTTGTCAGTTATGTTTTGCCTTTAATCGGTTTGTCAGATCTTGAGAGGTGGAGGCGAGGAGATTGGCGGACTGGAAATGGAGCTACATTATGTAGCTTATTGACAGCTATCGTTCTTTAGCTAACTACTCTCCGGGAAGTTGTCAGGTTGGAGCAAGTGACCTACTTACCGAAGACAGATGGACAGGTGCTCTGCTGCTGAAATATATTGCCTGTAGTTTGTATCCTGGAGGGATATGCAGCACCGATCCTCCCCATCAGATCATCAAACTGGGATTGGATGAGTGAATTTCCCTGAAAGCGGCCGTCATCCAGACGTAACTCCTGGATTAGATGATGAAATTCACCGAGCTCTCAGCGCCTCTGGAGTATCTGGAGGACCCAAACACGCCGACGTCTTCGGTTTTCCGACTTCCAAAGCAGGTAAAAGGCTGCAACTCTCAAATAACTCAAAATAACCAGGCTGCCAGGTTCGATGTTGACGGAAGTGACGAACACTAAAACAACAACCTTCCCACTCCAGAAAGTTCAACTTGATGTACAAATGAAGTGTTTTATTCACGCAAATAAAATGCTCCATTTGCGCGAATAAAATGCCCAAATCAAGCGAGTAAACATCCAGTATCTGGGCGTTGAAATGTAGGCGCGTACGCGAATGGAAGCGCCCGGTGTGAACGCAGGGTTAGAACGGCTGGTTGAAATGATTGGATGGTGTTTTTTTTAGTCCTGTATGTTCCACACATTACTAAAATATTTTATCTTTGTTTTAGAGCATTTAATTAATTGGCTGCAATCAGGGGTGAAGGGGGTTTTAAGCAATATACTAAAAAATTCTCCTGGATCTGTTTTTCCAGGATCTCTAGGGCCCTATATAATCTGTTTTATTTTTTCAAAAATTCCGTTAAGATTTTTTCCATTTTTGTTTTTTTCAGTTTTAAATTTTTGAGAATTCGGTGTTGTATACAACACAATGTATACAGTAATAAAATATTGACATTTTATTCAGTTATAACTGAAAATTTTAATGCTTTCACACTTTTAAACATATTTAAGGCAAAAACATGGCACT
>JBBBVU010000001.1:27903585-27913668 GCA_037177055.1 Atherinosoma microstoma | reverse complement strand
GTGGACACAGTGATGACACATGTCCTGTCCCTGGCATGGAAGCACTGACTGACTGCCTGATTTTCTGAATTTTCTTAATAAAGAAAGATGCAAACTCATTACAGGCCTGGTTGGATAGAAGTTCTGGGGTTACTGACAAAGGAGAATTAGTTAACCTATCAACAGTAACGAGCAGGGCTCGAGCATTATTACTGTTCCTAGCAATGATGTCAAAAAAGAATGATTGTCCTGCATATCTCAGCTCTAGATTAGAAATTCTCAGCCTCTCTTTGTAGATCTCATAGTGAACCTGCAACTTTGTTTTCCGCCACCTGCGTTCAGCTTTTCGACATTCGGCCAGGGGAATTCATCTGGAGAGCTACATCGAATGAAGCAAAGTTTTTATAAGACATCTGTTTACATTGAAAGGAGTCATTAAACAAAACAGTTTAAGTTTGAAAAGAAAATGTACACATTTACTAATTGACCATTTTTTACATCTGTAGTATGTAGGCTTCTTCATTCCACAACCAATTGCAGTTTTCAAATTTAACAAAGTTTTGTTAAAATGGCAGGTGACCAAAGATCTGTTTGCAAAAAGGAGCAAGCTGCTAGACATTAAAGTACATGATATTAATATGGTAAAATTTGCTTTAATATATTTTAAGACAAATGAAGATTTGAAAAGAAAAATATAGCACATTGCTGGAGTCGAATTAATTTGAATGGGTAATCTTTTGAGGTAATAATAAATATGTCAGCAGTTGGTATATACAGTTTCATACTTAAGTCAGTTGTGAGTTTGTGTAATTTCTTCTTCCTCTTGTAAGTTCATAAAAGTCTGGGATTTGATAGAAAAAGTAAGCCTCACCCAGATAATAAAGCAAATTGGAAAATTAAACAAAAAAGAATCAGAAGGCAAATCTTCTGCAGTTATTTGGAGTTACTTGCAGTAGGACCTCGCTTAGTCATGATAGACTAATAATAGGTGTGCAAGAGGGCAGTTACAGATAATTTGATAAGTTCAACTCAGGACCCTTAAAGAAGCATTACTGAACTTTGGCAGACTTTCTCAGTAAGCCGCCCACTAACGATGGCTACTTAGGCATCCATCTTGCATCGTACCTGTACTCTGAGCTCTCTCCAGTCAGTAAAAGTCAGTCTGATGTTGACTCTTGTCTTCTTTTTTTGAATCAGCCATGGTGTGTGTTCAAAACAGCCAGTGTGTTGCTGGTGTGTGACATGGTGCTGAAAGCAGAACTCTGCTGTAAAGTGATGCAATGCCCCTGAAGAGGAAAAAAGTGAACTGTGGTTTTGTGGAAGATTTTAGGCTGAAACAGGAATCATATTCCCAAAAAGTTTGTGGCTGTATATGCATGAACATGATGGTGTCAGGTGTCAGAGTCCGGCTGAGCACAATACTTGCTCAACTTTGCTACTGAAAAGAGCCAGTGCTTAACTGGTAATTTCTGTACTACTGTATTGTAATAAAGTTTTAAACTGAATATGGCACTGCACCACTTGTTTCCTATCCACTGCCTATCGTCGTCGCCTGCAGGGATCCAACCTTCACATGGTGGGTGGAAACTACTTATTGATGCTAAATAATGAACATAAAACCTTCTGATAATCTTAAAGTACGTAGAAAATAACTAAAGGGGACATGGCCTTCTCAGTTGTTGGCCCCACACTCTGGAACACTCTGCCCCTCCATGTCCGAACTGCCCCCACAGTGGAGAGCTTTAAGTATCGTCTGAAGGGCCACTTTTGTTCTCTGGCTTTTAACACTGCATGAGTTTTTCTATTTATTTTGAATTTATTTATTTTTATTTATTTACTTTTATTTCTTTTAACTTCTTTTAACTTTGTTTTATTTTATTTCGATTTTTATTGTATTTATTGATATTGCTGATTTTATTGTGCAGCACTTTGGTGACATGTTCTGTTTTAAATGTGTTTGATAAATAAAGTGGATTGGATTGGATTGAAAAATATATGACCGTTTCTCGGCCTCGGGTTGCTGCAGGGCAACGAGTCTGAAACGCATATTTTTAAGGTCAAAAAGTTACATAATGCTACTTTAACCCTTTAAGACTGACAGGATTGTCTTGACATCGTGCAACTCCACCTGCTGCTCTCCAGCCCCAACCATCTCTGGACCTGCTTCCTGGGGCCAGCCCAGCTTCTAGCAGCAGAAAACAATGACAACAATAAAGCCAGCCTAGACCACGTAAAACTTGTCGGCTTTACTGAAGAGCATGTATCCTTCCATAAACTCCCAGCTTTAGAGGAAATACAAACTGTCTTGGAATAACTTTGAACCTGTTCCCGAAAAAACTCGGCAAAAAATTCAGGCCTGCAACAAAGCCTTTGACTAATTTCCCAATGAGCACCAGTTCAATACAGTTCTCTCCAATAAAGACATCTGTAGGTGACTCAGTCCAAGCTCCTTGTGGACTAACTTCAGCCAAGGAGAAAGCAAGTTTCTTATACCATCAGAGCTGTTGGTGGTACGTTTGGCCAAAATGTTTATTGAGTAAATATTAGGGCTTCGTGATATGCCCTACAAATCAAATCTCAGATTTTTTTCAAACCACCAAATCAGATTTTTAATTGATTTTTTTCCAGGTCTTATTTAAAACCATGTTAAACTTATTAAAAACAATATTATACTTAAACCTGCACAAACATCACTGACGAACAGAAAATAACGCACTTACACTGGAAATAAAAGTTGTGACTACATTACATTATTTGGTTCCAGGGAAAATGCAGCTATGCGGTTCAGAGGAACTCATATCTCAGCCATTGATAAGCAGAATTATTCATCAAACAATAAACGCCATCTGCAGACCTCGTATCATCCCACAATTTCTATGTAATGGATGTTTGTTTAAATTGAAAATCAAAAATAAATCTTTTAAAAAAACAGTGACACTTCTTTTATTTCATTCCTTTATCTGGATCCAGCAGCACATCCTGCTGTAGGATGTACATCGCGGGTCCCGCAGGTGTAAAATAACCTTGTGCGTCTCGCACAACTGAACCAATTTTCACAGCACGGCCGTCCTGCTATTAAATACATGCTAAATATGCAATTCAAAGCAGATTTTTTTTAACCTGAAAAACAAGATTGCAGGTCTTTGCATCATTGCATTATTTACCTGCCCCACTTTCACCGCAATCAAAGTGAAAATTTCTTGATCCGACCCGATCCGTGGGACACCGGGGGACCGGCGGGTTACGGGTCAGCCCACACATCACTATCCTGCTGTATCTCTGTCATGAATTTACAGACAGAGACCTAAAACAACCAAAGACCCAAGATAGCAAATCACAGTGTCAGGACATATGACATCATCCATAGCAACGGGGTCAACTCCGCCCTTTCTCTCAGCTTAAGAGTCCTCTCAGTTCCTTAATAAAAGTTACTCTCAGCAGCTTTGTGAATAGGTTTTTTAAAAAAGCTCTTAACTAAAAACTTTTAGTGCTATCAGGAGTCCTCCTAGTGGTGAGATAAGATTCTTTGTGAATACGGCCCCAGGTTCCATTATAATCTACAGTTTCCCAAAATAAACAATATATTCAGATGACAGAGAGGATTTCAGCTTAGTTGACTGTAGTCATTCCTCCTACTTGGCAGCATGTCTAACGAGGTGCTGAAATAAATCTTTGGTAAAAACAGACTTCAACTGAATCTGAGTCTGAGGTCACAAGACCGAACCAGCTTCTATTAAATGATAACTCTTGTTTACAAATGAGCTCCATCTTGCTAGCTTCTGTTTACTTTTGCTTTGAGTGTGCGTGTGAGCGTGTGTCACTCCGGGAGAAGGGAGGGTGGCGGGCTGAGTCCGTTGCTAACTATGAAAGCCCAAAGAATAAGTAAAGTCAATTTTATTTATTTTGCACCTTTCAAGATAAAAATCACAAAATGCTTCACAATAAAACACAAAACAACACAGGAAACATAAAGAAAAATGAAACTAAGCAAAAGCTTTAAAAAGTTTAAAAAGATGTATTTTTAGCAGCTTTTTAAAAGAAATCACTGAGTCCACAGATCTCAGGCTGAGAAGAAGGTAGTTCCAGAAGGAGGGAGCATTTGTGGTGCAGATTTTCGTAATATAAATCCTCATAAACAGCAATCAATTTATTGATTAATCGCCCAGCTCTACCAAATATAGACATAAATTATTTTGAAATCTCAAGACAGGCTGATAGGCTGACAGACAAACTGTCCATGGGCAGAAGTAATGAAAGCAGCTGCAAACCAAAATACTGGTCTGTGTTAATCAGATCATTTAGCATGATTAAATAGGTCATAAACTTATCAGTAATTTATAAGGCTTTATGGTCGGATCAAGATGTTTCTTAACATCTAAAATCTCCATGTGTATCTTTCAGAGTACCTGGCTGTCCTGAAAACAAATCTCTGGTTGTCCCCAAGCAGCAACATCATCTACTGACCTGAGGAATGGAATTAATTGCCTGAAGTCAAAGAAAGAACGATGAAGAGCAAAATGGAGCCAACCTTCAGTAATTTTACAAGCATTTTGTTGACTTTACAAAGGTATGAAACAAATAATTAGCATTTATACAACATAAATATTACATACAGATTAAAGTTTTTGAATATGATATGATCAGGATTATTGGCTTGTTTTACAGTTATAGTTTTTATACATCATGACAGCACAGAGGCAAGCCTTGAGCACCAGAGCAATAGAAGCTCAGATTTACTACACCAGTCAGGTTCCCAGGTGCAGACTCTGCAAAGAGGCCCCTGAAACAGTTCAATAGCTCACAGCAGAGGGTAGGATACTGGCAGGAAAAGAATACATGGAACATTATAACCAAGTTGCCAGCATAGTGTACAAAGACATCTGTGCATGATATGAACCAGTGACCCCTAGGTCACAATAGGAACCAGCTCCCAAGATGGTGGAGAATGAGAGAGCTAAGATCCTAGAGGACAGGGATATTCAATTCGGTCCTACGAGGGCTGCAATCCAACATGTCTCCATTTATCCCTGCTCTAACATCTGACTCAACTTAATGAGTCATTGTGCAGAACTTGATTGGCTGTTACATCCATTTAATTTGATGCAGGTGTGTTGAAGCAGGAATACATTCAATACTTGCTGGGTTGCGGACCTCGTAGGACCGAATTGAGTATCAATTTGGAGTGGGCGGTATAAACGGTATATGATTGAAACTATATGAATTTGGCCAATCTCTAGCGGCCTGCCGCGATAGCTGCGCCTATTTTAATCAAAAGCATGGAACTGGTGAGGGAGAATGAGGGGCTTCTTGTTAATGTCTCGATATGAAAATTAAAGCCACATTAAAGTCACATTAAAGACTTTTCAGGTTTCTGTCAATGCACATTTTGCTACATGTTTATTGTTAATACATACGCTTAGAAACTCTAATTATATGGACATATAACATGGTCTTCCAAAAATAAATCTTAAGCTGCTCTTCAAAGATGTGCTGTCCCTCTTCTTCTCCTTGCATCATTGTCTAAGGAAACTAAAATTGTATTTAGTTTCCATGGTGATCCTTCAACTCTGATTGGTCAGGTGACTGCATGGCATACTGCAGTAAATTTCACATACAGTAAACACCACTAGATTTTGCCACATGAAGCAGTGTGTTGTAATGGATGAAGTATAAGTACACATGCCTAAAATAAAGGATTCCAGTATATGACAGGTACTATAATTATGAGTAGCTTTAGATTTAAAGACCACTTAAATATGTAGTCATATCTATTGTTGTAAATTAGATTGCTGGTTTAATAGTCCCTAAAGATAATATTTTAAATGGGTTCTTTGCTAAGTTATGTATACATAAGACTGATTCATCCTATGATAGTTTTGTGCCTCTTTCTTTGCTTGAATGATATATTTGGTCAGCATTAAAACAAACACATTCCTTCTAAAGTAATCAAATACAAGGACTACTGAACATAAGTTCAAGGTAACCGGCTCCGGCCACAGAACCTGCAGCTCGGTCAATCGCAGCTGTTATTTTATTGCAAGAAATTGCCGTTGATTGTGAAATTTGATAGAGATACTGGCATGTCCATCATAGTGGCATTTGAAGGACGGAGATTTAACGTTTGTGGACCCTGACCACTGCTGGTTGGGACATTGCGGGGCGACAAACTGTTGCTCCATTATTGTCTCTTCTAGACTAACGGAGCCCAATAAGCCTGTAGGCTGCTTTCACAGTAATGCCTCGTCTGGCATGATTTGCCGTGTCTCCAAATTCACCAAACGGAAACTATAAAATCACTCATGTTTTCTCTACTGTCTTGCCGTTGTGATAAATAAACTGTGAAATAATCTCAAAACGGTCTAAACCCAGCTCACGTTTCCTATTAGTGGGTGAACAATCCACATTATCACCATCGGAGTCCATTGTGAACGGTTAACAGACTTGATGTGACCTTCATGCGCAGAATAAGATGTGTCATGTTGCATGCAACATGCTGTGTTTACACGTCCATAAAAGTGACATTAACACGCATCATTACTGTTCAGATTGAGGTTGCTTTGTAACCGATATATCCAATTTAGGACCACATGACCTGGGCCTGATTTGAAAAAGTGAAATTATTGCTTTTCAAGGTATCATAAAAAAATCTGATATGGGTCACATATGGGCAAAAAAGTCAGATTTGGGGCACTTTTGCCTGCAGTGTGAATGTAGTATTACTCCAATTCAATGGATGCAATCTCATCAGCAACCTAGGAATCTTTTAAGGTAAATCCACTCATGGTGGACGTAAAATGATATCTACATAAATGGTCTTCATTTAATGGCTGTGATTATTTCCCCATTTAATCCATTAGTTGAGCTCAAAGGTATGTCTTTAATCAGTAATGCTGAGAGACGCACCAAATCTTCAGTTATGAAACTGAAACTATTACATTTGGGAGATTTAATTTGAGAACTGATCAATGACTAGTTTTAAGCATTTTCTGTCACCATTAGTTGGAAGTTAGCTGGAAATCACACATTTTTTAATCAGTACAGTGGAAATTAGTCTTTTCAGGTAGAATTTGCATACTTTTAATCTATGTCTTGGTATGTTAATATTTTTTATCAAGAAAACCGCAGTAAAATCACATCTTGCCTTTGATGCAGTAAAAGCAAAAGTAGTATCCATTTAATGATACATTAGAGCTTTTCTCAAAGTGCAAGCTGAGAAAATTGCAAATGTGTACGTATGCAAATCTTTCCCTAAAGAAGTGCATTACTGTGCTCGTTTGAATGGGAGCTCTTGTGTGTAGATTGCAGAATTAATGGACGTTCCAGTACATTTGGTCTGACGCCAATGGGCCCAATTGCTTAGCATGCCTGCAGGACATTAATTGATGGCCGGGTTACGCTTCCTAATAAGTGTCATAAATAACGGTTTAGCAAGATGAGGGGGAAAATCTCAAATACATTAACCAACACGTTGACATCTTAATGGAGATTCAACTGAGATGTGATCAAGTGGAATTCGTCTAGTAGGAATGCATTAATGTAGGGCCAAACCCTCTGCTGTGGCAAACTGGTGACAGTAATGATGGGAATGGGACAGAGCAGCTTCACTGCTGCACATGTGTCACTCGCAGCCTAATGGACAGCCTTGTCAACATCCTCCATCCTACTCACACATGGCCCTCCACCAACACAGCTGTTGAAGATCTGTCAAACCTCCGTGGAAAAAAGTCACACACACCTCCCAAAGCTACTGATGGAGCCAGTAAAAACCATGGGCCGTGGACTGACAGCATCATTGATTTTATCCCCAAATTATTGTTGAAGACGCACTATGCTTTGCATACCAATTGCAGGCTTTTTTTCTTTCTTTTTTTTTTTTACAGGCAGAAAGGCAGGATAGTTGAATTAGCCTCAGATTACCACAGTTTTTGTGGAAGGAATGGAAGCTGGAGTAGCAAACGTTGGCAGCTATGTTTGGCGATTAGTTGATGTTCACACGTGCGCATAGACAGACACAGGCAAATGTACACTCAGGAAATAAAAAAAACGCTCCCACACAGATTGCCAGTTTTACCTCTGTTGTGGGTATGCAGCCAGGAAGCTCATCAGTGGAGTCGCAGGTTTAGCCAACTGAGGGTTTTTCTGTGTAACCAAGCCTCAAATGAAGGGAATGAAAAACCTCTGAGCTCCCATGATAAAACTGTAAGTGAGACTCTGCAAAGTATACGCATTATTCCCATGCAATGCATATATAACATGGAACCGTATTCAAGTGGCATGTGTGGGAGAGAGCCAGAGTAGGCATATAAATTTGTGAATTCACTTTTCATGGATGTGTTTACATGTTTGGATGGGATTATAAATGTACAAAAGTGCATAGTTCTTTGCATGTGCATAGTGTTTATCCAAAACAATTTTCAAATTTATTTTGTTGTTTAGTTGCTTCAACATAAGTTTTTTTTCTTTTTCTTTTCTTTTTTAATCCAAATCTTTTTTTCAGGTTTAAGTACTTACGCAAGAAAAAAGTAAGCAGTTAGCTACTTTTTACTTTAACATGGACTTATGCAGTTAACATAAATAAGACTAGCCACGCCTTGCTGTCGGTCTCTTTAACTAAAGACAGCTGGTGGTGTAGCATAAGAAGTGCCATACTCAGCCTCTTCATCAAGGTGGTGAATGTGGTCTATAATTAGCCTATATACTGTCTTGACAGGAGCTTTTGATAACAGCATTCCCTAAAGTATATGAACTCAAGTATTTCTATTATAAATGTGCCAGTGTTTCAGTGTAAGTAAAACTGCTGCAGTGACAGGTACTGTGTGCCAATTTGTATGTCTGTGTACATGTGCTAGTGAGTGTGCGTGATGGTGGATGTGTGTGTGTTTGTCTGAATGGGTGCTCCTGTGTTCATGTAACTGTCTATTGGGGCCCGTGGGGTGACGGTTCTGCTCTCGGCAAGTAGGTAATTAGCATGCATTATTCAAATGAAAGATGGAGGGAATGAGGGTGGGGACCCGTCCACCTGGTTGTCAGCACTGGAAACCCGTCTCATTCGGCACCACTTACTCCACACATTTAGAACATCAGAGCGTCTCTTGTCAATGTATTACCTTCTTCCAAAGCATGAGGATAATGCGCTTTTACAGGGCCCTATTATGAGGCAAGATATGATCTAAGGAAGCCAAAGTCAAAGACATTTAATCTTCAGATTGGAATATAACTGCCTATGTTGCACTTTTGTATTTGAGTCAAATCACGTCAGTTTAATTTGTGCAGAAATGTCAGTAAAGCGATCTGACAGAGTGCCTCACAGAACAGCAAAGTGCACAAGTGAAAAGGCCTTCATATTAAAGATACTGTGATAAATACAAGTTGACATCCCTGGGAGGACAATGTACACTATGACATTTTGGTCCCATTTAAAGAAGCAGTACACGCTTAAAAAGGCTAAATATGCCTGAAATGGAACTACAGTCAAACTACCCAGAAATGATTTGTACCATTGTGACTAATATAATGTAATGACTTTGAAAGTAATCCTCTGAACATCCTATTTTGGTTTCAAGGTTTAGCATATTTAGACAAAAAATTGGCTAAATCTTCTTCAGGTGAAAAATGACACATGAAATATTAATGTAAGTTTTTCTTCTTTTTTTTTTACAAAAACTGAGGCAAACTGCAGAAGCTGTGTGTGAAAAACTAAGTATACCCTTATTAATATATGTGTGTCTGTGATGGGGAGGAAGGTGAACTCTGTGGGAGCTGTGTTGGAGTGGATGATGGCCCTGATGCAGGGCATCTTGAGCAACTTCAGACATCCTCTGCATGATACAGTGGCAGATCAGCGGCGTAACCGTAGCAATAGGCTCTTCTCGGTTTATAAGGTCATTTGTCCCTTCTGGCTGTTCAATAGATGTCTGAACTGAACTGTTTGAACTGAATTATTTTTTATTTGTGCACTTTATTACTATTGTTTTATAACTTTTATACCAGTTTTATTCATAGGAGTGATTGTTTGTCTGATTGTGTTGGCTCCCGGACAGCAGAATTTCTCCTTTGGGGGATTAATACAGATCTATCTATCTATCTATCTATCTATCTATCTAT
>JBBBVU010000001.1:27879412-27893642 GCA_037177055.1 Atherinosoma microstoma | reverse complement strand
AGAAAGCCTATAAAAGGCGTGGAGAGGGGGGAGGGGAGTTCCCCCCCCCCCCCCCCCCCAAAAAAAAAAAAAAAAAAGACTGGTGGAAATTCAGTTGAGATATAAATGGGTAGGATGTTTGTGGCTGTTGGCTTGACTTGACCACGCAAAGAAAGAGAAAGTATAGGAAAAATAAGAAAAATAATCAAGATTAAGAAACACCATTACCTTATCTGGGCCAAAACTCATTGACAGTCTCAGTACAAAGACAGCATATGTTATGGTATGTTGGTGCATTAGTGCACATGGCCTGCACAGCTGTGAAAGCACCATTAAAGCTGGATGATACATATACACATGATCTGGATCAACATGTGCAGCCATCCAGAGAGCGTCTTCTTAGGGTAGACCTTTATTTCATAAGGACAATGGCAAACCACATTCTGGTTATATGACAGCAGAAGGGCTCCAAAGCAAGAGTCCATGTGGAGAATTGGCTTGCCTGCAGTTGAGACCCGTCACCCACAAAAACATTTGGTGCTTCATGAAATGAAAATTAAGATAAAGGAGGCCACCAGCCACTGAGCAGCTGGAATCCTACATTAAGCAAGAATGGAAAAACATTAACTTTCAGAACATCATCAATTGGCCTCCTGAATTCCCAAACAGTGTTTTAAAAGAAAAAGTGATGCGGCACAATGTTTATACACTCCTGTCTCCCATCCTTTATAAACATGTTCCTTGTGTCAAGAACATATATGAACTTTTGGAAACTGGGTTGCAGTTGAGGATGTTCAGTAATAGCAAAAACAGGAAGAATGACTTTTTGTATGTTCAAGATAGTGGGGGTAGCTATGTGTGTGAGTGTATGTGAGAAAATGCTAGTTCTTGTATGTGCGTGTGTGTCAGTACTCTCCAGTGAACACTGGCGAGCTAATGGTACAGACCCTTGTCAGATTCAGGACCCCATCACAAGCATCTAGCCATCAGGGTTCAACCTATCTGCCCATTAACACAGAGGCTGGAAGTTGCAGGCTATTCACGCCAGGAGAGAGTGAGCAAGACTGACACAGACCAGGCCTCTCTCCCACAGCATGCTCACCAGCCCACACTTTCCAAGGACATTACAGCTCCATTCCACTAGCTCTCTGATGGCAGGCTATCATTAGTGCACTTGCAAGAGCCTAGAGAGGTGATAGCAGGAGAATTGTGGGCTTTCATATCCATAAGCTTGTCCACAGGATGCCAAGGAGAGTGTGGTAATTTAGCTCAGAGGTGATGGAAAATAGTGGGTTAGTTTAATGACAAGTTTGTGTAGCCATGTAAAAGCACTCATCAGAGAGCAAGCACCACAATGAAGGGAGACAAGGGACCATATCAGTGTGTTTGTGCATTCTCCCTTCTTTTTTTGTCTTCTCTCTAATATCCCTGCAGAGAAGATAAAAATCAGCCTCTAAAATACATTATTATTGCCCTGTATATTATCTCACAAACCTCAATGCAATTGCAAAAGCAAATGCCACACGTCTAGGCCACTTGTCAACATGCAAAGCAATAGAAATTCATTACGTTTATTAACTAAACTTAATTAACTTAATTAAAGGCAGGTGTAATCATTGCCATTAAGAAGTGTGGCTGAAGACAATCCTTGTGCTAACATTCAATAACCAGGGGCCGCAAGCGACTGATGGAGGTCCTGAAAATAAAGATTATCAAGCCTTCAAAGGATAAGGGGAATGCTATAAAAAGATATCAGACAGTTTCCTGCTTGCAGTCTCCTCTGTCTGAAATGTCATTCAGAAATGGCAGTTAAGGAGAACTGTGGAAGTTAAGACAAGATCTGAAAGATCAAAAAATCTCTCAGATAAAACTGCATGTCTTTGAAAGGCAAAAGGAAAACCCCCTCATGACTGCAACAGAGGTGCAAGAAGGTTTAGTGCTGGTGCAGTTCCACTGTTCAGAGATGATGCTCAAACAGCATCTGCATGGAAAAGTCATCAAAAGTAACCTCACTGCAAAATTTGAAAGGGAAAGCAGTAGTTGGCCACAATCACTAAAGGAGAAAATGGCAACATTTAATGAAGAGCATCTTATGAAACGTTTTCCCTGGTAGAATGAAATTTGTAAGTAAGTCATGCTGTGTGCAATGCAAGGCAGCCTGTGAAGATGGTAAATATATCCTAATGTATGTTATATCCTGAAGTTGGTGGGGATATGCCCCTATACTGACTTTTGGAGTCACCCGCTTAAAGACACACATAAACACAAAAAAGTTAAACAAGGCAATTTGTTAGTTGCCAGGATTATATTTGTCTTTGCCTATTTTCCCTTCAGAACAAAAACTGAGGACTTATTATTAAGGGTAAAGGAATATGTCAGATTTGAGTAATAAAACCTCAGCCTTGAAACAAGATAAAAGTTTTCAGATTTTTTTCAATTAGGGTAAGATTAAAAATATGACGAAATGTGAATATATGTGAATAGCATATGTATATATTTTTTTCAAATTACCTCATGAATTGCAAATTAAAAGTTTTGATGGTAGTATATTTCATATTTACCTCATGAGTATTCTTCAGAAACCACCCCAAACTATATAGAGGTCTCTGTTTTAATCTGTTGCTAGTCCTTATCACTATACCAAGATAAAGTTTAAAGCTTGTGGATTAAGCTGTATATTAATGTTATCATTCATAAATGTTTGTGTCTTGATGCATTGTATATTAATGAATCTAATTCACTTTGAATTTTATCACAGAAAAAGAGAAAGGGGGGGAAGAAAAAAAAATCAATCCTCCATCTCTGTCTCCCTTGGCAACAGGTTATAATCCATAGTTACGAAGAGCTGTTGCTAGGTGCGTTGCCGAGATACAGACCCTTCTCTCCACTGGCGCTACGTAGGAGGCCAGCAGGTCCTTGATGATGGCGGAGAGATGAGGGACGGGTGAAGGGATGACAAGAGACAGGACAATAGGGATAGGAAATAGATGCTCACACCTGACAGAGGCTGTATGAGGAGAGGCACAAAGACAGCACAGAATAAAGGCTGAAAATGAGAGCAGAGAATGGAAAGTAAACACAGAAAGGATAATGCAACAGTCTAAGTGGGCAATCTGAACACCTTCATTTACAGCAATAGCTCCTTTGTGTCTGTTTCTACATGTGTTTGTGTGCTTCTGTCTTTTGTGTGTATTTGTGCTGCACTTTAAAGACTCACTGTAGAAAAGAGGAAGATTGGGAATCTACTACCCTTTGAAAAGCCTGCTATCATGTTAAAAAAAGGTGTTCTGATGACTTAAATCACTGTATCCTTTGTGTTGGAGCTTTTTCTTTAGGTGTGTAGAAAATTTTAACTCAATATACATTGAGGTAACAAAAAAAAAAGGTTTCCATGTCAAATATCTTTGGAGATAAATGCAACATAAAGAACAACATCACCATGTTTGCATTGCTCTTAAATGATATCATCTTTGTAGAATTTTAAACTGTAACAGATGCTTTGACTTCTATAAAGCAGCAATCTAGACAGAAATCTAGCCTTGGATGTTGTGGACCTGTTACACATCTTCTCATATTCCCCCAGATGTTGCATACAGAGCAGTAACAGTTCTTCTGTTTGTTTGTGACCATAAAACCACCTGAATTATACAAGCTGTCCTCTTTTTTTTCTTTTTTTTCTTTTTAATCGCCAATCCGATTAGTGTGGTGATGATAGAAACCCACGGGAGTGCTTACTCCTCACAAGTTTCCTCATCGGTAGATAGAAACAGTACTCTTCAGTGCTGAAGCTGCAGGAGCCATCTGTCGCTCCCAGTGTGCATTATCCCCAGGCTCTTCCCATAGGGGGCAGTAGTAACGTACAAACAACATATCGCTCTTAACTCTGCTCTGCCCTGTGATCAAAGGCACTGTTCTTCAGCAACCACTGCCCTCGCTTCTGTCTACCTCTGGACAAGTGTTCCGCTGGTTCTAAAAAGGGTTATTCAGATGATGTCATAAACTGAGAAACCAACCTCAAATTTAAAGTTTTCGGTCTCATTTGAATAGATGGTGCAGCTTTGCCATGTTCACTGCTGCTGACAGTGTCATAAGGAAGATAATTCTCACAGGCAGATAAACAGAGTTTCACACCCCTCTGAGCTTTCCTGTCAGGTTTGCTTTGGTGTGTTTCAGAAATGTTTTGTCATGTACTACAGGAGCAAATATCTTTTTTGTGATTATAACAGGGTTTGCAGGTGATCACAGCAACACTTTAAATTCAGTTTTTAAAAAAAACTGAACTTGTCACTGACTGATAGTAATTAAACTGTAGTTCACAAACAACTGCTTTTGTCGAAACTGGTTGAATTTCTTATCTGTAACCCCATGTCTGTCTTTTACTTAATTTCTTGTGGGATTTAAATGATTCAAGAATCACAAGAAAAAGACTTGTAAGCAGTACTTAAAATGTTCTACAATTTGTTATTAATGAAAGTTAATGAATTTGAAATCTCAGTTGTTGGCTGCCTCATGTGACTGCTTTGAAGTCTTAATGTAGCCAAACAAGATCCAAACAAAAGAAAAATAAATTAAAAATAGGGAAATTAATTGCCTGTTACTTTGTCAGACTGCTTTATCACTTTCCAGTAAACTGGTTTACTCTCTATTATTGAGTAAAAACTCACTGCGAGAGGTAATACAAATAGCTTCGGATTGAACAATAGATGGACCTCTGGCACAGTGTGTGTCCTTCAACTCAGCAGCCTCTTCAGACTGTAGGCTTTGCTTTGAGGAGAGACTCCTGTTTGTTGATTGGAATGACTTCCCTAATTGGATTCAATTCCTAATTGAAACGTAATAAAAATGCATCAGTAGACGTGGCGCCGACAATTACCTCATGCAAATCTCTTGATGAATTGACGTGAGGGGCGTAATTGCAGCTGTTAAAAAAAAATGCATTGATTTCTCCTGGAATAATATCAATTCAAATCAGCTCACACTCATGCTTCAACCTGTGTGTTGAAAGCATTTGTCACCACTCGGCGCTGCTGTTCGGAGGTACACGGCATGGAAGCATCTGCACCCTCTCTTAAGCGTGCACCTCTGATTGATAGGGCTTGCAATACATATTAAATTCGCAACAGCTATGCTTAGTCCATAGAGTATCCTTAACACTTGATGCAAGAACACAAAAGAAAGACATGTCTTTGTTTTGTTTCTGTTTTCATTGAGATGATGCTCCACTTATTTGCTTTCTTTTGGTTTGTGGAGAGATGTAGCAAAATAAATATCCATAAATTATACAAAGGCTGTGATACGTACATTCACCAGATGTTCTGAACATATCTGTTACTCTGTTGATATGAGGTGCCAGTGTTATGAGAAAGGGTTAAAACATCCTGAGTTATCGCCTACCGCTGTAGTCATAGCAACAGGTTAATAAGTAGCTTCTCTGATCCTCTTCTGTTGCTGCAGAGGTTGCTAAGATACAAATATCATTCTGGACCTGTTGGACTGAGCTGCAAACATCTTTTGATAAGGATGAACTTTAAACATTTAAAAGTAATATAAAAGGCAAAGAGTCATTATGCGGCAAGTATTGTAAGAAAACAAAAAGCCTGCAGCATTACACCTGCAGCCACAGGGATTGCATCTACTTTGTTTGACCTACCCCGGCCCAAAAAAGGAGCACAACAGAAACAAAATTGAGCACTTGCTAAATCCAGCTACCTCATACCTCGGAGGCGAGTGGTTGGCCCATGTCTAAAGGTAAACGGGCCAATCAGCTTTAGAACAGAGTGGCTGTTCCTAGACGCCTGTGCAAAACCAAGGGCAAATTAAAGCATTGCCTCCGAGTTGCATCATTCTCCCTTCACAGCTCTATTAGTAGGCTAGCCACAATGTCTCTTTACGAGAGCTACTCTCAGAGCAGAATTAGGCACACTTCCCCACAGTGATATGTCTTTTTATGAACCATGCTGGCATCGTGTGTGCCTGTTCTTACAGGACCAAATCCCTGTTGAATTAGTGAGAGAAATACGTGTCTGGATGCTTTTTATTCCTCGTAAGGTGACGTAGAGCAAACCAGGAGTTAAATGTGTATTTCTTTTATGTGATTCTGACTGGATTAATTTCCCCCACATAAAGTGGAATGAAGATATGTCTGTGATAATAAGGTCCGGCGATCTGCACAGTGATATAAAAAGGTGACAAAAAGATGGTGTCCTTACTTTTTTCTCCCCCCCTCGCTCTGCTTATAACTTTTTTTTCATAAAGTTAAATAAAGAAGAAAAAAACTAAACAGAAAATAGCATTGATTCAAGAGAAGATGGACCATCCAAACCGAGACAACAAACAAACGCTCAAACAAACAGCTTGACTGGAAGAAGCTGTGAGGCCACAGTGGGAAGCACTGGAGTCGTTTTGATAATAATGCTTGATCCCTCTGTTCTCTCTGTCACTGGGCCTCATGCTTTCACTTCAGCTCAGCTCAGCTGTCAGCCAGCAATGGCTACTCACTCAAGTGCTTGGGCACACTCTTACATACTAATACAATAAGAGAGGTTGCAGGTATGTGTGCAGGCTTGTATATAATTATCTGACTTGTCTCATGGTCTGGACTCACATATGTGTCATGTTTCAGAGAGAGGGAACAAGCAATGCTCTGTAATTTGGCAGATTTAAAGCAGCAATAATTCTCTATTTATTTAATCAAAACCGAAAGTACTGATGCTTAAGAGCGATTTATGAGAATAGATTAAATTTGACTGTTGAAGGGTGGTAGGGTAAACGAGACTGACCTGTCTGAGATTTAAACAAAAAACAGTGCTAATAAATCAGTGGGATGATTTTTTTGCAATTTTGGACAGCATACAAGCTCATGGAGATAGTAAAAAAAATAAAATTGAAAAAGGGAGAGATATTGGTGAACTTGTCACTGATGGATAGATAATAAGCACCCTCATTAAGATGCTCTTAGCTTATTAAAACGATGCACTGGGTTTTCAACAGATTTTGACAGCACAAGCATCATGAAATTCTACCACCACAAAAGTGATTTTCATTTCAAAGTGGGAAAAAGAATGTCATGTTTTCAGCAGTGTGTTGCTACCCAAAGCAGAGTAATACTGCGTATATATACAGATGAAAGCAGCACTCTGTCCAATACTGATTAAAGGCTGTTCACTCCCACTGGGCACCATGCAGCTTTTGGTTCATTCAATCTCGGCCTTGATTACTCGATTGGACTCATTGATTGAAGGGAAACTTTAATGACCTATTATCTCAAGTGTTAACCAGGTGTTGACAGACAGCTCTCAGTGGGATGGGGTAAGGCTGAGGGCCAGAATGGACAGAACTTACTGGACTCCTGATGAGCCGAAGGTTGAGCAGCACATGGTACAGATGCACCAATCAGCAACTTTTCCTCTGGATCAGTCTTTGCCCTGCAATGACATCATCTGGTCTACTTTACTCCTTCTTTAAACACTCATTCTCACTTGCTTTATCTTCTTATTGTGCATTTCCGTGCACTTCCATGTGTATGTGCATTTCCTTAAAAACAGAGCAAATGGAATTTAAATTTGATTTGATCTAATTATTTATTTATTGAACATATGCAGTTGTAAAACTTATTTTATTTTTTATTTTTTTTACACACATTGAATTAATAACTGTGGTAGATGTGCAAAGTAATTGTCAACAGAGTCCACAGAGATTTTACCATGAATAAGGTCATGTGATTGTAGAACTTGATAGAAGCTTTTTTGTGTTTGGCCAAGTTGTGGTCTTGCCGCACGTCTCTTTGGATAGCAGACCAGGGCTCAAAATGTATTTTTAAGCAAAAGTGTTGCACATGGCAAAAAAATTACCTGCACCAAAAATTATTTAGGTGCACAACCCAAACTTGTGAAATATTAACCTCGTATTTAATCTTATGACATCTTCTAAAAATCTGAGAAAAGCTAAAACATACATATTAAAGTGTTTATAGTTTAGTTCTTAAATCTGGTCTCTTTTTTAATAATTGCTGATTAATTATCATGATTAATCAAATTGTTATGTAAACTTTATTTTATTGAAAACTATCATATTAAAAGTACCCATGAAAAAAAGCTCAGTAACGTTTTGGTTTTAAAACACTTGTTTGTTAAAAAGAAAAAAAAGCTGCTTTAACAGCAGCATTCCTTTACAAAACAGCAATTGAAATATTTCTTGTAAATGTCAACATAAACATTATGGAATAAAATCAAATATGACTAAGAAGGAGGACATTTTAAGGACTTATATGTTAAAAGATAACAAGTCAGTAGTATGAATTTTAAAGCTGCGTGAATCTGCCTTCCTTCTAAACACAGGGAAATTGTTGAATTGTGAATTTTAGCCATCAGGTGTTTCCTTGCTGGAACAGACAAAAAACAGGATCATAATCTCAGCACTGATAAATTGTGAGGGAGGAAGTTATCTTTCAAGAGGAAAATAAAGATAAAGACTGCAAGTCATCCAGGTAATTTACAATTGGACATTTCCTCATGTGAGAGCAGACCTGTTCAGGTGAGAGCTGCAGCAGTCCAAACACAGGTGATCTCAATGACTGAGAAGCAAAATGACATCCATTCTCAACCAGTACCAGATGTTGTTTGTCTGTGTATTCAGAGTTAGTGAGCAGTGGGCTTTGGAAAAAAAAAAGAAGTCAGAATGTGTGGAAAAAATAAATGCTGGTGTAAATGAATTAATGTGTTAAAGCAATAACACGTAAATGTGCCCAGCCCTATAGGGTCTAAAGCATGTTACAGAAATGCGTTTTTTACTTTTTAAATGGTTTTGTGTTTCTCAATCCTGGTCCTCGGGGACTACTGCCCTGTATGTTTTAGAGGTGTCCATACTTTAACACACCTGACTCAAATGAATGGCTCATTAGCAGGCTTTCCAAGAACTTGATGAGTAATTTACTTAATGTGAATCAGGTGTGCTGGAGTTACAAAGAACTAAAACATGCAGTGCAGTGATCCCTGAGGACCAGGATTAAGAAAAAATGGTCTAGAGTCTTCATTAATGGACATTAATATCTGACTATGAGCCAGGGCAAGATCAACCAGTGGCAGGTTTGCGTATGTGGGTTTAATTTTCAGTCTGGGTGCGGTGCAGAGGTAAACATCTCCTGCTGTGACTGCAGCTGGAAGGTAAACAGTAGCTAGAATTGTTGCTTTTTGTTGCTGAATACTATAGCTAAATATTTAGTCAACCAATAATTTGGCAACACTGCAAGTTACCGGCTTTTCCCTTGCCTGCGCAGGTGCGCGTGCAGTTCAAAATTAGGCGCACCGCTCCAATTTTACATGCACAAATTTTCACATGCACATGGTATTCCGAGCCCTGGAGACTGACAACATTTAGATTTTAAGGAAGAAGCTTTGGTAGGGTGGAAACCCCCTAATTTTTAGCATTAGTGGTTCTGTTCATATGGATCAACTAGCGAAAGCAGCAGAAAGCACAGCTAGTCCCATTTTTCAATAAAAGCAAACATTTGGATCCACTTCCAATTCCACAGTGTTTAAGGGAGAAAGCAGGTGGACATGACTCATATCATGTGCACAAATACCGAGACTAACTTCCACTGCCATCAACCTGAGGTAGAAAAAGTTGAACAAATTAAGAATCCCAGCTGCTGAACAATTCATGTTGATCCGGTTTACCAAACTCTCAGGAAATTCTGATCAGAAGGAAAAGAAATGCCAGTTTTAATTTATCATGTTGTTTTTTTCCCCCATAAGTAAGCAGTATAGCTTTGCAAAAGAGAGGCTGAGTTAGCATTTGCTTAAACAATTGTCCTTGTTGAAGAAAAAAAGGCAATGATTAGCAAATCTCATAAACCCATATTTTATTCCTAGTATTATACTCTTCTCTCAACAACTGTCTGAAAATGTCTGGGAATTGAGAAGACCAGTTGCTGGAGTTTCAATAGAGGAGTACTGCCCCATTCTTGTCTGATGGAAGATTGGGGCTATGTTGCTGGATTTTGGTTTCACAATGCCAAATGACTTCTATTGGTATGTTTTCTACTTTTGAAAGGTCTGGACTGCAGGCAGGCCAGTTCAGCACCCAGATTCTTCTGCTGCAAAACCATTCTATTATGATGGATGCAGTATGTAGTTTGGCATTGTCTTGTTGAAATATGCAAGGCCTTCGCCCTACTGTAGACAAGTAACCGAAGTAGTTGTCAAAGCTCCTCCAGTGGTTTTATTATTTGTGCCAAATTAATTTTCCAGCTTTTTTGTTTGCTCTGTTGCAACTTTTTTGAGAGGTGTTGCTGCCATCAAATTTAAAATGAGCTAATATTTTCCATGAAATGGTAAAATGTCTCCATTTTACTATGCAATATGTTGTTTATCTTTATTCGGGAATAAAATATGGGTTTACCAGATTGAAAAATAATTGTATTTTGTTCTTATTTACATTTCACACAACATCCCAACTTTTTTGGATTTGCAATCGTGAGTATTAATTATTTTTTGCAGTGACAGTGTGTGGTATTTACACATTACTACCATCTGAGATTTAAATCGAAATAGTTTTTTTTGTGTGTGTAATCTCTTTTCCTTTTTTTAACAATCATATTTGTTATTTATTCATTTTCCCCTTTTGGCTTTTCTTGCCACTATAGTCGTTTGGACATTGTAAACTCAAGGGGAAATATTTGGCCGTAGTTGCTTGATGAGGATTTCATCTTCTTTTGCAGACACATAACCTGGGTGCCTTGTTCTCAATGAGTCAACCATGAACTCCTTTGTTTAGCAAAGTACTCTGCAGTCAAATGTATCTGTCTGACCGCTAAAGCTTCAGCAAAACTGTGTCTCGTAACAGGACAATGATGCATCCCAGCAAATCTACAAGAGTTCTACACAAATACCCAAAAACTTCAATCAACCGATGCAAACCTGTAAACAAGAGTGAGCCAAAATTTCCTTAGAACAATGTGAGAGATTGATAACATCTTGCAGTAAACAATTACTTTGTATTAGTGCAGTTAAAGTTCATTCTACAAGCTTCTGTTTCATGGGTTGTGTTTAGTTTTTCACACACCGCCTCTGCATTTTGGCTCAGTTTTATTAAATAAGTAATAACACAGTGTTGTTCATCTAAGGGGCACAAGGAGACCCCCTTGTGCCCTCCCAACAATGCTTGTTCTTCACGTCATTTTAGTATGTAAGAAGTGTAATACTTTAGTGTATTAGTGTTATGAGACCTGCTACATATATTCTTATGTCCTGCTAAAAGAAAATGTTAGAACTGAAAGAGGTTGTATTTTCTATTTTATGTCTGCACTTACTAACTTACTGTCAGATGAACTTGAATTGACTACATCTATTTAGATTTATACAATGACAGTTCAAATAAGGGTTCATTAGGACAAGCCGTGGACAAAAACAGAAAAGGCTGCATTTTGTTCAGATAAAATCTGAGTTATGGTAAAAGAGACTGAAGCAAGGCAGGACCAAATATTTGTGGACTAAAGAGTAAGAAGATGAACTAAATCAAACATTCAGCTTGGGAGTGTCTCACTTTTGCAGTGACAAGCTCAAGCCAGAAAGACAGAACCCTGACTAATATTTAGTAGTAATGTTCAGACTCTCAACTATGAGGGAAATTAATAAATAATTCCTATGCACAATGCTTTGCTTCTGATAATTAATTCCTCACACCTGTAATAATAATTGCAAATATATGTTTAACATACACACATTACTCTCTACTGAAACGTCAATGCAAACCTCTGACCATATTATGCAATTCTAAATATGGATTAGAAGACGTGCGTTTTCTAATATTATTCAGTTGTTTTGGGGAGTCGAAATTTCAACAGATACCTTTCCTGCTGTTCTGGCAGTAAATGATGCAAACAGACAACAACACGTCAAGTTCCACTTGTCTGCATCACCCCTGGCCTAAATCTCTTTGGTCCCCTCCCCCCACATCTCCCACTGCATCCCTTACTTTAATTATCTCCCCTTTCAATCCCAGCATCTTCAAGTCTCATCAATGCTTCTTAATTTTCATCAATACGGCTGCAGCCTAAGCTCTCCACACCTGTCCAGTCACCATGGCAACCTCACCTCTGACAACAAAGAGCTCTGTAAGACACGGCATGTTGTATTCCCCTTGATTAGATATTGATTAAGCTTTTGTAATACATAATAGGATCAAAGGGATTGTGCAGCTTTGCTTACCCATGCCGTCTTCACACTTTCATTTAGTTATAATCTTTTGTTATTTAAGAATCTGCATGTTAAGATGGGTAGAACTGAAATTTGCCACCCCCTGTCACAGCCATTCAGATACTATTCAGTGGCTTGTTTATGCACAGACTTCTCTCATTGTCTTTTTAAAAGGAAACTGACAAGAGGAAGCAAAAATGCTTCTATAAAAATTTAAAAATGTTGATGGCACATTTAGGTTTTCGAGCATCATAACTTACTCTTAGTGTTTGCAACATGTTCCCCATTAAAAAGACATGCTAATAGGCCCGTTGGAGTGTGCAAAGGCTCCCGAATGCTTGAGTGTCCCCTAATGGATGCATTGATAGATTAATGGACGATAAAAGTCAAATGCTAAATGCATGGTAAGTGACAAGAGATAAGTCAATATGGTAAATATTTGTGCAGGACATAGTTAAGAAGTTGAAAGGCCATTATTCACAATTACCTACAGACAAGCCATTCCTTGGTATAATGAGGCACATGACATGAATTTAAAAACACATAAAAGTAATGGTCTGAAGTGCATTTCTGTCAATTTCATATTACAGTGCGCTGCAAAACAATTTGGAAGACATGATAAAATTGTTTCACTTCATCATGAACCCATTAAATCGGTATTTTTAATGACATGTTCCATTTGAGAAAAAAGACTAAATATAATGCATTGGTAATTATGCACACTTATGTTTTTTTTTTTCTTCTTTAGGCTGCCAGAATTAATTTAAGTTGTGGTTTGGAAAAGAATATTTGACATTTACCACAAACTTGAGACTAAGAAAAAAAAAAAGCTTCTAAAATGTGAAGCTGTTTTTTATTAAGGAGTCATGCCTTGGTTGACAGGACATAATTTACAGGACATAATTTAAGATCCAAAACAGTACATTACAGCCAAATTACACACAGCCTATCACATGAATACTTTTTAACGTAAATGATACGATACAAAATTCCTGAAGACACTTGTTTGATAAGTGTTCAAGGGCATCTTGCAGTTGGTACCTGCTTGTAAGGTACAGTACAGTATATGAACCATAAGACCACCACAACTCAGTCTGCATTGCCAGTATATCAAACACATGAGATACAGCTAGACAAAGGGAAGGTTTGTGTTTGTCAAATGTATCTAGAAGATTTAAAAGGTTAAATAGCTGAAGAAAAGTGAACATTTTTCTTTTACTCCCACGCTCAGAACAGGGGAATCAAAATTGGGGATAATTCTGGGAACTGCTGAGAACCACGTGTAGAACTATCTAACCTTTCTTTTTTCATTTACACGACTCAAACAAGAATAAAGACAACAAAATGTAATAACTTTCCCCCTATCCAATCCATACTTCATGATTATCCCTTACTCCAAAACATTGGAAAAATGGAACTGTCAAAAGAGTCTTGTTGTTTCATTTTCTTTCCTTTGGCCCCCCTCTTGGAGACAAACAAACAAACCCCTGTTAGCACATTTCATCAGCTTTAGGGGTTACTGAACAGATTGAGTATCGACAACGGTGGCTGTTGAGGCTTATGGCTCAAAGGCAACAGTAGAGGAAAATCTCAGGGGTAGGAGATGCAATCGAAAGGACCAAAATAATTCAGCAGGACTCACTCGAGGAACAATCCAGTTTGTCATGTGGAATCATGGAGTGTCTGCCGTACAATGAGAGACGGTCTCTGGGGACTCTGCACGGGAGTCAGCATGAGAGTAGCCGAGAGTTAGTGCCCCAACTGGCCACTCTTTGCCTTTTTATCACCTGCAAATTTAGCGACCATAAATCTGTTTCCACACCAGTACTGCTACACAGCCAGACCAGAGACCCATAAACAAGAAATGATGGTCAGTGTCTTGGGATAGTGTGGTCATTGATGTTTCCTCAGGTGTCATACTCTATTCTAGAAGCGATTGGTGCCACAGTGTTTTGATGTTTTCCTCCGGCTGTAATGGACAGTTGTGGCTCCTGGAAATAGTTGAACCATGTTGATCTGTAAAGGAAGAAGTTAAATTATCTCAAACATTGTCGGGG
>JBBBVU010000001.1:27863417-27879312 GCA_037177055.1 Atherinosoma microstoma | reverse complement strand
CCCCCCCCCCCCCCCCCCCCCCCCCCCCCCCCCCCCCCCCCCCCCCCCCCCCCCCCCCCCCCCCCCCTCCCCCTCCTTCCCTCCCCCTCCCTTTGCTTCAATTGAGGTGTATAAGATTTTGAAGATCTTTTTTCTGACTGTAGAATGTTTTGAGGCATCTGATGACCGCTGGCTCACTCATTATTGAAAGAAAATGAAACTCTAGGCCATGAAAATGACATTGGCCATAAACTTTGATTTGAATTGACCTTCCTTAAAATAAAGTCATTGTTAGTAACACAACACAAGGAAAACCTCTGAATAATCGTTTAGCCTCCTGCTTCCTATTCTCAGACAATGACCAGCAGCACCCGTTGGACCTGATATTGTTTCTACTGTAACACCTCCACAAGACAAGACCTGAATATCCATTTCCCTTTAATCAATTCACAATTTATTCACCTCCCTCTTTCAATCTCCTTTCCATTTATTATGCATTATTCACCCTTTTTAAACGATTTTCTACTACCCTCCTTATCTAATTTGGTATTCGGATATGGTTAGCACTGTTAGCTCAATTAATACAATGACATGTCCTAAATGCACTCTCTCAACAATTCAAGTGACATTAGGACGACAACTACTTCCCACTTAATGCATGTCATGATAGATCAATACTTTTAGAAATAATTTAATCAAGATATGTGAATAAATACAAAAGACAAAGCAGGCTCACTCTTCTACAGGACTGTGCTTTATTTTAGTCTAAGCAGAATATAATGAACTAGAGAACTACAGAGTTCAGGAGCACTATGGGAGATATCATCCCGAATCAGGGAAACGGACCCGAGCCAACCCTAAATCCAAATTACATCTCTGTTTCAAACAAGAAAACAGAAAACAGTGACTCACTTTCTTCAAGTCAAATAATAAAATACATGGTTACTTTTTTCATTGTTATTTAAATACCTAAATATATTTTGATCAGTTAATTTAAGATGACAACAAATAAAGACAGTGAAATTAGATAGTGAAGCTGGGAATGTAATAATTTGTGATAGAAAAATCCATGGTGCGAAATGACCTATGAGTAAATGTGAACACTTTAAAGGCTCTCATTGGATGTTTGATTGAAGCAAACTGCTCAGTTAGCTGAGTTTGTTTACAATTTGGTCCTTGTAACCAATGAAAATGCAGGTGGATGACCACATCTCTATTTGTGTCAGAATGGGCTCGAGGCAAAACTGACTCTGTCTAAGTGTTTGTTTTAAAGAGCGTTTGGCATCCCCAGAACACAGTGTCTGACCACTGTTCACAGGTAGTGCTGTCAAAGAGAACAGGCTGGGTTTAAGGCAGAATTCCCTCCTCACTTTAACAAACCAACTTGACTGGAGTAAATAATGTGGCACGATCTACTGTTGGCACAGTGTCTTCAGTGGATGGAGTCACATTAGGTTAGAGACTGTGGTAGAGACGTCTCATCAGCAGGAACAGAGGTTATTAAATGCAGGGAAATGTCAGTGATCACAAATAACCTTCTAAGAAAATAGATCAGAAAAAGAAAGAGAAGAGAATTACAGGAAACCAACCATAGTGAAACATAATAAAATGACAGTATAGGTCCCAAAACCAATGTGATGGCAAAGTCTGATATCTTTTCTTTTTGTTTGTTTTCTTTTCAGTCATATTTCTCCCTTCAATATAATAAAAGGCATCAAATACGATTCTTGTTGAACAATCCTGATTCATTTGAACCCAGTTGTGCAGTGGACTCATTTTATTTTTTTCCTGAATCCACAGACCAATACCATCAATCATCCTTTTACAGTGCAGTTTGCTAATTCTTGTATTGATTTAACAGCTTTCAGTGAGCAAAATCTCTTTGAACTTGCCCATCCACAGGGGATTTCACATGGGGATTGTGCAGCCCGAAAAAAAGAAAAGAAAAGAAAAATGATCAAAGCATATTCCAATAAACCTCATGACAATGGGTCTACACCAGCTTCAGCCAGTAATAACACAACAAAGAGCGGGAAAAAAAAGAATCATTTACCAACAAGAGTATAAAATCCCATTTTTGAACATCAGTGCTTCACTATACAAGAAATAAAATCATTTTATCTTCTGTTTTTGATAAATTATTTCATAGGTTCCTTTTCTTAGTTTCACTGAAATATATTAACTATTCTTTTTTTTTTCTTCTTCTTCTTTTTAAATGTTCCAACGTGATCTATTGTACGGCTTATAAAGAATGATAAACAGAATTGAAAAATAAGCTATATTGTATGTACAGGTATAATGCAGCTGTGTGGTCAGGAGAGCAGTGGCAGATTGGGTCAACCAAGCAGGGGGTTCTGTTGGGATCTACAATAGTTGTTATATTGTTTGTCCCCTTCCTCCAATCTCAGCCTAACCATATTCGTGCAGTGTCACCCTTGTGTATTAAATGCTTGATTCCAAAATGGTTTATATACACGATAAACAAATTGTTACCCGGAGTTTAAACTTGTAAAACTAGCCTCTTTAAATGCTGTAAAGCCTAAACTTTCAGTTGCGAAGAATTGGGGGGAAAAAGTCTGGTGGTAGCTGATGCTTTCATTCTATCTTTTTTTATAACACTGTCAAGAAGAAAGCATGCAGACAGATGAACTGTACTGTTTCTGTCATATCTGTTCATCAGCCGCAATTGGACTCATCCAATTACTGCGCAGGCTATCTTTCTTGTCAGAAAAATCATGACACGTTGGTGTACACAGAATCTTAATTAACGGATTGCTTCGGGGCCGTGGCTTAGCTTTGACACTAAGTCAGATACTCCCTAAGCCTTGGTCCAACGCTTAGGGTTGTAGGATGCATGTTCACAGCCCAAACCTAAGGGGCTTAAAAGGACTAAAACTCTTCTAAATCCCTACACTGCTGTGGATACATTTTATAGTGACATCATTGTCCCACAGAGTTAGGCTTCTCAACACAAGTTGCTATTCAACCTTGCCCTGTTTTTGTATTCAAAATGCTATTTACATTAAGGATTTTTTTTTTTTAAAAAGTCTTCGCCTTCATCTCTTAGTCATGTCTTCAAACCTAGGCGCACACTTAAAGTAAGTTCACCGTGTGCTGTTGGTCTCTTTTGTTTCTTTGTTACTCTTGGAATTGGATGACAATTTTCTAAGCATAGCATGATTTAGGTGGTTTATCAGCCCCTCTGCTGGCTCAGGACTCCCCACAATGGGATGTGATTGCACAGCTCCGACTGCCCTCATATTTATCTATTTAACCTCCGTCAGGATCAGGGTTAAGGCAAGGCTCTGAACCTCTCCACTAATCATGACATCATAATGCCTGATGCCCTGAGTATTGGGAGTGATTTTGTGGAGTTTCAGTTTAGCACACAGGACCCCCACCACCCAGTGCCCATTTCCACTATTACCATCCCCACCTTTTTCTATACCAAATCCCATTTCCACAGCAAAATCTTTTCTGCACCAAAATGAGATGACAGAAAAGCTCTCTCCCAAAGCAGCTATTAAATGAGAGGCATTAATTTCTTCCCTCCTGTCCAACAGGTTTCTTTAATTATCTCTCTACTTTCAGTCAATTACATTTCACTTCCTTTCCTTGACAATCACTGCTATTTCAGGGTGAGTGTTATGCACCCAGGGGGTTGGAGATTCATGCTTTAAGAGTCCTCTAGTCCATCCTGCCATCGACCACAACCCTCTGAGAATACTTGCCATTCTAGATGACGAGCCTGGTGAATAGCGGTGTATAGTCAACTGATAAAGATATATGTACACCCTTCCAAGTCTAAGTGATGTTGGCACCACTAGCCTAAAAGTACAATTGTAAATTTAAATTTTTGGGAGAAAAAGAAATTATTCAGAACTAAATATACCCTTCAGTTCACCACCGACTGTGAGAGCATCTACAAAGGCAGCACTAAATGACTGCAGAGATGAGTGTTTATCCTTTGAAGCTATATTAAAATTTTTTGACATATCCTCTCACGATGAACTAGATGTGTACTTATTCCATCTTTCTGAAATATTAAGTCACATTCCCTTAAAATTACTTTAAGGGCAAATATCAAATTATAGTTTGGCAACAACTTGGAAAATTCTTGTCAGGTAGAACTTTCTTAGAAGTAGAGGTGAAACATGGTATGAACTAAAACCCAGACTGGATTGATGTGAAAGGCAAAGCAAGCAGAGACTCTTATGAAATAAATGGGTGATGAAAGGTTCTTTAGACAACAACCCCCTCCCCCCTCCACACCCCCCTTGTTTTAGTAGTTAAACTGCTTTCTCTGCTTTTAATGCCGATCACTTCAGCAACGTCTCCCCCGGGGTGTAAAGGTAATAGGAGCACCCTTGTTAAACATGTTGAAGTGCTGATTTCACATTGGCTAATTTGGCCCTGGCATAGCAGATAGGCTGTATGAACGCTGCACTATTAGCCAAGCCAGGCAGCGGGATACTAGGCGAGGCTAGGTTTTGGCTCACAGGGGACTCAACCTGCTATTAGTAGTGGGAACTTGTACAGCATCTCATATAAGACAGAGAAGTTCAGTGGAGCATGCATGCAAGATTCATGGTACAGCATGTATTCAAGAGATTGCCAAGACAAGTGCAGCACATCTGATTGCTCATGGAGCATTAGTTTGCCCATTGATCAGTTCAGCTTCACTCGGATAATGAACACAAACTCTGCGAAGAACACTGTTTTGACCTAATTCATGCAACTTCCTGCATTTCTACCTTTAGTCTAATTAAAAGCAGAAGAAAGAGGGCTGTGTTTGAACTTGTGTTTGTAAAAACATTTAAAAAAGAACAAAAAAACAAGTCATTTATGATGGACATAATTTTGAATCTGAAGAGCTGTGCTTCTGAATAGTACGCTAGTATTGAACAAAACTGTGCTTTGCAGGTGTCCTGGCAGGGATACAAACAAGAAAAGCAAGTCTGAGCAGCTTATTTTGTAAAATAGGGTGACCTCTGTAGTCAACTGCTGAAATGCAGTTTTGATGCTGAAAAAAGATTCACAATAACACAGGCTTCACAGCAGCTGCTTTTACAGAATTGAGCATTTTGCAGCAAAATTGTCAGTTTTAAAGATCTATTCCTGCAACCTTTGTAGTGAAGAAAAAAACAATATACATTTACTGCATTGCCACGTCTCTTTAGAGTTTTTCGGCGAATCTGCTTTGCAATATTTTCACCCTGTTATGAGGTTTTGTCCCACATCCTCCACTGCCTCTTCGGGTAAATTTGTCTGTATTATTGGTGCCAGGTCAGCTGTCAGCAGTCTTGCCAGGGAATAGGCACAAACATAATTCTCCCTAATCTTCCTTCTGTCATCCATGTGCATGCAGGGGACCGTCTCTCCCGTCATTTGGTCCAAGTGATTATCCCGGTAATTTTTCACTTGGTTGCTGCTAATGTATAGAGGCTGATGATTAGAGTGTGATTACAGAGAAAGGTGAAATAGCATGTCTAATATGGTGCAGGAGATAATTGAAGGGTAGTGAGCACAGGCATTAGCCAGGTTCGAAAATGCTGTTCCAGGGGGAGAGACGATGAACAATTGTGTTGAGGTTGGAAAAGGCATGACTGCGGTTAGGACATTGGAAAGAGAGGCAGTACAAAGTGTGCTGATACCATGGACTGAAATCAATTTCTTCAGCTTTTGTCAATGACAAGGGCAGTGCATTAAAAACAGGAATTTGTTGGCACACATGATAAACCCTTGGTCTACATCTGAATTTCAGGAAAGAAAGAGGGAGGTAACAACAAGAAGGGGAAGAGTCTTAGTAGTAAATATGAGCTGGTTGGACTTGTGCCTAAAGTACTCAAGCTTGGTTCTAATTAATCCTTAAATCTGGTTCTTTGAAAGCATATAGCACAGATCTATAATGTTTGTCTCCAGGGGCTTGATTACAGCTTCTAATTTTATCAGATAAATTATTCTGCTGCAACCAAGAAGTATCAGTTAGCAGGATCTCAGTGTGATAAGTTGTTGACTTCCTTTCTTTCCTCTCCCTCCTTCTTGCCTTGCGTCTTAATGCCAGCTGTCAGTGCTCAGAGGGCTGGTGTACGGATGTGAGCTTGTGTTCGACAGAGAAAATTGGGAAGTGCTCATAGTGACTGAAACAGCATTGGTCCTCCCTCTAGACCCACTCCAAACATATTGATCTGGTTTCAGAGAGGAGCCTGCTTCCACAGCTCTAAAAGAGTCAAAATAAAGGCTATAAGACTCTAAATCAAGACATGACAGCACTGGAGTGCTTTGCTCTTTCGGTGTCAGGGAAGCTACAGGCAAGCTGAACAATGGTTGTTAGAATTAATATAGATTCAGCCTTGTTTAAGCAGTAACCTTTGTTTTCCCATAAGCTTTATGCATGATATATAAAGAAAGCAGGTCAGTAAACATGTTTACAGGGGAATTTGTATATATTATATTTGGCAGAGCTAAATGAGCTCTAAAAGCCTGCACTTCTTTGCCATCAATGCAATAAATTGAATCAGTCTTTAGAGAAATGTTTCTTTTGATCTGCAAAGAGACAAGATGGAATTCTTCAAGAGTTTTGCAGCATCTTCAGAATGCACAGACAACCTTGGCATGTTAGTTACAATCAACAAACTTTTTCGAGGGGAAACCACAAGGGCCAATCCATTACTAAACCGTGTTTCTTCTTCTGGCAGTTTCAGTAGCTCTTGTCTGCTCCTCCTGTCTCCTTTTGCTGTCCCCCTCTTGGTCATCTCTCTTTCTTTTAACTTGTGGTTTCATAATTCACACTTCATGATGCAATAGAAAAGGTAAAGAAAAAAAACAAACACCCCATGTCCATTTTACTTGGTCTTTACAGTGGATTGTCGCTTGAACACAAAGGCTTGTGAGAAGCCTTGCACATCGGAACTCCGTCCAGCACAGACATCTTTAAGTTGAGTCATTTTTTCTCTAGTCATCCTTTTTTCTGTCTCCCAGAACAGTCTGTCCATAGCTGTCAGAGAGTGGAGTGACTTATACATCATGATGAGTGAGTTATCCAGTGGCTGATACCTTAACATCCAAGAGAAAGAGACTTGTGACACACAGGGGTAGATGAATGTGTTCCTTTGCCCCCTCTTTTATCCCCTTTTCATTACAACTTCAAGATTATTTTTTTTTAAACAACAGCAAAAGTTAGCAAATCTACATCTTTTTTCCTAGTCTACTTCACTATTCTACAACTTGGTGCTAAATCAGCATCCAGAGCAAAAGTTCAGTCCCTATTCTACGATTCCATGTCATTTTTTTATACATTATTTCCATTTTCTTTTATTCTTACTTACAGTAGGCCACTGGATATTGATTTAATGATTTTTTTTGACTATGAGTAAATTGTAATACTTGCAGCTACAAGGTATGATTTTTTTTAAATATATATTTATATATTTATATATTTATAATCTTTTAAAAAGCGTTTAGTCCTTTGGTCCCTATTTCCTAAGGAATGATGCATGTAAATTATCCTGGATTCTCCATGTCTCTCCTCTTCTTCTTGTTTTCTTCTTCGATCCAGAGCTTGCCCTGTCACAGAGCACAACACCTTTGTAGGCACAAAAACCAAAATGGCAGCAGGCTGGTGTGTGTGTTTGTGTGTACGTGTGTGTGTGCGCACACGCATGAGTTTGCTTTAGTACTTGTGTTGGCATTTGCACGTATTTATACATGTACAAAGTACTTTTTTTGTCTTTTTTCCCCCAGTTTTTCTTTTAAGTGTAGCTTCTTTAAACATGTATGTTTGGTTTATTTTCTGTTTCCATGTGTGTTTATCTATATCCTGTGTCAGTATGCATGCTTTGAGCATAATGAGTCTATAAAGGTTTTTTTTTCCATCATGTCTAAAAAACAGCAGCAAAAAGTTGGTCTCTGCAAAAAATCTCCTTCCACAGACGCCAAAGCAAAACAGGGAAAAAAAGAGGCATTTGCGAAGAAAGAAAAAAAAAGAAAAGAAAATGAATTAAAATAACAACTCTGGGATCCTTCTTTCAGTCACCCAATCTTTCAGCGGCTTTCCAGGAGGATCAAGGGACCACCCTTCCTTCATGATATGTAGCAGAACAAGAAGTCTTTGTACTTTTACTGCACTTGTGGAAATAAGGTGTTGTGGCCCTTCATCCTGTGACACAGAGAGAGGAGGAGAGAGAAAAACATGGGAGAATAAGGTGAGTAGATTCAGTGAGGCTGCGGCAAACATGCTCAGGGTTGCTGGCTCCTGGTTATCACACAGACTGACAGGCACAGCCAACAGCATGAGAAACAGACGGGGAGGAGAGGAGGAAAAAAAACAGAGTGTGTCAATCACAACCAGAAATAAGTGGGCTAGAGGTGGGGTGGGAGATTTGTGTTTAAACCATATGGAACAGATATCTACACTGTGACAGCACTAATCCAAGGAAGGCCTACTTTCAACTGACTACATCTTGCATTAAAACAAATGGTAAAACATTAGATGTTGCTATTATTTATTTATTTTCCTTTTTTCTTCGTTAATTTATTACAAAGAAGCTACAAAATAACAAGAGGGACACATAAAGGAAAAAGGAGTGTGTGAAAGGTAAAATTATGTAATAATTAGAATGACAGAAAACTGATGGCGAGAAAGAAATGCACATGTATTGACAAATAGCTTCTAATTAGGAAGCCATGAAAAACCAACCTAGATTTATCTCTGCCTTAAACTTGATATTGTGGATGTTTCTGTGCCATCGAGCTTTGGATATAAAATATCCTGTTTACAGCCTATCAGCCCTAATATGTTGTGAGCTACGAGGCAGGTGAAGAAAGGCTACAAAATCACAGCAAATCACTCTCTGGGAGTGAACATGAAAGGGTCTGACTTTGTGACGGGAGCCCTCGCCCAGGCGCTCTTTGTTCTACTTTCCATTCCTGTAAATGAGCTTGTTACCATTTCATAATAGATCTGCTTTTCAGACAGGGGGGCTGAGATTCAAACGTATTTCTTATGTGTTACAAAGCGAACCTAGCCATTAGTGACATATCGCCCTAAAAGTCCCAATTAAAGATGTATTATTTGGTACACCACTAGCAATCCTCCCTACACATGCATCGGGAAAGAAACAAGAAAAGAAAGACGCAGTGGCTTTAAAATTGATCTATTTTCTTTTTTCACCCAAGTAAAAGACTTCCTTGAAAGCATCAAGACTTGTTTTGCCCACCAACTTTGTCAAATAACAAGACTTTTTCTATCGAAAAAAGAAAATCCCCTCACACTATATGTGCTACACATTGCAGCTGTAGATAGCTCTATTAAAGACTTCTGGCGCCAGATGCATAAAACTGTATACACACAAAAGCAGAAATGTGCAAATGCATTTTTTCCCCCAAGAATTATGAAGCCATGCATACTTAAGTTTCTCTTCTCTCTATCATTGTTAAGATCTTATTACCACATCTGATGTCATCAGAGATGAATGTAGTCAGGTAATTACTGGAATTTTGCCACTGAGCAACAAAAACACACACACACATCTCAGTGACCATAGATTGTTTGACCAGCTTGAAAACATGTTTAAAATTGAGAAGAAGAAAAAACTGATTCAGAAAGAAGCAGATTTTTTTTTATTAATGTACAAAAGGTAAAGAGAAGAAAGCCAAATGAATTGCTGTAATTCATATGACATTTGGATGTCAGGCGCAGAAATGTGGATTTTCCAATATGTTAGATCTTTCTAGCAAAAGTCATTATTGTACCATATTTTGACTAGACTATTTGCATCCTGGATATTCTGTGCAGTATTATTGCATTTGATACAAATGAACAAAATAGTGCAACAGTGCTCCTTTTGGTCCACATTGTTAATGATCGTGAAACGCTAGCTTGATATGACAGTAGTAACGCTCATTATGCTCAGTAGTATGTCTTTCATTTGCATTCATTCTGTGCATATTTCAGTATGTTATCAGAGTATGCAACTTCACTGCCTCTTTTCTAAGACTATGAGTTATCGCAATCTCCTCCACTGTTGCCATGTTTACTCTTATTTATCGCTATTGAAACTTTTTGAACTCGGAAGTGAATGCTGAACTCTGCACTGCCCTCTAGTGATGTATTGTCTAACAACCGCACCAATATGAAGCACACATGGGGTCCATGTGGGAACTGATGTTTGACAATGTTTGACATGGACATCGTAGCTATTTACGTACATAAAGGGAGCATAAATGAGCCCCGAGTTTAACATTAACGAATGAACTCCCAAAATTAAGTTTGCACAGAAAGTGACTAAATATTAAGTTTTTCTCCAGATATTTTTGAATAAGGTTTATTACCATTATTGAGGTCGATGGTTAAATCACATTTCAAACCTGCCTTTGTAATCGTGTTCACTAGGTTTACTTTTTTTTAATTTTTTCCCCAAAGTAATAAATCAAGAAGGTTTATCTGACAAAGCTTATTTGAAATCATGATAAAGCGCCAAAAAGTGTGTCCCAAAACATTTTTAATGAACCCTCTCACAAATCTGTTTCAGTATTTATCCATGCTTACAGTTTGAAATTTGAAAAAAAATAGCATTAAGCTTTCTAGCATAGCTAGAGATACATGTAAATGTCTGGAAACCCACTTTCTGGCCACATGCTGATGTCTGTGGTCCACAAATTCTTTGGTAGGTCAAAAAGTAACTCATGGAAAGAATATCAGAAAAAAGCACTATCTTGTGCTAATCTTGCAGTCTGTTTTCTTTTATATTAAAGGGGCCCTATTATGCTCATTTCAGGCTAATTTATTTTCATATATTAGTCCCCAAAGGCAAGAATTGATCAAGCATTTCTCACAAATCCCTTTATTTATTTTAGCTCAATCCTCTCCGTAGGCCCTCAGATCAGCCTCTGCCAGAAACAAGTAGAATGAGACTCTTCCGCCCTAAACCCCGCCTCCCCCTCACCATCATAGAAACATCGGCAGAACTCGTAGTAAACAAAGTAGAATAAATACTCAGTAAAAAATGTGAACACAAATCATACAGCCGTACAAGTTCAAGCCCGAGTAAGACCCCAAAAATGAGGGTGAACTCACAACCTGCAGTAACCAATGCAGCAGAATGTATCTGTTTGGTAAACACTCTGCTTACTGTTACTAAATTATCAAAGTAGAAAAAAACTCTCTAAAACTGATTGTTTTCAGCGCCATGGAAACTGAATGTAGAGACACACTGGGAAACTCAAACATACGTTTATGTGATAAAAAAATGGCGCCACTCACTTGTCTGATGAGTATTCAACATATAATGCCAGAGCAAGCTCAAAAAAGTTGAAATAGCATAATAGGGCCCCTTTTAAATTTTGCCCCCTGGCCATCCCCAGGCCTAATCCACTTCACAATATGAAGATTAAACTGCTCTAAAGACACATATATATATGGTCTGAAAGATGTGTGAGGGTCAAACATCACCATACATTCTTCCTGAATCAATACCAGTATTTTTGCATATTTTTCTGGGAATGTATCATTTATGCATCTGATGCCAAGTAGTTGAGAGCAATTGCTGAGGCAAGAAAACTTTTTCTCTCCCTGTTTCATTGGACCACTTTCCCTCCTTTGCCCTCCTCTACTTTTCCTCAGAGTTTACTAAATAGATGACACAACGGAAAGTCACCTCCAGCTCATTTGATTGACTAAAACCAACTAACTCCTCTTAGTGTTGGCCGTGAAGGATAGCAACTGTTTCACTTGCAAAGAAAGAACCTTTTTCACTGAATCTGTTTGCTGGCTTTCAGCAACAATTATTCAATGTTTAAATAACAAAGTTATGAGATCTAACTTATCAGATAGCATCCTACTAAAAAACACAAGAAACACCATGCTTACGGATCAGTAGGTGTGGTGGACAGATTTTAGGCCAAGTGGGTCTGTGGCACTGCTTCCAGCTCTTCCATTGTAATTGGTTTGCACCCTCATAAATAAATAAATGGGAAGTGATTCTCATGTTAGGCAAACAACACAGTCTTGCACAAGTACTCCCTGTGCAGATGGAATCCACAGAGAAGTGCAGTGTCAACATTTGCCTGTGCACTCTATGTGAACGTTGGAGATTTAATTGGCTAAACAAACACAGGGTCACTTTGGTGATCTCTCAACTAAACATCTGAACATATGTCAGTCGGATGGAGAAAAAGGTCCTTTTTGCAAAGCGTTTAATTGGAAAACAAAATAATAGTTGGGTGGAAGAAGAACATTGGATGTAAATGTGAAGAAATAGAGAAATAAAGAATATAGTACATCCATACACATGAACCCCACAAGAGAAAGTAAAACATCACAAGGGCACACGGTACAATGGCACAAAGGGTTAAAGGCCACTTCCAGTTATAATCAACCAACCAGTCAGCATGTCATTTACAGCTACCAGCCAAGAACGGCACCGATAACTGCACTCCACAAACTGCCAATATAACAATGTACAGTATATATATAAAAGGAGGTCAGAATATGAAGAGATAGAGTTTAGAGATATCAATCAATGCCACGTCATGCAACGCAGTCACAGTCCCACCACATGACGTCATCCAAAAGAAAATGACACCATGGGTTTAACTTACGGCTGTGGGAACTTGGCCCCATGACAGGTGTCGGGGGAGGGGTGTGTGTGGCTATAGCGAAGAAAGGCCACCTCACACTGTGATTGGCCATGTCAGGTTGCCAGGTTGGTGGGGGTGCAAAAAAAACAAAAGAAGAAAGAGTGGGATTTTCTTTTCCTTGAGTCAGAATTCAAAGCACCCTTTCCATTTCTGTGCTTCATACTCACTTATTGAGCCTGACAAATCAAATGAGGTTATTATGGTTATTACCATAAAACTGAAAAAAGACAGAAGTAACAGAACAAATAATATTAAGCACAGAAAAAGGCCTTTTTGTGTCTTAGTGTAGTGGTGAAATAGTCTCAGGCTGACAACGTTTGCAGGTTAAAAGGTTGAATTGATGTTTTCACATTCACAAAGATAACCCTTATAGCAGAAATGCATATTTCAGAAACTTGTCCTGTCTGAAGTAATTGGATTTGCCTTGCATTGTTTGCTATGAGGGTGGCCATGCAGTGAGTGCTTTAGCTTTTTTTTTTTCATTAAGTTTATCTTTCAGACACAGAATGCAATTTTAGAGTAGCAGGGCTCCTGAGACCAGAAGAAGAGAATGCTGTCTGATCGTGTTTTTAATTCAACTTCAAAGCAACATTGTCAGTGTTAAAGACAAAAAAAGAGCTTCTGAACTTATCTACATATTGAAGTTTTTACCTATAAGAAACACAAAGAAAATCATCATTCAAGTTTCATCAAAGTTTGTCACAGTAATAATGTAGTTTCGAAAGAATTGAGAAAATTAAACAGTTGAACTTTGCACATTTTGTTTTGTTGCACAAGCACTTCTCTGCCACAATGTGATAATTTAGAAATTAAAATGCAAACAAGACCATTGTCATTTCTTTACGATATGTTTTGTTTATATACTGTTAAATCAATGGTTTTTTTGAGTCTCTTAAGTTAGAACTGTGACAAAGAACTAGCTTCAGAAACCAAAGTGTAATTTTTCTTTAATGTTTTTATAAGATTGGTGTTGGCTTAGTTATATTGTTTGTCTTGTATTCATCCACAGAAATGGTGTGATAACAAAAAATGAATAAGTAAATAAACAGATAAAAAGATGGATGGGGGTACAGAGACAAAGGGGGACGTGGAAAAGAAAGCATGCCTACACACACCTCCTGATTAAGTGATGAAATATTATCGGAGGAAATGTCTTTATTTGCTTTCAGAGTACATCTCAATGACTGCCCTGTCATTCTGTGCCTTTGCAGGATATTTTCCATTTGTCCTCCGTTAATGTGCAAAATCAAACTCTCCCACCCCCTTTCTCTTCTCAGTGTCAGCTTTGAAAGCTTCTCCTCAATTAGCAGGGCATAGAATGCTATCAAGAAACTGATAGAGAGAGCATCTATCATTTGTATTGCATATGCCATCCTGTGGCTTTTAAAGAGTCAAATCTAAAACAAGCAAATAATATTACCAAGCTTTTACTGATAGAGGAATAGAATCCAGGCTTACGTTATTGTAATGAAAAGGTGTCCAGCCAGTTGGGTTTAGAGAGCATGCATCTATATTATTTTTGCATTGGCAGCTGCAGTTTGTAACAGATGGACGATGATTATTTGAATCAAGTGTGACACTATGAAATTAGTCAGCTGAGGGATGTGCTGCTAAAAGCAAGCTGCATTTTTATTGTTATGTATGAAAGCTTTGAGTTTTTAAGGGGTCAAAATAAGTGCTAATGAAGATATCTGACAGCAGATGCACCGTTATATCACCCCAGAAAGGTAGCTACACAATGAACTCCACAGTATGGTTACCGTATGCCCAAAAATTAATATAGAAGAAGGTGAACATGCTTTTAAAAGAGCAAAATATAGCTTACGGGTAATTCACTATTCAATTAATGTGTTGCTGCTAAGGTTAATTGGAATTGCACCATATATTAGGTATGAATGTTGACTGGATTTTAAAGATATAAGATAAAGTTATTATCAAATTCCATGTGGTAATACCTGAAAAAGAGTCATTTAAGTGCTCACAATGAATGTACTTATAATTTCTTTGTTGAACACGATTTTTTCTCCGAGCATTCTCAGACTTGCTCCTCAATTGATCAGCGGCAGGTAATTGCTTTTAAAGATCAACGCTTGTGTTGGGAAGCTGTCAATAACCCATTTATACAAATCTATCCTATACAAGTTAACTTTATTTTATATACTTCCCTGTACCGTTTGTTTAAATTAATCTTTATTTTTCCTTTTTTTTTTCCTACAGTCTGTAAAAAAGGATACTCAAAGAGAGCCTTACCATCATGTTCAGGACATTCACCTTCCTCTTTTTCGAATAAATAGTATTTGATTAAAACAGTATTTTCTATCTTTAAGATAAAGTCAACATTTACATTCATATTCAGCTATATCAGTTGAATTGGAATTGAATTCAGTAATTGAATACTAAATTACTGTTTCTTATTATTGTTTCTTATATTCTTCTATTTCTTAAATTGTAGTGTTAAACTCATTTGATGGTGGTATGGTATGACATGGTTATAAAAAATGGACATATTTATGTATGTATGTAAAATGTAAAAAGTACATATTCCAAATCTGAAAAGTTTATCACAAAACAATTGTCACAGTGGGTCCGTTCTTTTACTGTCAGCCAGGAGATGACCCGGGGAGAAGTGATGACGAGTGTCTGAGGAGGAGTTTGCCGCTTAAAAGAGGTTTCCCAAAACAAAAGAGGCAAGAATCTTTCAAGGCAAAATTAATCATAAAAAATAGTAAAAGTTAACAATAACATTTCTTTCAGGTTGTGGTATGTAAAGTGCAACAATGTGTCCACTCTGGAGGTCTCTTAACGAATTGGATTGAAATATCTTTTAGATGCGTAGATATGGAGAGAAAATAGACTCCATATTATTGTGTGTGTGTAATACATGGTTTGTAAACTGTGTAAACTAATTTGTGCATAACTTTGGGTACTTGTAGGTGCAACATTTGGTTTGTAAACTGTATAAACCATTTTGTGCGTTACTTGGAGTACTTGGAAATTTATGTTCAAATGTACACACAAATATCTGGAAATTACACACACAAAATAAATTTACACGTGCACAAATTACAAAAATACACAAACATTAAAATTCTACACACAAATTTCTTACCTTTAACCTCACAAATCTCATACTTTCATGTTCAAAAAGGCTCCTACGCAGACAAATCATTGAACCCGTGTGCACGAATCTCCTGGTAGATAAGTATTAGATAGATAGATAGATAGATAGATAGATAGATAGATAGATAGATAGATAGATAGATAGATAGATAGATAG
>JBBBVU010000001.1:27840510-27857839 GCA_037177055.1 Atherinosoma microstoma | reverse complement strand
TGGTTTTAATATATATATATTTTTTGTTGTTGTTGTTTTTTTTGTTTTGTTTTTTAATCTGAGGGCATCTAAATCCAAGCCATGTCAACTTTATTTATAAAGCACTTTACAACAGTAAGCACTGAACAAAGTGTTGAACATGAAAGAATGAAAACATTAAAAGAAATATCAGATTTTAAAAAAAAGAAACCGACTAAAAGAAATAGTAAAAAGTCAACACAATAAAACAGTAAAAACAATACAAATAAAAACAATATAAACGATAAAACTATAAGCAACTCGTACTGGGTAAAACGCCAATGAAAAGAGGTGAGTCTTCAGAAGGGATTTAAAAGTGGACAGTGAGGAAGCCTTTCTGACCTGCAGTGGCACAGAGTTCCAAATCCAGGCTTATAGGTATTCAAAAGAAAATTATAAACCTGTATTCAAGTGCATAGTCTTGGCTCTTTAAAATAATCCAATTTCAGCTGTCAGACTAGCTGATGTTTAACATCTTTATTGCAACATTCCCACTGTTTGACTGTTAACTACAACCATGTCAGCAGAATACTATACACATTGTTATGCTGTTGTGCATTTTTAAGGGTTAGGATCACTCAACAGAAAAAGTTGCAAGCAGAAACAACGTTGTTGTACAGATGCGTGCAGTGTGATATTTGATCTTAGAAAAACATGTTTCTTCTTTAACATAGCTTTGCTAGTAGCAACTAGGTTAGGACCTGGTGCTTAGCCTCAACTGAGGGATCAGACAGTATAATGCTCTCAGTCTATATGTGATTCTTACGTTTGTATTTTGATGGTTATTTATTGTATGTAACTACTGATTGCCTATTTGTTATTTACTATTTGTTACTGTTTGTACTATTTGTTAGCAATTTGTGTGTTTGTAATGTGTTGATTTCTTACTTATCTGCACAGTTGAAATATAATTGGGCAGGCACTGATAAAATGATCATAACAGACACTTTAGTGGACATAAAATTAAAGAAATTAGATAAATAAAAAAAAGATACATGAAATATCAGCAGGAGATTGATCCTGTTTTCAAAGGACTTTTAAGTAAATTACTTGTGAAAAGCATTTTGGCTGCTTCTAAAAAGCACTTTCTATTTAAGGCATATGCAGTGTTACTCTATTGTAAGAAGACCTTTTGAAATGTATTATCAAGTTAATTCCAGCTAATTCCACTGAACAGGGTAAGCTTTGATCAATTTTAAATGTCAGTATGGTGTGAATAAATAGGATTAAGTCTAATGTTATACCCATAGAGTCTCATGTTGAACTAAACATCTGTAAATCTCTTTGGGTTGAGTACGTTTTTCTTATGCATATTCATTTATATTTAGTTGATTTAAATGACTTGTATTAACATATCACGATTAAAAAAAAAAAAAGAAGAAAAGTACATCACCTTATGCTTGACCGTGTCACATATTCACATCTTCTTTGTCACTCTTCAAATGATTGTACATAACTAAGTAAACATTTCTGAAATGACATGAATGCATCCCTTTAGGATCGGCTCCAAATCCTACTCAAGAGTCTTTAAAAAGTATTGAAGTGTTTTTCCAATGACCTTTACATAATTTTCAAACTCTCAAGCTTCTCTGTATATACTCTGTATTAGAGATTGATGTGTTATTATCTCCACACAAAATCCCAGTATACATGTCACCTGTACAACAGAGAAATCAGAGCACGTATGCAAAGATAACTCTGTTACAACTCAGAAGCTGCATACTGCGTTGACAAGCAATTTGCCAGATGAAAATTTCAGTTAACTAAATGCAGACATGTTGTATCTTGTATCCTTTCCAATACACTCATCAGTGAATTGGAAATGTTCTCTTCAACCTCCAGCTCTATTTTCTTTACGTTAGCATGGACAAGGTCAATGTCTCCATTTCCAGTTAGCCAATTATCTCATTTTTCTACATATGTATAATTTATGTACTACGTACAGTATATCTGCTCATGTTTCTGTGTCTACGATGTTCATGACCAAAAATCAAGGATAAATATGCACTATTAAGATTACTTTTACAAAGTTCTTTGAGGCATAAGAACTTCCTCTTAATCTATTACTTCTTCTTTCTAATTTGTCAACATGCGACAAAAGAGCTGTGAGGCTCCTACTACAAAAGCATGAGAGGAATTTGTGAGGAAAAAACTGAAAAATCTTGAGTTGAATTGCTGTTTTTTAAGCTAATATCTTAATTACTACTGATGGGGTCACTGGCTTTTTGGCTTCCTTTGCTTGTTGACTGACAGTGTTAGTGAGAAGCATATGTTCAGAGGAGAACACGCACAGCGAGCGTGAGAGACAGACTGTCCTAAGATGGACAGATGAGCGAGGTGAGGAAGAAGGGAGAGAGCCTCATAGAGATGCCACATTGAAGAGAAACTGAAAGAAAGCCAATGATGGGAGGCTCTCTCTCTGCTTGTCTCCTGGGTGCGGCTGTCCAACTGAATCAACAGTAAGGCCCACACCAGTCTATTATTATCTCTTTAAGCCCATGGATTCCACCTGCACCACCTCCACCCTGATGAACTGCTTTACTGTGTAGGAGGCGATACTTGAGGAGGGGAGGGGTGATGGGATACAGCTGGGTTGCCTGGCTGAAGGTAAAAGTCTGGGAAAATGCTTGTCTTTTACATGAAGGAGGCTAGGAATGGCAAGAAGGACAAATGAGTATTAACTGTCATAATATAATAAAGATCATGAAAATGTGAAGAATCTGGTTGTTCGGAATTTCCACTTTTTTATATCAATCATTTTCTTCCCTGGACAGTAAATCAAAGGGGTTTGTAGCCCTTTGATTTGTTGACTAGTGTTTTTTAAGCTTGAAGTACTGCGTTTGGTCATTGCTGTTTTCGCCTTTTGCATTTAGATGTGTAACACGAGGGATGGACCTGAGCAACTTTGTCCACTAGGCAGCTTGACTACCAGTTAAACTAGTCTTTTTGACAATATTTAATTTTTAAAAAAAGTGTTTATTTTGTTTGAAATGTGGTTGTGATAAATGCTTATCAGAAGTTTCTGACTTAGCTGCAGCTCTCAGTTTGGGGAAACAGGTAGGAATTCTTATCAGCCACACAGAACAAGAATAGGAAAAAGCTCATGTTTTGCCATCTCAAATAACCCAAATTAGGAAAAGAAAAAAAAATCATAGCATTGGATTTTTTACCATGTTGCTTTTTGGATCACAATTTAATAGTCTATAAATTAGTTTTTCATTCAAATCACTGATATTTTTTAAATTAGTTTTTTTTAGATGACGAAAAAGTCTCTGTGTAGCTCCTATTCTTAGTAGCTCTCCAGTCGGAATTCCTGCTTATCCAACCTGACAGCGCTCTGACTGCTGTCTGTTGCAGGCAAGACCCTGATTTCTTATAAGTCCTTCACACAGCCACGTAAAAAGAAGAGAAAAAAAAACGTCTAATATGTTATTGAAAACAAAGTTTGGACAATAAATGAATGAATAAGACCCTGTTGAACCAAAATCTGCTTGAGACTTTGAACTTGTTTATTGCTGCTGTAAAGCTGGGTATTTTAACATGCAGCAAGATTGACTTGACTTTGGAGCCAGACTCAAGCGCCCACTCAAGCAGCATCAGTTTTTAGCACTTGGCTTTATTCATTAATCTGGAATGTTGCCTCTTGCTCCTTTTTTTGTGTGATGAAACCAGGGAGCATTGCTCCTTAATTTCCCTCTTCACCCCCATGTGCAGGGGCGTGTGATGCTACTCCAAAAACGCTAATTGCACCTTGATTTAGGACAGACATTGAAAATAAAAGCAAAGACAAACACTAATTGCAGAGAAGCAACAAGACTCATGAGATGAGTACCAAATAGCCACATTTCAGAGGATTTTTTTTGTTCTTGCTGTTTTTCATTTTCTTCTCATCAGCATTAAATTTCAACTCACCGAAACATTTGCTCTGATTGGTTGCTCGGTCCACAAAGACTTTGGCGGAGATGACGTTGCCAAAGGGAAGGAACATTTGCATGAGCTCAGCGTCTCCAAACTCCTGGGGCAGGTGATAAATAAACAGGTTGCAACCTTCTGGCCCTGGTGATGAGAGAAAGGCACCAGGAGGGTTATGTGGGAACATAAACAGGAGATGCCCAGTGAGAGGGAGACTGACCATAATAATGTGGGTGGAAAAATTACCATAAAGTGATCAAGACAATGATGTAATGATGCAGAAAGTATACATTTGTTAAACTTGATTATTGTGACATTTGTAGAGTGTAATCTCGTTCTCAATATTTTGTTTGTATAGCATCTTTGTGTGTGTATGTGTGTGTGTTTTCTGTTTGAATCCTCTAGGGCCCTTTTACAACTATGGTAATGCAATAAGTACAAGAGGGGCCATTTCACTAAATCCTACTATACCCTTACATTTAAGCATTTTCTTAGAAAAAATGCTGGCAATAACAACATATAGCCAAACAGAAAAAAGAAATGGAGGAATTCAAAGAGAAAAACAGCTAGAGTTAAGAGACCACAAGAAAGGTTGATTGAAAGAGAGAGACTGAGATGTTTATTCGGAAACTGGACCACTGAGACATGGAGAAACAGAGAGAGGGGGTAGAGCACACATTAAGACATAAGCCAAGTTTTTGCTCCAATTACTATGTGACAGTAGGACAGTCTTCCAATCTCTATCCATCCTTCCACACTCATCTAGCCAGCTGCCACATATTGTGCAGGCCAATCTGGATAAAGACAGGAATGAACTGGAGGGAGACAAGAGCGAGAGAGAGCCAAGGATGGACACAGTGAGAAGAAAAAGAGAGAGGGGATGTGATGGACTCAGAGACAGTAAGCTTGGCTGGCTGGCTAGCTTCCTCTGCCGTCTCATTGCTCAGGGTCATTGCATGACCAGATGAGACTGGGTCTGGTGAGAAGGCTGATAAGAGGGCTGCAGTGGTAGCTGGCTGTAGTGCTGCTATACCTCAGCAAGATAGAGGACACACACCCATGCACACAAAAGTTGAGATTTTTGTGTTGTTTTGATTTTTAATCATAATTGAGTCTGGATCTCTGTTTATGTTTGAGTGGTTCACATTCGGGAGAGTTTTTGCTTTTAAAACAGTTTCAGTGAATGAAATACCTTAAGCTGGTGTGCAAGACTGTTGAACAGATTTTTTTTTTTTTTTTTGCCAAGCTGAAAATCTGTTTACACTCCCATTACAAGCAGAACACAGCTTGTTTTTTGGTGATCACATAACCACCTTCATGCATCACTTTCCCATATATGCATGCTGTTCAATGAGTATTTAAGTCATTTTTGGTTGGATATGTATGAGTAAAAAATCCTATTTCCATTGAATTCTCATTTGCTTGGTTGTGAGACCTGGATTTAATTAGCAACAGGTCTTGTGAGGTTGGACCTTTTTCTATGTTACCTGCATGTGGTGATCACCATGTGCTTAATGCTGACAATACTTATTAGCCATGGGGAACTAGAAACAGGCTAGACTTGTGAAAGCTGTTATACATCATTCAGGTAAAGTTTTAAATTTATTTATCGGTTTTGTTATTTCCTATCTGTCAGCTAGAGCTCATGCTTAACTTAGGCCCAGTGGAGACAGAGGGTAGATCCAACATCCATACAAAGAGAAACAGTAGCTTTTTGTAGTGCACTACATTGGGTGGCTGTGGGTCAGCTGGTAGTGGCCCTTCTTACTGGAGGGTCTGCACTTTAATTTTGATTTCACATATCAAAGTGTCCTTCGACAAGACACTGAACCCTACAGTGCTCCAAGATGCTCATCTGTGCTTATTTGTAAAGAAAAGGAGCTGCAGATTGTATATAGAGTGCATTTATATTAGAAGCTCTGTATTTTGTGTTAATGAGAAATTCAAAGCTAATATTAGAACCTAGACAAGGTTAAAAGTGCACTATGTAAGTGTGAAACATTTACCATTGAACTTATTTTAAGAACTGTATGCAGTTTCCGCCAATGTTAATCCTTTTAACTCAATGTTCCTTGTGATTTTGCATGTCAACATATTTGGTGAAGTTGGACCTTGAGTAAGTTAAACACACTGGATGCAGAAAAGTCTTCCCCTTTTTTTATGTTTGGATTGAAATATGAGATACTTTTGCTTTACCCTTCTGAAAAATTTGACACTACTGCATCAACATAGACATTTTTATTTCTCAGTGAATGAGATATGATATAACTGTAATATGCAACACCATGCAGCCTAAGATGTTCCATTGAAGTACATTAAAAATAGCAGAATTTCTCTTGGAGTACAGATATGATTTGTTTGATTAAAATCATAGTTCAGGATCCATTTTTCTATCCTGACATACACATAGACCCAAACTGATAGACTGTATTGTTGATAGTGCTAGCTCTCAGTTCAAGCTGAGGCCTGACTGTTCCAGTGAAGTCAGGTTTGGATGTATCTTGTTAAATGGCGGGGCTGCAGACTGTGGCAGTGAACTGAGACGGGGTTGGATAGCAGCCAAAACCCAGAGGAGGCCAGAACTCAGACAAGCCACTGGCTAAACCAAGAATAGCTCTCCATGTGTGCCCATGTGTGTGGCTGTGTCTGCACTACCGTGACTTCTATCATTCTTGCTAATAAATAAAATGCCATCTAAAGTGGCATTGTGAGGTGGACTCTCCATAACCACAATGTGTTTTCTTTTCTTAATTAAATTATTTTAGCATGTGAAGTGAATAAGTTACTGACATGTGAATAAGTTTGAGTGTATCAGTTTTCCTGCATATAACTCTGCACTGTGACTCTCGTATACTCGTATCTGCTCTCTACGGACAATTAAAATGTAAACTAACTTTTTCTCCAGGCAATGTTGGAAAAACTCAAATGCAAGTCCATATATTGAATATTCATGTCAATCTAAGCCGTCTCATATAATCATATAGATGAATAATTGAGACTGACAAATGGTGACAAAAAGAGTGATTTACCATCAAAGTATATCCTATGCTTTATTACATCTGATGCTGTGGCACAAGAATGAACGCTACACTAGGAATGGTAATAAATGATTATGCATGCAGCTAATTAATCTGATGAATATTTATAACCACTTAAACACATTGTAATGGACTGATTAAGCAGTCCAACGCTGCGAGTTTGAATTAGTGCAGTTTTTGAATAATGACAGAGTAACTTTCCATCTCACTGCTAATGTTCTTCTCTGTAAGAAGAAGGGGAGCCTTTTTCTCACATTTTCCCCAGCCAGCTTTTTCCCTCCCTCGCTAATTCAAAGCAGTGCAGCTACATTAGAATGGAACATGGCAATTATCACCTTTTATCTTGGGTGGGCGCGCTTGCTCGCTCTTACCTTCCCTCTGTTGCTGGGGAATGATGGTTGGTTGCTGGGGGAACGCTTGGCTGATTGGCGCATAGGCGGCAGGGTAGGCTGCTGTTGCAAAGGGAGAACCAGAGTGGAATTTTTCACATCTCCATTTTCATATTTGACACAACAAAACTCAAATCATTATTCCACTGTTCATTTGTGTCCTCTAGACATTGCATAAATAAATTGCATTATGACTTGGAGCATGGGCTCATTTGGCTGGTGGATCACTACACAAAGAAAATGGCAAAAGGGGGAGTGGAGGGCGGTTCGACTAAGCAGACATACAAAGAAAGAGAGGGAGACTTACACCATGTTAATGAGAGCTGATGTCAGGCACAAAGCGTTGGTTATGAGAAGTCTGTCATCGCTCATGTACAAGGCTATGGCAGGTTCAAATCCACAGCTCTCAGTGTACTTTTGGAATTAAGCTTTTTTTGTGTGTGGCTGTATAATCAAGCCAATTGAAAATCCCTTTGCAATCCTAATGTAAAGTAGCCTAATCCAGGAGTAAATTGGCTGGTCATCTGGCTATCTCTACCTGTCATGGTGTCTACTGATGTGACAAACCAAAAGGGAGAGGGGAGAGACAGAGGGACAGATGGAGGAAGTGAGAGAGTAGAGGAGTTAGGAGAGACAGATCACCTGCGTAGTGCTGGACGCCAGCATAAGCCTGTTGGAGAGGGTCAGTCACTGTTGGACTCTGTGCTGCAAAGAGATGAAAAAAGAGACAGAGAAAGGAGGGTGACAACGAAGAAAATGGAAGCAAAAGAGAATATGAAAGGACACACAGACAAAGAGATAATGTTAAAGATCGAGACAGAAATTGGCGTCATTGTAGAGATCCATCAGGCGGTAAGATCACACGTGGAGTGGGAGAAATTTAGGTTGTCATATCTTGCAGTTCTTCAGGATGCCTGTTCGCCCCAGATGTTTGCATCAAATATTAACAACGTGCCAAACAAACCACTTTGTAGTTCATTACGATTGCAGCTGCCTTTGCATAATGCAGAAAAAGGGGAGTGAGTATCCGTCAATTCTTCAGGAATCAGCTCCAAAGAACATTATGTAATGGAGGACGGGTTGAGACACATCAAATTAACCACAATTGACTGATGGATGAACTGATGGATTCATCATAATACTGGGGCAGACTTCTCAGAAATCTGCCAAAGAATCTCTTCATCGAGCCTCAAATCTCAAACACTTTGTTTCAAATTGGGAAAAAAAGATGTCACGAAAATGTGATGTTGAAAAAGACTCTTGTCAACTTTTAAACAGTATTACGTGATATGAATCAATTTGTCACTTCAAACAGGTTGAACTTTCATTGTGACAAGTAGGTAATGTTTTTATTCAGATCAAGTACAGCACCACAATAATCAAACCTTCTCAGATCAGTGTCAGTATAATCAGCCAGCACTGTCAGGGTCAAACAACAGACTCAAACAGTAGATTCTATGAATATATCTAATCTTTTCTTTATGTAAATCTGAAATATCTCACCTGGGTAAGGATGAATACCGTTGGTATAGATAGGCTCGGATGTGGGTTGGCCGTTGCTTTGAGGCGGAAGGGCACTGAATCCATTGACCCCAATAGGGGTGGCTATGCTGGGCACGGCTGTGGCAGAAATGCCTGGGGGTGTGCTGGTGCCTGCAAATAGATGCTGAGTTATTATGGAAACTGCAGGGTACAGACTCCACATGCCATATGTTTTAAATCTGAAGAGTACTGAAATGTATATTTTTTCACCTGTATTACCAAGTATCACGCACCTAATGGGCACACATGTGTGCCAAAGAGTTTACAGAGTCCATCCAGGTAACAAGCTAATTGGGGTATGTAAGAGGAAAGATTTACTGTTGCAATACATAATCATGACCACTGAAACAGAAAAACGTGAAGCACATTGTGTTTGCTTAGCACACTGTGCTCCATCTTTTCCATCATGCTTGCAAAGTTTTCAGGTGAGAATTACAATGAATACATGAATACAGTCAGAGGTGCTTTACAAATAGGCAACATAAAAAAGCTATACCTGATGATGAATGTGGGTGACAATGTGATTTCAATCAATTCTGAGAGTATTTTCAACATCACAGAGAATATGGTTATCATAGTTCTAGAAACAGGTCCAAAAATTAAAATTCACCTAAAAGCAAAGGTACTGCTATTTGCATTGCAGTAGATATGGGGATGGAAACTATTTCTCCTAAACACCTTGTGGTGATATTCCAAAGCCATCACCTTGCCAGTGGCCTTTTGTGCTGATGGATTTTTATTATTTTTCTTATCCAGGTGAAGGGCATTTAAGTCATGTAGGATTATGTTTGATAGGCATTACCAGGAATATGTAGGCCTTGTGGATTACAAATGCCAGGTGCAGCGTCAAGCCACTTTATATAATACATTTGCAACAGCCTTGCCTTCAGGCGGCCTGCCTACTTAGTGTCGAGCCATCAAAGCTCCTCATGACAAGGGCCAAAAAGATAGTTCAGACTGGGGTCCAGGATTATCTCGCACAAATCTTTCCTCTTATATTGTATAAGCCAAGGACTCTGCATCCAAAGTCATCGGATTGGCTGTGTTCCCAGAAAACACTGTCAGAGACCGAGAGGGAGAGAGTGACAGACAGAAAAAGAACGAAAGAGAGATAATGTGTGAGCGGAGAGGAGAGAGAGACTATAATGTGGCTGCCAATGAGCATACAGAAATGCTTTACATCTTCTCCCACCATGCCTCACTCAGTAAAAGGTTCTGCTTCCTTTAATTTGATACTGACAATGCTTGCTTTTACCAAGAAAATAGAGCCTATATCTTAAAAAATGCAACAAGGGCAACCGCAGAAAGGCCTTGAGTGAATATATTACTAGTGCTTCTGTAATTTTTCTTAATGATGACTATGTTCCAGGGAAACATTGAGAAAGAGAGAGCAAGAGAAAGAGAGAGACCCCCCTGAATAATTATCTCCTGTGTTATTTAATTGTACATCCTTGTGTGAGTGCATATACCTGAGGATGGTGTCATGGGAGTAGCCACCAGGCCGTTGACATTGAAAGCTGCCATTTGCTGCATTTGCGCAGCAGCGATGGCTGCCATAGGGTTCAGGTAGGACCCTTGTGTTGCTGCCATCAGGGCTGCTTGCTGTTGCATCATCTGCTGTAGGATTAAAGAGCAGTGGGGAGAGAGGCGGATGGCGGGAGAGATGGAGGGAAGGACAAAAAAAAGGAAAGGAGGGTGAAATAGCCGCGGGATCAGAGCATGTTTACTCTCACATCTCTGTTTGCTTGGCCCATGCCTTGTTCTTGAACAGAGTGATCTGTGTTGCCCTGCAGCTTCGCTTCCAAGCTACTCTAAGACTGCTCCGGCCTGGTGCTCATTATACTGACACAAGATAAAGGGTATGTGGTGATATGCTGGAGTCTTTGTATATCTGTATGTATTCTATATATATGTTTATGGGAGAAAAAAAAAACAGGAAACTGCAGTGGCAGAGATTGTGTGTGAGTGGGTGATTCTCACCTGTCAGGGTGAGTTGTTAGCTACTGTGTGAGTGTAAAATCTCACAGATGCCTAAATCGGCTGTGACTTCCATGTGTGAATATGAAATAGAGAAGGGGTGTGCTGACAGACAAAGGGGTGGGGGTGAACGTGTGTTCTTGGTAATGACATTAACCTTTTTAGGGCTAAAGAGAAGTATATTTAGGTGAAATGTTAAAAAGGCAGGCCTGAGTTGGCTATTCAAATTCACATACAGGAATAAATAGTGACTATGAGGTAGATGATATGTAATATTGCTGAGAATACATGATAACCAGCATCCCTGGAAAAATTAGAAGGTAAGAAGACACAATATAAAAAAGAAAAATGGAAATAAACGAACAAAAAACAGTGCAGATTACATTTGTTAAGCTACAACAATATTGAAGTCATTTAATTGTGTGAATCGCTTGAGGAGCTGTTCTGGGAGTGTCACATGCCTAGTAGGAAAAAGAGTGAGTTCAAACCTCAAATCACAACAGTTTTTGATTTCTTTTTTTAAAGCTCACCGTCTCCTCCCCCGCCGGGCTGAGACTTACAGCATGAGAGTAGGCGCCATAGGCCCCAAACTGGATGGTCATGGGACTGAAGATGCCGAGCTGGCCGGCCATCTGGTGCATCCTGCGCAGGGTCCTCTCCTTATCAGTGTCTGCAAATTTGACCACCAAGCTGGACGAGGCACCCTACAGAGACACATACATTTTACAAGGTGAATGAAATGTGCAACTTCCATATTTAAACATATTTTTGTAGGTAGCGTCAGGTTTTTAAGATTGTATATCATAAAAAGGCTACATAATACTGTCGTGAGAGAATCTACTTGCTTTGCAACATAAATTGTTATATTTTTATAACCTAAAATGCACCATTTATAGCTGTTAATACTGTGGGTCCATTGACATGATAGAGTGAACATATTACCATCCTAGTAGAAGCAGAAGAAGAATTCTGTTCAGATTTTGATGTAGAGGAGTTCATGGCAGTGTTGCCATGTATATATATATATATATATATATATATATATCTATATTCATGGGTGTGTGTGTGTGCCATTTGGAAACCTGTTTTTGGACTTATCACCCAAGGGTATATGGTTAGTTATGCTGTCTAAAGAAGCATAAATTGCATAGATTGTTGTGCAGCAGGATCTGTCATAGGATTCTGTCATTCAGGTGACAGACGGTAAGAAAAAATATCTGTGGCAGAGTTTCAGTATATACGGAAATGTAAAAACTGGGTTAAAAAATGTGGATTTGCTCTCAAGTGGATGCATTGTAAAGGCTGTGTACAGTGCGTTACATGCAAATCATGTATATGTGTTGTTTTTTACGCTGTAGAGTTGTTACCTGAGGGTCTAAATGTTTCTTTCACTGATAACAGCTTAAAAAATTGTGGAGGGTTTTTTCATTCATTAAAAATGAGTTTTGAGATTCTTATTTTTTCCGCCCATAACATTATTGTTATTGTTAGGCTGCTTTTTGTGGGCCCATTTTCATAGATCAGGTTGTATGTTACTGTCATATATGGGGCAATACTCAATAAAAGGGCTCAGTTGGCTGCTATCTTCAGCTTGACCACTAGATGTTAGGGGATTGTTACACATTGTTCCTGTAAAAAAGTAGAACAAGTAGCTTTAAGAAGCATCAAAGTTACTTTCAGTCATCCATGTGCTCCAGATTGTATTGGCTTCAGCTGGTAAACATGCTAGTGAGCCAGTGCCTATTAAGCAAATATGTCTGTTATGTTGTTCATGACATCAGTCCCCATAAGCACCATAGCTAACATGCTGTTCCTAGAAGCAGGCAAATATGTGAGAATACTGAGCACTATTAATCAGACCATGATCTAAATATAGGCCATTTAGAGGAAAAATCTTGTATTGCATTCACATGCTTTACTGTGTGATTAGAAACAGCTTTCTTGCAAATTTGCAATGTGTGTTTTTCTCATGGGAAATGACCTACAACAAATTAATAGCTGCATAATTACTTCTTATCTGAAACAGTGCAACAACCTTTTTTCACTAAGAATATGAGTTTGAACTTCCTGTATCACTAGAGAGGAGAAACAATGCTAATCACATTAAATTTCTGTCATTTGATGTCCGTATATTAAACGTCTGGATTTTAAGACCTGATAACTCTAAACCAAATAAGCCAGCGGAATTAAATGTGCATGTCTGGTGATTTCAGTCATTTAGCTGTCAGTATTAAATGGAAGAGAAAAGTGAGTGATATTTGCTTTTGTGAACTTTACAACTCTGCTGTATACATTGGGAGTGAACTGTGATCCTAACCAGATCCCACAGGAGTCCCAGTCCCCCACTGGTAAAGCTCCACTGAATACAGCACTAGGTAATTAGGTCTGACAAAAGCCTTCGGCATGTGGAGGGCAAAGTATTGACTAATGGCTCTTCCTTATGGCAGATATAGTTCCGTATTGATGTCCGTGCTCCTGAGTTTGCATCCAATTAAATAATTTGAGAGACAGAGACCAGAGTCAGTTCCTCATGTGACATCCAGACAAAGAGAGGGAGGCAGAGTGTCCATGTGTGAGTGAGAGACATACAGAAAGAACAAGGGAGGATGAGGAGGCTTCCAGGCAGAGAAATCAGCCACGGACACTGTCAAGAGGACCAGTCTCCTATTTAATTACAGGCAATGCATGCTGGGAAAGAGCACAGAGTACCACCAGGACAGAAGGACAGAAACAGCCAGGGGGCAGTCAGTATATGATTAGTAAGATCATAAAAGCAAAGACACAGGGAGAGAAGGACTCCATAATCACAACTTGGATTCATCGTTCACAAAATGTCTCATACTGACAGGCTCCATGCAAATATAGGCTTTGATTAAAATTTCCATATTTTCTTGATGTTTAAAAATGAAAAATGTCAGAGAACTGCAGGGAACATGTAGACAGACATAAGGCTGACCAGTGTGAGTAATGCTGCACATGTGTTTTCTGAGCAGGATTTTGTGTGACTCTGTATCAGCGATAGAAGTGTAAGAAAAAGGAGAATAAACTGCTCTGCAGGTCCAAGTTTAAGTTTGAGTTGCTACTTACAGAAAGTACATTTTTATTCAAGCAGAGCTATTCAAACAGAAAATCATAGAAACAAACTTGTGCTCTGTGAAGCAAAACATTGCAGCAGAAGAGTGGATGTTAACGCCATTTCAAGTAATTCATGCAAAAAGAACACTTATTTTTATAAGCGTTGGAGGAACTTTTGAACAGGAACAGCTCAGGGATGGTGCCGCCACTTTGGTTAGTCAAGACTACTAAACCTAACCTAGCATTCAAGTTCTCGTATTTACCTTGCCTGAGCTCAACATAAATTATTGATTTTGTACAATTCCCAAAGGTCAGTCATATCTTTTTTTAAGCTATACACTCTCCTAATCATCACATTTCCCCATCTCTGAATCTAGTATTTTCTGTATTAGCCATGTAATTATTCATCTGCCAAATGCTGAAAATAAAGTTGTTCTTGTTTAGTTTTTTTTTCTCTTTTTTTGCAAGTAACCCATGTTAAATGTGTCTCATAAACAGCCTATTAAACACAACCAAGAAAATGTGTTGGCTGTAGATAACTACGAAAGAAATCATCAGCGTGGACCCCAGGGACAGCACGTCTCAGATGGGAACCTATCAGAGCCGGCCAGAACCCCACCTCAGGCCAGAGGAGACCCATCTGGTGCTTCTCCCTTGGTGCCATTTCAATTAGTTAAATCAATACCCCGATATGGCAGCGTTAACGGCACCGTTTTTCTCTTTCTAATTTCATTTCATTTCACCTCCTGACCTTTTTTTTCTCTATTCTTTCTCAACTTTGCGGGCCAGTTGAAGGGACTGGGCTGTTGGATTTAATGAGGCTGGCACTGAGCAAACATCTTCCTCCAGCGCTGTTGCTCAACCCTGCCCACAGCACAGGGGTCTGGCATTTAGATTCGCTCATTTTCTGCTTTGTGTATCTGTGTATTTTCATATTCATTTAATACCTCATGAAGAATGCATTGTGAGCATCGTGACTGTGAAAGCCCGAGGCTGCCTGTAGTCACTCTACCGTGACTCAAGATGAGGCGGGCCTGGCCTGGTCTGGTTTCTCCAAGCAAAGTGCTCTGCCTTAGACAGCAGCACAGAAGGAGACCCACTCTGCAATGTCTCCACTGAATAGTTTTGGCAGCAAATCTAAACCAATAGCCTCTGCAGGTGTTGACACCCCTGAAGCTCATGTCAGAGCCAAATATTTGTGACTGTCAGCATGAAAACTAAAATATCCTCTTAAAAAAAAAAAAAGGTCATGTTCTCACCCTTTACCTGAAGAATTTCATATCTTTACATCTACATGTTCGGCAGACAACAGGCCAGATTGAATGTCTACTCAGACAAGAAGATTTCAGACTGTGATCCCTCTTACAGATCAAGAGTTCCTACTCACATAAAGGAAGAGAAATATGTGGCCAGGTAATGACGGAACAGGTGGTGGCAAACAACAAGCACTGGATGCAAAGCAGATACTCCTCTCTGGCTGCAGAAAATCACAAGCTGACAAACAAACGGAATAATAACCTCCAACAGCATGACTCCTATACCTGGAGAGAAAATGAATTCGCCGAATTTGATAAGGGCCAACAGGGAGCCGTCACTTTTGACAGGTACAACTAAGGAATTTGTCACAGGTTCAAAAACTAATCTAATTTCTTGAACAACACACTTGACTTGTGAAAATCTCCCTTATTGGATTTTGTATAGGACACAAAATGTGTAGATGGAAAAATGCACAATGGTAATTGAGGGATTAGAACTCAACTACAGCAGTGAAATTGCATAATGCTTTTATCTCTGTATTACTGATAGAAAAACACTGTTGTGAAGTGTCTACCAACAAGTAAACAGACACTTATTTTCTATCATCTGCAGAGGCTTACTTCTACACAGTTTAACATGTGCTATGAACTTTATTGTGCTGGTATTTAGTATGTTGAAGCCTCTATTAAAGTCCCACTCCTGCAGTTATTAATTCCTTAGTCTTCTGTATTCTACATTTCATAGTTTTTCTTTGTTTTTGTTTTGTTTCTTTGTTTTTTACAAATATATATATTGGCCTTGAAATTGATTAAGTAAGGCTACACCTTTTACTTAATTTAAAAATGGGATGTATAAATTTGCAAATCTGACTCCACCACCACCTCCCAGTTCGTCACCAACAGCTAGCAATTGTGCTAGCTGTTGGTCCAATAATTGTCCCAATTTATTGGTTCCTTACAGCACATAGCTATACAGCTCCACCCCACAAGTAGTCAGCATTCCTCCACTCTTCACTGACAAACAACTGACCTCACTCACCTTTTTGAGACTGTTAGTGGTACACTGCAGATTCTAAGTGGAAATCCCCACATACAGGACTGATAGCTGACTTTTGTTCATGACATATTATGAACAAAACTAGCTGATGTTGACTTTATATAACAAATTAAAGTACCATGGTTGTCTCTGCTTTGACCTGAGAAACTATAATGATCAATTGAGGATTTGTTTAAAAGAAAATACATAAATAACAACACTAATAATTGAATATATCATAAGTTTGTTTGGTAATTGGCTGTTCCCCCTGTAGCTTCATAACTGACTCCATGGCTGCACCTTGCTGTAACTCTGCAAGCCTCGTGGGAGGACTGCCTCTCATTAGCAGTGGAAGACCGTGGCTTGGTGTGGCCTTACTTCCTATTGGATACTATATGGCTGCATATGCTCAGACTCAGAATCACACCAAAAACACATGAGAATAATTTAATTCATACAAGCATGTTTACTTGCTGTATATAAGACAATGTTCTCCATATACTAGTTTTCACTTCTACATAGGGAGCACAAAAAAGAGATCTTGCAGTGGTTTCACATGTCAATAGATGAACTATGTTTTGCACTGACAGTATTCTCTGGCTTGGTCTTATCTCTCATTAATCCAGAACTATAGTATCACACAGAAGCACACTCTTGTTGCTGCCAACACCAACAAGCTCCACAGGCCCTGTCAGCCACGCTGTGACACCAAACATGACAATGTCTGCAATTTGCTGGGTGTTGTGTGCCTGCCCCTGGCTTTGCCATTTGAAGTTTTGCCACCTGTGCCGCTGCAGCCTTACAGTAATTCAACAGCTGAAGCGGTGACTGTGTCTGCTCTGTGCTCAATCACCTTTTAAGTTAATTTTGGAAGCACCTGCAATCTGCAATAAACATCAATTAAAGCTGTGACCCCATCTATCAGCACATGCCCTTTGGTGACATCCCTTGCCCTTAAGCTTCATTAAAGTCTTTCATTGTGGGCCAGTGTGTTTTGGTGCAGGTATTATTTATGGCGTGTGTGTGTGTGTGTGTGTGTGTGTGTGTGTGTGTGTGTGTGTGTGTGTGTGTGTGTGTGTGTGTGTG
>JBBBVU010000001.1:27814607-27840410 GCA_037177055.1 Atherinosoma microstoma | reverse complement strand
TGTGTGTGTGTGTGTGTGTGTGTGTGTGTGTGTGTGTGTGTGTGTGTGTGTGTGTGTGTGTGTGTGTGTGCATGGAGTAACAGCAATACCATTGAGAGAGCATTAAGAGAAAGATAGAGTGAGAAACAACACTTTGTTCAGGGTTCATTCAGACCTCACAGCTGGCAGTAAGCAGTGTGCAGAGCAGCCCACTCTGAATCCTGCCTCCTGTTAGTCTGTTGTTGACGACATGTGGCAGAGATATTATCCAAATTAACTGCATCCCCCATCGGTACCAAAGCTTTAGTTGGATTCTTATGGCCACCTTGCCTATTAATCTGAGAGGAAGCTGGATTTGAGGAGATGAGGATAACAGGTGCGGGGATAGAGGGAGAGAGCTATGGCTAATATAGATTATTAATGAACTTTTGGCTGTCTCTTGATCCACCCTTGGTCTCTTTGGAGCTCCATATGTTGCCTTGGACAGTTCATCTGCAACAGACCTCAGGTGGCTCAGTGGCTTGACCTAGTACAACTGTGCCTGAGCAGCAAGACAGGGTAACAGACACAAGGTGCACAGGAGTAGTCAGCATGAGCCAAATATGCTGCGCAAGTAAGCAAAACACAGCCTTACATAAGTCAATTATGTAAATCTGCTGGATGTAAACATACTCTATTGATTGAGTCAACAAGATATTTTGAAGAGAGGATAAATATCTTGATTACACTCATATTTCAGTAAGAGGCCTGTCATAACTGCCTGATCAATGTGCAACATAATCATTCCTTGGCTCGTAAAATCCCCTCCTTATTAAATTTTGACCCTTGCAGGTTGACATGCCAAAAAAAGTTTGGTGTCTGCTATAGACAGCAACCACACAAAGTAAACTGACTCTACAACTTATTTCTCCCCCTCACTACTTCAATGTAATGCAAAATGAGGCGGCATCAAAAAGATGTGTAAATTACATCTGGCTGCCAGGAAGCATCCGTAAATATTTATTGCGGAACATCAGTGAAGTGTGTGAAGGTGCGGATGCCTGCCAGAAAGAGTGGGTGCTCATGTGTGTGTCCAGCTGTGTAGCAGTCAACACACACCCCGTACTGGCAGCAAGATGGTAAATCATCATTTCTTTTATTAAAGGGTTTTTGGTGGTCTTTTTTTAAAAGCCTAACAAAAGAATCACCACTTCATAATGAGCTGCTGTTTGACAAGAGGAGTTTGGTCGCTTTTTTCCTCACACAGCTTTTAACTACAGTATAAAGCTGTGTAAACCATGTAGACTTACATCCAAACAGAGATGCTTTATCTGTCTGTAAAATGATTGATGTGATTATTCAGGAATTTGAGTTACAGTTGGACAAAGTGGCAATGTAACAAGTATTGATAGTATGACATTGATCAACAACATATCAGGATAAACACCCTAGTCCTCGGCTGATGATAGTCAGGCTGTGATAAATAAATGTGGGGAAGCCAAAAGATAATGGAGGGCTGATGTCCTGTAAGTGTCTTGTCGTATTATAAAGGACATAATGCTGAAATATCAGGAAGCAGTCAAGGCAGCAAAAGCTGCTTATTAATCTAACCTCAGTTTGAAGAGCCATGCTAACTCTAGGGTGCTTTTCAATGTTATTGACTTACTTGTTAACCTTCCCTCTAGTCTCTGTAATGAAGCTTCCCTTGATAAGTATTTTCAAGTGTTTTAAATGTTTAATATTCTTTAACAAAAAGTAGCCCCATGGCAGGGGCCAAACTGTCACTGATAGTAATTAAGCTTTGATGAGATGTTTCCAAGACATTTCTCCCATGTTGCTGAAAGAAAGTTTGACTTTTGCAAAGCCCTTTACCTGCTATGTCCTTATTAAAAACTATTCAGCTCTACTTAATTATCTGTCTGTTGCACTATGGTAAGTACTTGATGTTTTTAATATATAGGTTTTACTTTTCCCCGAGAAATTATTCACACCACCAATATCTATTTTCAAGGAACACCCTTAGAAGAGGGGCTGCACGGTGGTGTGGTGGTTAGCACCACAGCTTCACAGCAAGAGGGTCACTGCTTTGAGCCTCGGGTGGAGTTTGAGCCAGACGGGGTTGCTGGGGAGGGGTTTGAAGTGGTGGCCTTTCTGTGTGGAGTTTGCATGTTCTCCCCGTATATGCGTGGGTTCTCACCGAGTACTCCGGCTTCCTCCCACTGTCCAAAAGATGTGCATGTTAGGTTAATTGGTCACTAAATTCTCCCTAGGAGTGAGTGTGTGCGTGAATGGTTGTCTGTCTCTCTGTGTTGGCCCTGTGATGGCAACCTGTCCAGGGTTTACCCTGCTTGTCACCTGATAATTGCTGGGATAGGCTCCAGCCCACCCACAACCCTGAATTGGATTGAGGAGTACAGAAAATGGATAGATGGACCCTTAGAATTTTGTTTCTTACTTTTTGTTTTTTAGATGTTTAGATGTTTTAAAACAAAGCATGCATACATTTGGTATTCAGGGAAGTATCATGCTACATAGCATGATAGCATTACATAGTTTTATTTAGTTGTAAAAATTCAAACGTACCTATCTTTTTATTTATTTATTTATTTAATCAAGGACAGATGGGTTATGAACAACCTGACATCTGTGCCCATGCAGAAATACTACAAATGCAGTTTGGATGTCTGCATGCTTTTTAAAAAAAAAAAAAAAGAGAATTGCATTGCAATTGCATGCAAGATATAGTCACAGACTTGTACAAGTATATAGTTATGAGAAAAACGTATAGGACTATTTGGAAGATGGGATATTTAAAAAATAATAATATTACAGGTGTGTAGTTGATATCAAAACAAGATCCTAAAGATGGTTGTGATCAGAACGTATGATTCATTATTTTCCACTTTGAATTGTTTTTTTAATCAATATGACTAATGTAAAACCAACAATTTCACTGTTTATATTACTTTTCAATTACATGTTAAAAAAGCTGTTTTAACTATTATTTCCTGATGTAACACTCTTTGCCCTTAAGTACAGTTATCAGAATTGCTGTCTGTGTCTTATATAGCACATCTTTTTGATATAGTTTTTTTGTTGAATTTTTCACAGTTTCAAAATCAACAGATTGTTGAGTAATACCTGAAAACCTTAAGTACAGTAAATCCCTTAAAGTATTACTTCAGATTTATTGTATGCACAATCTCTATAAAAAACATATTGTATATTTCTCTTTCTTTTTTATGCCATTTAGAGTTAAAGGATACTATGCTCTTCAGCCTGAGGGTTCCTGGTTCAGATCTTAACACGCTCCTCTTGAACTTACAAGATTGCATGCTAATTCCAAACACTTAATTTTGGGTCTAGGTGTTGTATAAAAGAATATGGGCTCACATATCTTTATTGGAATTTTTCAAACCATTCAAACCTGCATCGGTATCAGCCATTGAAATCAATCATTGGTTGGACTTGGATTACAGTGTAAGACAAACACTTAAATTTATCATCAGCAGGTGGCAAGAATTAAAACCTACAATGGCGTGGTCTGTGTCTTAAAGGAATGGAAGTGGGGAAGTTGGTCGTTAGCACAGTATGATAACAACATGAGCTAAAAACTCTCTCTGGGTTTCTGTTTTCCTTCCCTAATGAACAAATTGCCATTACCTATGAGGAGTATTGCAATGAGTATTCACTCATTTGTTATAGATACAATTTGGCTGTTAGAGTATAGAAACTGAACCTTTAGAAAATTTCCTTTTTTGATGTTCAGAGTGCACAACATCCAAGTACAATAACACATAGTGAGAATGTTTAAATCAAGGGTCATTGTGTGGTAGTATCGGGTCAAAAGCAGGCAAGCTGTAACATGGCAGGGTTTATTAATGTCTCCACTGCCATTTTTGGGGCGTAAGCTGAACTTGATCAGGGCTCCCTTGGGGCTTGGGTCTGTAGCTTTAGCCTGACAACTACTCTTGGGCCAGACAAGGATTCTCTCTTATGAGGCAGCATCAAAGGCAAGGTTTATCTGTGGGCTTAGCTGGGGACACAGGCTGCTGAAAACATGTTCAGTTGCTCACTAACTTGCTATTTCTTTTGGTTACAACACACTGAACTGTACAGTGTACTAGCCATCTAAGGACAATTAAACACATCAACAGTGTTTTTTTTTTTTTGTTTAGGTTTTTTTTAGTAATATGTTTAGGCACTCATTTATTTTGCAAGCTAAACACCAAAATAAAAATAAGCCCTTTCTGTGTATGAACTGTATGGCTTTGTATTTGGGTGTTTTAAGCTTTAGGTCTATACGTCTGATTCTTTGTGTTTAAACAGCTGCAAATGCTGAGTGCACCTTGTGTGTACTGTTACGGGCACTTTACTCACCTTTTGTGATGGATAGTTGATGTTTGTGTTTGCCCAATGCATTTTTTTGTTTCTTTTTTTTACTGGCCTGATCTATATTGTGTGTATGCACCTATTACAATTAGGCAATTATTTGCTGCTGTTGTGCATTGTTCGCAAATTGCATGGAGTCCAACTCTCTGAGTGTTTCAGATCAGGCTAGGTGGCATTTACAACAACATAGTATATAATGTGGGTGAGTTTCAGGGCAATGTTCCAGGGCCAGTGGCCCCACAATTAAAATGCAAAGCGGTTCTTGGCTCAGAGCTTCCAGCCCCAGGCTACAAGTTCTCGTTGGCTTAATGATAGTTCTAGTCCCCAGTGGACCGATAATGTAAACGGGGCTATTAAAATTCTAAGAAATGAACAGACTGATAAAGCAAAATGGCCCTGTGCTCTGGGCTGCTTGAGAGCCCCTAGAGCTTGTTGTAGAAAGAAGAATATTGCATAAGTTGCTGAGTATTATGGACAGCACTACACATCCTCTACAAAACATACTGATTAAACTACAGTGACCTCAGTCAGAGGCTTCTTCAGCTCTGCTGCAGTAAAGGAATATTCAGGGGGTGGCATTGTTGTTCATTGCAAGAGCCTTACATACTGAATATATGTATACGTAAGCAAGTATATGTAAGTAAATTAATGTTCTGCTCAATTTGATTAACTTTTTTTGAGGGGCATATAAACTTAAACAAACAACCAACTTTAAGTTACAGACCAGTTTTCCTAAAACATTTTACAAATGTAAGACAACAGGTCTAAAAACTAAGGAAACCAAGTGACTTCACAGTGAAAACTTTCTCTAAAATTGGCCACAACTTGTGTGTAATAATGGCAGCACTTAGAATGAGTGTAATACTTACAGGCATAGTTTGTCCACCATGCAGGCTGTTGATGGCAGCTTGCGCTTCAGCGTGGCTGGAGAACTTGACAAAGGCGCAGCCTGTAAACACAAAGAAAAAGAGGGCCACATCAGCAAGATGGGGGGGAGTTTATCCATTGTTTTTATGTTATTTGGTTTGTAAATATATTCTGCCATTTGTGTGTTGAGTGCATAAACTCGCAGTAAATCAGTCTGATTATACTGAAGGCATTAGCTGCTCGGAGCATCCTGCTCCCTGACTTTTTTTAATTTGACCCTCTCCACTCTAGAATATGGAGCCAAGGCATTTACTATCCTCACTTGTTTGTGATTATTAATCTGTTTAATATTTACACACTGTGATTTGTGCGCAGTCACTCATGAAACAGATTATGATGACAAAGGCAAACTATTCTAATCTGCCTATCTAACCGAAACTTTGCTTTTGCATACTATTTCAGATGGAACAGAAGAGTGGGTAGGGTATGGGTGCATTTCTCAAGAGGGATTCAAGTCATCTTAAATTTGTCGTGTTGTTACTGAACAAAAAGAAAAGTCAACAAATAGTGTAGAGCAGAAGACAAGGGAGCAGGCACTGTTTGCATTATTCTTGAGCCACATTGTGTGAATAATTCGGATTACTTTAAAGATATTTCAAGTTTATAATGATGTGCACTCTAAGTTTGGAAGCAAACTTATTGTGACCACATGATTAAACAGTGTATCAGTGTGTAGGTAAGGAGGAACTAAACTAATATACCATAAAAGGAACGCTAGTGACCTGAAATGCAGTGGAACTGAAACGTGGTAATTTTCCTAAAGCCATTAAATTAAACAAGAGCTATTTCTCTGAGCTTTATGGTTGTCATAGACTGCACATGGTATTCTGTTATGTCCTATTCTTATCCTTGCCTTCAGGTAGCTCATGTGTTAAGTCAAGAGATATCTCATTAACAGACTCATGGATTAATTCTGCCCACTTTTCATTAATTGAATAGCACCACTGACTTAGAACTAGACACGCTTTTCCAGAGTTCAGTCTTTGTTTTCTTATGAACTCCTCATGCCTATTTAAAATGGTTACACATATTAAATACATACTCTACATGACTAAAAGAGTTGTTATGATTCATTTAAACAACAAACACTGATAGTCAGGCTCAGGAGATATTCTGTTTCTGGCATCAACCCATTCTTTTCTGCATTTCCTTCTCAACAAACAAATTAATTTATTTCCTGACAAAATCAAAGAGGCTAGTGAGGACAGGGCACTATGTATGCATTCAGTGGAAAACAGCCTCTACCTTTGCTTGGGGCTTTGCATCCACATTTAAAGCCACACGATAAATGGTAAACATTTTAAATGGCTGCGTGTGAAAATATGGTGAGTGGTAAAGGCCATGTGTTTTCTGTACTGTTAAATGCCCTCAAAGCTGTATAGATCTACAGAAGCAAACAGATGAGTCAAAGAAGGCTTTGATTCTGTCACAGTACTCCAGCACCCTTTTACTTCACTTAAATGCCCCTCCGGGTGGAGGCAGAAAAGGTCTTCATTTGTCCAACTGAAATGCAGCTTACTGTGTACCATTTGACTGTAACTCTGTCTTTGAAGGAGCAAACACTATTAACCTTTGTAGCAGGGATGATAATAAAGGGGCAGTTTGATTTGCAAAAGCTATTTGACTTTTTTAGGCAAAGGAAATGGCTATTGGTTTCTTAACAAGGCTATCACATATTGTACCACTGTCCCAGTGATGCCAACAACTTAGCCAAAATAGAGCAAACAGTCATGGCCACAGGGGTTGGCTTACACAATCAATGGCAAAGTCACATTGAACATACAAAGTATTTGCATTTCTTATAAAAAAATAGTGCTATTTTCAGATCTAAAAAAAGGAGTTAAGTGACAAAGAGCATAGCTTTGTAAAAGAACTAGACGTACTACAACCTGATAAATTATAGTGCACATTTGAGTTTTGAATTTGATGCCTTAGAATGAGTTGGGGAAAAAGAAAAAAAAAAAAAGGTTGTATTGCATTCAATGACAGAATCCGCACTGCCTTTTGAATTCCCGGGGTAATAATATGTATGCATGAATTCCATCCCTCTGGATTGGTGACATTTATAACACAACTTAATTATAGACCTAAAAGCCATCTCTCTATTATTCCTGACAATTCGGGGGCTCTATTCAACTCTGGCAGCAAGTGTTGCACTTTGAAAGTACTTTGAGGAGCAGCGCCATAGAGAGATGGATGTTAAACTTCTCGGCCTTTTTATTGGGTGAAGAGGGGTGCTGAAAAGCCTCTGAGTAGCATAAATTTACATCAACAGGGGACAAAGCCTCAACCATGGAACAGATAGCACTGTCAATTTCAAGGTCTGTCTCATTCAAATTACAGGAACCTCATCCCGAGCGAGGCGGCTGGCAAAATAATTTGCCGTAACATCCCGTAATGATTGCGTAGGACTGTTGCATGGGGGGGGGGGGGAGAAACCAGATACCTATATATGAGACCTTTGTCTGGTTGTGGCATTCATAGTTAACATTACTTTACAGTTTTTCCCATTTCATAGAAGTAAAACTTGAAGAAAAGGTAATGATCAAGTCAGTGATAGTAGAGACAAATACCAAAGCAGGAAACGTATGGTATGTGATAAGGAAGAAAGACAGAAAGAAAGAAAGAGTTGAGATGTGGGGTGCAGGAGGGTGAAAAGGAGAGAAGCGATTGAGGGAGAAAACCAGCTCCCGTCTAACACAGCAGCATGGACCTTATTTCATTTTATGTGCTGTCAGTCAGCTCGAGGCATCTGAGCAGACAGGAAGAGAGAGAGAGCCGGAGAGGGAAAGGAGACAGCAAAAGAGGAAACAAGCCATGGAGGTATTGGACTGGAGGGTTGACGCAGAGCAAAACACCCAAGATTAACAGGTAGAGGAACAGATATAGACACAGATAGGTGTGTGGTTCAGTATAGCCAGGCTTTCTCTTTGATATACTCAGAGAGATTTGCAACATTGGGCATTGTCAACTCATGTCCCTGGCTTTCATGCACACCTCTCACATATTTAGAACTTCATATAGAAGAATTAAACATAGTAAACGAGAGGGAAAAGAGGTGGAAGTTCAGGACAATATCATGGGAATTATTACGCCAAATGTGGGCACGACCAAGACAAAAACCTATAAAAGGATGATCTGGAGTCTTTCACACTCTCAGAGCAGTCCCACCTGCATCACACATTTTACAGCCATCTTTAATTTGACCAGACTTTACTAACCAAACAGTACATAAGCCACAGACAAAAATGCGTACGATGTTGCAGGCAAATCTGCCACACAGTGAGTGACAGCAGCAAGCCCTAGAGCCTGGCTGCTTTATTTACAGTAGGACATTATCGTCCAATGGTGTCTCTGGGGAGGGATGATGGGAAAGTGGGAAACAAACATGATTACAACCCTCCGCTTTTCAGATAACAGGAAAAGGAGGAGGAGGGGAGTGAGCAAAGGGATGAGGTGTTGCGTGAGTACAAGCCCAGGGTGAGAGAAACTAACGTGTTGAAGAGAAATGTAAGGAGAAGATCAGGAAGGAAAGAAAGAAGGAGAGAGAAGTAAGTAATGGGGTGTGAACAAAAAGGTGAAGGAAATACATAAAGTAATGGGGGGAAAAAGGAGAGTGGGAGGAAAGAAGTGTCAGCGCAGTGACAATGAGGTACGAAGGAAAAGCAACTATGACACGTGAGAGGCAGTGGGGGAAAAAAACAGAATAGCTCAAGGGAAAGATCAGTTATTTAGAGAAGAGTGCATGCAGACAGTGTCAATGAGTGCAGCACAGGTGAAGCATGGCTCTAAAAATGTAAAGAACAGAAACGGCACACACATAGACAAGGATTAAGAGAAACAGACGGGGAGAAAAAGAGTGGGAGGCGTGTGGGCTCTGACCCTTACTGGCCCCATCAGGCCCTCGAAGGACGGTGCACTCCTCGATCTGGCCGAAGGTCTCGAACAGCCGCCGGACATCGTCTTCGCTCTGCTGCTTGCCGAGCATCCCCACAAACAGCTTCCTGTCTTCTGGATTGGAGAAGAAAAAGGGGAGAAAGTGGGAGGATGGAAGAGAGAGAAGAAAGAAATGCTACAGCTGATGGCACCATTCTGCAGAGCTGAGAAGAACTTGTGCAACCCCCCCTCCTTTTTTATGTCAGCAATCGACTGTGTTGTTGTTGTTGTTGTTGCTGCTGTTGCTGCTGTTGTTATTACTGTTGTTGATCTTACTGCTGTGCAGTGTTCAACCCCAGCTTTGTATGAGGCTGATATATTCCTGTAACCAGTCAGCTATTCAAGTCTGCTACAGTGATGTTTTATACAGATAAAGTTAGGAGTGCTGTGGATTTCAGGCAAAGGCAGAAAGGGAGTGGGGATGTTTTGCTCATCTCAGATCGCCTGAAAGGGAACATGGAACAACTTGTAAATGTTTTTATCACCAAAATAGCAGGCATTATAATAAACAAGAGAAACTTCCACGTGAAAAATGAGCAATGAATAACATCTGGGGGAGTTTTGAAAGTCTTGCCACATTTGCAGCATACAAAGTAACAACTCTGACAGTCTCCGTCAGGGTGTAATGTTTTCTTATCAACATCTTTTCCCATATACTCCATTTTCTGCTGTAGATTCCTTGTACTATAGAGACAAGAGTAAAACCACTTACAAGCTTTTGTACGTATTATTGTGTAAAATGTTCATGCTGAAGGACAAAAACTTGGATCCCCAGAAAAATGGATAAAGCGTTTTAGTAAGAAGACATTATGAGATAAAAAGTTTTCAAATTTGTCATTTTGAATTACCACAAAGAAAAGTAGAATTTAGTAGATTCACAGAGTGCAGTACAATTCAGAAATGTATTTTGTACACATGCTGCTTAATTCTGTATACATTATCTGAAATGAAGGAGAAATGTATTTTCTGCATTCCTTTCTCTCCAACCCCTGTGATAGATGAGAAAAGTATTTTAACTGTGAAAAGCTACAAGAAGTTGTTGTTTTTCTAAAGATGAAGGAATGGCAATGTGTTAAAGTTGATAGCTTATGCTTGTTTAAGATTTCTAAAGGGAGCTAATTAGCTGTCGTTTTTACTTTTTACTGTTCTGAAGTTCATATTTTTGTGTGAACAGTAAAAAATGAAATTTTATCAGACAAGCTTCATTTGTGCCTTCTAACTCCCAAACCTCAAAACCTGCCTGCTTGTATAAAAATAGGTTTAAGCAAATGAATAAATGAATACTTCCCTTGCCCCTAAACAAGGCATGATTGACAATTATTTTGATCAAGGAAGGTAGACTTAAAATGGTGGTATTTAGAAAATATTTAGACTAAAACAAGCAGTTTGTACCAGTTTGCTGTGCTGTAAGAAAATAACTCCTGTTTGCCTGGAAGCCACTGTTTCTATAGGGGTACAAGGCCTTATATCAAAATGAAAAATGAAACTACAGTCAGTAAAAATGTCATATGGTTAAAAAAAAACTGCTTAGTGTAACAGGTAAATCATGGAAATTTTAGGGCACCATCCAGGGTATCGTCTTACAGTTTATCTAAGGCAGTTACAGGTCAGAGGTGAAATTTTATGCTTAACAGCTATAAAATATGCAGTTTCTCCTTGTGACATTTAAAAGTGTACACTGTTCTCCCAACTACTTCTTTGTGTTCTTGTCCTACCTGAGCTCCAGAAGGGGTGCACTCATACTCAGATGTATCGGTTCTATATCAAAAAAATTTCAACAGTCAGAGAGCTAGCATTTTCTAATGAATCTTCCAGTACCCTGGCATTAGACAGATAATTCATCTTCTTTACATATTCTACATTATGCATCCCCTATTCCTCTGTGTTGTGGAATGAAATGACTACTAGCAAGAACCTATCGCCAGGACTGATGGAAAGAGGCAAGAAGAGAAAGAAGAGTTTATTGTAAATGACACTGTTGATCTTCAGTGTGAGTCATTTGACTGGTAGGGAGCAGGCGAGGAGAGGGGAGGAGCGGAGCGGAGGGCAAGAGCGTCACCTGGGCCTCGACAGATGTGACACCTCCTGTACCTGCCAGGCCCCATTAGACGCAGCTGTTCTAAAAATAAAGCACCAGGGCTTCCTTATTGCAGTGGGGAAATCGGATCCTGTTCTGTTCCTGTAAAGTTCAAATAAGACACGTGCCTGCTTCCTGCTTGGCCACACAAATGAACACCTGCATAATCAATAAGGCCATGCCTCCTGGTTTCCACTGCTGGTGTAGTGTCAGTCAATGTTCTTGTAGATTTTCCTTACACAGCAGGGTTTCTTAAACCCACCGACTGAGCCAGATACTGTTGGAGCTCCAGGTTTGGAAGAATCAGTGAAATGTAGACCAATGTAGCTAGACATCAGTGACCAAGCTGTGTAATTGTTAGGTAAGAAAGTAGTAGAGAAGCCTAAGCCAGACCTGTGTGTATATTACCAAAGGAAGAGGGATGCTACAGCTCGTCCAGACTGCATTTGACTTTGCCTTGATGGTCCTATCCATCTTTCAGGTTTTCAGAGGTGTCAACATTACAACTTAAATGGGCTTTTTACAGTTTCACAGGTCTTCTGCACTATGTTAATGTTGTGGGACAAAAGTCTCATCTCAGTCCTGGCCTGAGGAGATCTAATGGCAGCTTTACAAGCCTAATTAACAAGCCATGAGCGAGGTAATGAACTTTCCAAATGCGCTGGCAAACGCAAAAATAAATCACACCCTAGTGAAGACATTAAAGGAAGTGTGAGTGTACTGAGCCTTCCTTTGGGAGAGCCACAGTGAGAAAATGAATTTGGAGCTGCTATCTTTTCATTGCCTGACCTAAGAGTGTCTCAGTCGGCCCACTGCATGCCCCAGCCAGTGTATAGATTGCTATTAATTAGTCCACTTTGCACCTGTCTCCCCAGCAGCTCTTATTGGATTTTGCATGTTTCCACTCATCTCCATGGCCACTCACAAGCTATAAATTGACATTTTATGAATATGAATAAATATCCTATAATGCACCCTCTTTACAAGAGGATTCCATGACTCAAAATGAGTCCAATGAGTTATCCGTGAAAGGAGGGGATCGGAGAGGGGGAGGGAAAAAAAGACACTTTTCTTAAGTACAGTCATGTATTTGCATGAAGAGGGGTGAGGACCTTCCTATGCAACTCAGAAGTATGACAAAACTCATTGAGCCGACAGTTCGACCTCTTTGTACTTATCTAACATTGAGAAGGACTCATTTTATCCCTCAAACAGAGTTGATCCTCAGAGCTGGAGAACATTTGAGCTTTACAGCACTTCTCTCCTCTACTCTGAAGAGACCTTTGTGATCTGCTCTTCAAACATTACCGCTACTTTTGAACAATAATGTGTTAACGTGCGAACACAATGTGTGTATTGTAACTGGGAAGCCTTTTTAAAAAAAACACAAAAAAAAACCTCAAACTCTTAAATAATCAGCATATAGCTGGAACATTCCTGCTATATGTATTATGATAATATCACATCAGTGTATCACATCGGTAAATCGTATATCCTCCTAACACACGCTTTCATATTATCCATAAAAATGATATACTGTATGAATATGCTTATGGTATGTTGATGATAAAGCAGTAAAGTTTTATTTCAGTCAGCAGCCACTGCACACTTACACACTGTCATCTACATGTCTTCTCTCTTTTTTTTTTCTCCTCATTGCTTCATCTCCAGGCTGAAGGTGGGAGCAATTGGGTGGAAAATGGTTCCATGTCAGTCTCCAGCCATGTCCAAACTGAGGTGACATGTGGACAGCCCCATTTTATGAATGCAAATAAAAAGGGAGATCAAAAAAGTTATCAAAACACTACTGACATCTGACAATTGCTTGTCTCAGGAAGCCTTTTCATTTCAGCACCCGGTATATTAAAAATTAATGGATTTTGCACAGACGCCATATGCTGTCAAGATTGATGCTTCTCTCTCTGGAATAAAGTGCTACTTGTGTTGTAGGCTGCAGTATATGCATATAGATTGTGCTTTTCTTTTCCTCCCTTCTCCTTTTGTCTCCCTATTGCTCTCTGTGTATCTTTACCCTTTATTGTCATTCCTCACCCTTCTCTGTCTCTCCAGGCGAAGAGTCAGTTGCTGTGAAGTCTGCTTCTCAAAAGTTTCTGCTGTTCTTTGCCAATAATGGGAATTTTCTCTTTAAAGAATTATTCTCCTGCTTCGGTGTTGTTGTAAATATTTCTTTTTTTGTGTGGTTCTGTCACTTTTTGCCTGCTGGCAGTATAGTCAGGAAAGCTCGGTGGTGGTAAGTGTTCAGAAACCGTGGACAGCTGCATCCAACGATAAAAGATGCATACTAGACCGCTGGGTGCATTTCAAATGCAGAGTAATGTTCCAGGCAGCACAACAAAGAAGTTGGGCTTCTCACAGAGTCATTAGAAAAGCCTGATGCTGGTACGCTGCTGCCTGGGAGGCCCGCCACCAGACACGCTCACACATGTAGGCGTACAGACTGGGTGCACAAATGTTGGGAACAACAGCTTAATATTGAGTTACACTTTGTTTTTAATCATCTAGTATACTTTCTTTTGGTCGGGTAGCCTGCGTGAGACAGATAACAATCAAAAGTTGCATTCTCTCTCTCGCTCTCTTTCTCTCTCACATGGATAGATAATCCTAAAAAACAAACAGTTACTTAACTTATTCATTATTTGTTACCCAAATTTTCACAGACAGTAAATGATCATAATCATTTGTTTAGAAGGGAAAAAACGAGTTAATTAGTTAGTTATTATTAAGAAGATTTAGCTGCCTCTTGAAACAAAAAAAAACAAAACAAAAAAAAAAAAAACTGGGGAAAGTATATATTTCTTTTTTGGTAAACTGCTGAAGCCATAGCATGTTTGCAAATTGAACTATCCCACGTAACAGTAAATTATCATTAAATGATAGCAGACATATGCATTCATTGGACGTTTTTTGGCCAAATCTGACTTTTAAAGATTTTCTGACTTCCAATACTACATTATTTTCTAAATTTTGTTTTCATGAAAACGTTTTCTATGTTCCTTGTTACTATGGAAAGTTTTGTTGTGGCTAAAAATCTGATAGTATGTTACTAATAAAACATACTAACTTTTTCTTTGGTAAATAACTTACAACCACAGCCAGTTATGTTGTCTGGAATTTAGCAAATACTGCCAAGAATAACTTTGCTCTTCATTGTAACCAAGCATAGTTTTATGTAAAATCACATCCAGTTACAGAGCCTTCTTTCTCTGTCACTCTAAATCTAAAAATAAAGTGCTCTACTTTACTGGACAGTGGCAACTAAAAGGAATTACAGTAGGCCCTGTATCCTCTTAATGTCTGAATGTCTGCTGTAAAAGTAATTGCTGCTTTGGGACCAACTTTCAGCGGGTTGTGTGTTTGGCATGAAACAAGATTAAACAATTCTGGTAAAGCTACATCCCAGAAGTATCTGCTCCTTGTTGTTGCATATTTTGGGCTCAGGTGATTTATTAAATTTCCTTGACTGTTGAAAATGGCTGGCCATCTAATGCCCGGAATTCCATGTTTTATCTTGTTAAAGCATTTTCTTTCTGATGTCAAATACCAGTAATAGATAGGAAGCTACTGGCTTATAGTTTGCATTGTGCTCTTGCTAGAACACAGACAGCTTGAATAGCTTGAATCTTTGCTGTTTTTCCTTTGTCAGCTATGTCAAAATGGGCACATTCATCTGGCTGATGCTGTTATAAGCATCAAATTAAATTTGTTGGCCTAGACATTTTGTGGTTTGTTCCTCCATGGTTTATTTTTGCCTCAGAGCTATTACAAATGGCAACTGTCGGGTCCTCTTGACTCACAGTGAAAAACTTCCGCATCAGTGGCATGCTTGAGTATGGTTGTGTAGCTGCCTGTGTCACTGCAAACATCATACATTTAGTGTAGAGAAGAGAAAATTGTGTTTAACTGAGCCTGATCTATTGGTCACTGCTCATAACTTGTATGGTAATTAGCCAAGAGACAGAATACACATGCAATGATTTCAGCCCAACCAAATCTTACTTTTTTTTCTCCCCCCCCTCAAGAGACGTAGCAATATGCATCTACATTAACCACACCAAAATGGAGATGGGATGGTCCGATATTCAACTATATATTTAGAGAAGTGACTCAATTGCACCCAGTCAGCTTGGGTTTATATGCTAATTTGTTTCAATGTTATGGACTTACTCATGTTATAAATATTAGCTGCTGGCATTAATGTCATCTTTCCTGTGATATTTTCTTTAGAGGTGACATATAAGCTCATGAGTTGGGACCAGCAGCCCATGAATGCAAAGAAGCAGCTGAGCCAAATGTTGATTTCCATCATCATGTGAAGCTCAAGTAACTTTATTAAATTCCAAGGAATCCTTTAGTTTAATTTTAATCATCATGAATATAATTTGATAATGAAAAAAAACTATATTCAAGTTGAACACTGAATGATGTAATGTTCATGTACTATTTTCTGTGAACTTCCTTTCCATATGTTTTGACTTATGGTGTTTGTAACTTTTCCTTTCCTTGGCATGTGACCCTAAATGCACACAATCATGTCAGCTCAGCAGTTGTACAAGTTCATGCTTCTCATGAACTAGTTCACTGTTTAGTTCCCACAGGTTAAAATTAATAATTCACATTCAGAGTTCACATTTCAATTTTGAACTAGTTCAGAGTTCAGTTCATTTCTGTTTCTTTAGGTTAGAAGCAAGAATGAAAGGCTGAACTTGAAAAAGAAAATAAATAATAATGTGTTTTGCAATGACATTAATTATACTAAAGCTTAAATTATATCACACAAAATAGATTTGCATGTGGAACAAATGTGTGGGCAGAGGACAAAAATTCTATCTTTTATTTCATTGGACTGAACAACCTTTTTGAGTGTAACTAGTCATTTCTTGTCAAACAGCGATTTTTAGCTAACCTCCTCCCTGAATATTAAAGCAAAAAAAAAAAAAAATGCAGCAAAGTGTAGAAATATCATAAATGGATATCCTCTCACACTGAACAGATGCTTCAACTCCACGTCTTTTCAAATTAGAAGCTGACGTTCTGACATGTTATTCAAGCGCAGGCGGCTATAATTTGCACCGAAATGTTAAATTTAATTTTCAGACAGTATGTAATATTCCCTTAAATAATCATGAGCAGACAAGGCGTCTGATGTGCACACTGCATATGCAGCTTCTTTGCAGCTGCTCTGCTTAGCTGTGGAGCATTGCTGGTTTGTTAAGGTAGAGTGCACAATGCATCATGGTTAACGTTTTGTGAAGTAGGTGTAAGGCCAGGAAAATGTAGGCAGTGACTGTTGTGGGACTTTGCATAATCTTCACGTTCAAGTTCTTTATTTGCAGATACGTTTCGTTTCCTGTAGTTCAGCATCCACAGAAAAACAAATGTGTTCGATGAGCTTGTTCTTTTGAACTTGTTCGCGTACAACACTGAAGCTAAGTTACGTGTTCATATGTGTTGTGATTCTGGCAAACGTGGAAAAACATAAAAAATAAAACATAATCAAGTAGTTTTTAATACATAGACCTAAGCTGGTGGGTTAGCTCGATAAATATGAGCAAACAGCCAGTAGCAGTTAAAGTAAACAGCAAAATGAAAATGAATAGTAAGTGTGAAAAATACTTGGTTGAATGTCATCTGGATTACACTTGTGTCTGACTCGACCACGACATACCTCAGCCTCTAAAAATATATATTTTTCATCTATTAAAAATATACCAAATCTTTTGTGACTATTTTTTGAACTGAGACAGAATGTGCAATATTATTGTTGAATATTGCAATGGCAATATGACTTGCCATGTATAAAAGTATACTATCTGGTGGTAATTTCAGGCTGCATTCTACGTCTGAACCTGTAAATGCTAGTTAGTTAATGGATATACACAAAATCCAGACTTTCTCTCAGTGAAATGCAGCCTTCATTAAAACAAATGTGTATTATAGTTTTGCTATTTCAGTCAGAATAATGTTCAGACATACTGTCTTTCTAATATTGATATTGCATATGTTACTATTGCAATAATGATAACCCATTTAAAATATAAATTATTTGCATATTTGTAGATGCTCAAGTTTTCTTTGAGTGAGAGAAGTCCTACTAAAACATCTACTTCCTGATATGTCACATTTAACCTCCTGCTAGCTGTTTACTTTCTACACAACTAAGAGAACTAATTAGACCTGTCTCAGTGAAAATAATAGGCAAAATGAAGAACCTCTCTGCGACTGGTCCCTATCACTACCTGAAACTTACAAATATCATGGGGTGATAAATTGAATAATCCAAGGAGAACAAACACTCAAACTGTCAGTGTACCAGACATGATGAGAGGATACAGGCTTTGTGTTTGTAAATGCATTACTCAGAGCTGTCAAATCCATTTAACCAGTGGAGTTGATAGAGGCAGAGGGTCTGGATTGCATGATCAAAAACCAACACAGAATAATCAAAGATCTTGTGAGATGTAGCCTGTTGCAGGTTCGGTCCAACTATTCCAGAGAAGTTATTTTTCTAAAAGCTTGGCCCAATCAAAAAATGAAATTAATGGTCACCGTTGAAAATTCCTGCATTTGTCCTAATTTTTCTATGTATCTCAGTGTATTTTGCAGCCCACATAACTACTGCCAGGTTGTTTTTTTTCTTGATTTTTCAGAGTTTTGCACAATCGTGTCTAGAGGCATACAGAGATTTTTTGGCTTCATTTGCATGTAAAGTGGTGCACTCTCCTCTGTGGGTGTGAAGTGCCCCCAGACAGTCCCTCCCCCGTGGCCTGCCACACTGAGCCAGCCAGCAGCCTTCACTCTTCCCTACCTGCTGGGGTAGGGTATGACAGCACAGTGCGGAACATCTTAAGGTCCTGTCAATCTCTTCACTGCCCAACTGAGGTCAGCCTTCTGAAGAGCAGCAGGTTGGCAAGGACAAACATGACCCATTCACAAAGACTCCCCTCAGCCAGTCAGACAGAGATATTAAGGAGGCACAGCCAGAGCCACTGAGTATCAAAAACAGGGTTTGCAGTGCTCCAAGCACTGTATGACTATCCAATAAAACAAAAATATGGGAAGCTAATAAACTAGGGTAAGAAGACTGTGTAGACAAATACACAGTGAGTCGCACATTGTAAAAAAGTCAATGTTGATGGAGGTTGCATTTCGGGATGGTGTTGAAACCATCTTATCAGAGTTAATAAAAGGAGAGGGTGTTGCTAGCTGACCCATCATCTTTCTTCTCATCAGTGTGGTCTCCAGTTGCACAACAGTGGCTTGAGAAGTGGGACCTGGCTCCAAGATTGTGTTTAGATAATGGCCATCTCCAATCATAGATAATCTGGCCCCATCTTTTCTTCACAGACACAGCGGCAGACAAGGTCAGGGGGAAAAAGATTCCTGGTGAGGCGAGGCAGAGATAGGGATGGGGCGGCTCTGAGATGATTTACTGCTGAGATTCACTCAGCTGCCTCCATCACCCTCCGTTAACTTTCTCATCCTGTCGTCCCTTCCCCGCTCGCTCCGTCTTCCATTTCTCACTCTTTCACATTCCTCCACGGGCCTTGTACTGAATCCCAGCTCCTCTCTCTATCACTTGCTTCATCTCCCTGTTTGCAGTGCAGTACCAGTAAAAGTAGGGAAGGAGGGGGAAAGGGAAAGAGAAAGAAAGCAAGCAAGGAAAGATCAAGAAATGTCTTTTAATCATTTATGCTTGTTCTGGGCTGAAGTTAATAGGTTTCAAGTGGAAATATAGTTGGCTGTTTTTCCCAATGACCACAGAGCAACCATCAAAAGACTCAGCTCTTGACTGTCTTTAAATATCTCTGAGTTGAAAAAGTGGAATAAGTATTATTCAGGAAAAACTGGTGTTAGGTACACCGAGTCAAAGTGGAATTTCTAAAGAAGAGTTTAGTTGACCCAAGGGACACATAGATTTAAGGGCTGTGAGGCTCCACTCCTATGCTCCATTCTGTCTTGGAAATCCAAGGAGAAAAATGAAGTAAGACATGAGTCATTGTAATAGACAGCCAGAGAATCAGTTCTGTGATCCACAATGGCAGCCGAGTGGCAGCTTTGTGTGGCGCCAACACCCCCTTCCCCCCACTTATTTTATGAGCACTGGTTTTACTTCTCCTTCTGACACCCCCGTATCCCCAGAGAAACGACGTTTCACAGGGACAGAGCGAACAAAAGACGGGCAACTGGAGCCTCGAAATGGAGTAATGGGCCCTAATACCTGCACAGGCACGGAATCGAGACCCTGCACAGGTTTCCATGACAGATAATTGCTGATGTCTTTGTAGTGATAAATGTGACTCCATTCTAAAGGTGCAAATGTCCTGGATCAGCCCTGGGTTTGACAGTTTAGTTGCCCCACTGGGATCGGTGTTCCTGACTGGTCGTCAGCCTTCCACAGATGAATCCCTATCTACTTTCTCCCCTTTAGTCAACCCTAGCTGGGCTGTCTATTTTCCTTTAACCACAAGCCTTCATTGTAAATCTCTTTTCATAGTCAGCCACGACTGTGGTTTACTTCCCTGGCCTGTCTGCTGACTTCCTGTTGCCATTAACGCTCAATATCTCTGTTGGGGCCTGTCTTCTTGGTCTTATTTCATTCTGTGCTGTGTTCTATCCTGTCTTCTTATATAGAAAGTTCATGTGACAGACTAGCAGGGGCTGTGCCAGCGTAAGAACCCTCTGTATTTCATTCACGCCGCCTGTTCATCTCCCTTCTCTTTCTGCCTAAAAAAGGGTAGTAATTGATATTGGGAGCCATCCATCCTCCCCTCTTAAGTCCAGAGATCCAATTTATCTTGGTGAGAATGCCGATTGGCTTTCTCCCAGGCCTAGTCGGTCAGACTTTGCCTGTTTTTAGATGGCAGTTAATTAAAGTGCCGCCATGACAAAAATAAGATCTACATTGGGGTGTGTGTGGCGATGGAAATGGGCCATCTGATTCACACTTGACCAAATAAATCAGCAAAGTGGCTCAGACTAATCTGACCCAGGCAGTCTAAATCACCACTCTAAACTGAAAGCACAGGGCTGACACAGAACGGTCCAATTAGGTCCGATTCAGCCCATGTAAATCTTTAACTGGCTTAATCTGCATTAACCTCAGTGATGTTAGTCACAAATGGCTTCTGAATGATCTAGTCAATCACTGTGTCAGTCAGACTATAGATGGAGAGAGAAAGCTGTGCAACAGATTCAGCACAATGTCAAAGCAGATTTGCATAATTTAGAGTCACAATTCAAGCTTAAACAGACAGATTTACATTTTAAAATAGAAAGCTGCTGCAGTTTCTCCATTGTGCTCAACAGTAAGTCTCACATCACACAATTAAACATACCAAAGCCGTTCAGTTAATTTTTAATATAGTTTTTCCTTTGTATAATCGTGTGGCAGTGTTATTAATGACTCAGCTACATCAACAGGATGTGAGCAGGTTAACAGATTGGTAGGATGTTTATTATGGGTCTGTTCATATAGAGTTTGCCAGTGTTGGTAGTGCTTTGCAAAGCACTCAAGTAACTTTTTTGTTGTTACCAGTAATGTTGTCCCTTAAGGCGCTTACATGCTCCAAGAGAAGCGAGAACTTTGTTCTTGTTCTCGAAGACACAAGAACAAAAGGACAGTCAATGCATCGGGCTAGAAGAACTTTCTTCTCGTGGGGCTCAGACAAGTATTGTGTGATTGGTCTGCCATTTGAGGTGGGCATCGAAAGCATGAACCGGTAGTCACTTCTGCATTTCCACTGATGCAAGGATGAATGGACAGCTTTAATCAACAGCTGATCGAGGTGATGAGAAAGTACAAAAATGTATCCAACACACGGTAAATAAAGATACTGATACTGCAGTGTCCACAGTCCTGCACCGTCACGGACAAAGTTTCACGTGAAATAAAAAATAACCAGGTCAACCACCTCATTGCACATAGAGAGACAGACGACCCCCGTAGTAATCCCCGCCCCGTCTTGGACAAAGCTTCTCGTTTAGTATGAAATGACCCAATTAAAACAAACTTTTTCCTTGTTCTTGCGGCCTCGAGAATAAGAACAAAGTTCCCGCTTCTCGTGGAGTATATAACAAGCTTTAGTGTCATAAGTCAGGCAATCGTTTATAAGTTACCTTCTAAAAGAAGCATTTCATTACTGTGACATTCAACATATGAGGCTGTGTTTTTGTTGCTATAAAACAAACAAAAAAATGAAAGAAAGAATAAGAAAATCCGCTCTGTGTGTCTTCTGCTCAGCAGTACCACACACATCCATGCACATATGCGTCTCACCCAGCCAGTGAGACTGTGGCTGCTCTGGTCATGAAATAGTTGACACTTCTTCATGGTGTTCACATTGGCTTTATTTCTTTTTCAAATATTGTGAAACACTGTGACATTTCCCTGGCAGACCTACCGTAGAATAAGATACAGGATCATTTGTAATCTTTCATTTGCATGTGGTTATGTGACTCACAACTTTTCATCACAATTAATGCAATAAGAAAATATGAAATAAGGAGTGAAAGTCCCAACTGCATGGAATTCTCATCAACACATTTAATGGCAGAGATCATGGTTAATCATGCCGTAGACTTTCTCACATTATTCTGAATTTTTGGGTGAAAAGGACAAGCGCAATCACAGTGAAATCTATATTGTGCTTGGGTGATAGGATTGTCAGCAGCAAAGAACTTTATCTCAGTTGAGAAGAGGGTCCCGCAGGCTGAGCACCCCTTCACAACACAGTTAATTCCACCAGTGCTACAGCCCCAAAACATCTATGACTAGCTTTTTACTTGCCAAATCTGCTGCTTCGAGGGACATCAGTAAACATTTTGTTGTTTACATGGTGTGGGAGATGCTACCAACAACTTTAGAGATGCATTCTTTCTGGAAGACTGTGAATTAAAATCTCAATAACTTGTTAAACTATATGCATTCAGCCCTACTGGTCTTATGTTTGTATGTAAACATATTTGGTAATGAAGCACTGTTAGGGGGTATGCGTCTAACATTCCTGTTATTAGCCTTCAAAGCTTCTGATTATCAGTGAAAAAGATAAAAGCATTCAAAGCTTTTAATGGTGGCTGACTTTATAACTAAAATTGTGCAATAAACTCCAAAGTGGTATTTATATTTGGTAGCGCAAATTTACTCAAACAAGTTGCTTTTCTCAGCAAATGAATGTAACTAATGACTTTTTAATTTCTTTTAAAGGCAATAGTTTTGTAATCGAATTAGTTCCTTTTAAAACAAACATTACCAAACACTGAAGTTGGTGACCAAATTTTTCTGTAGAATTTTAGATGGATTTACACAGCAAGTAGCAGAACATCTTACATAGATATAACTCAACATAGTCTTTGATTTAAAATCTGATGAAAATATAACATGAATAAAATAATTAAAATGAAATTTGATTTAGTTCATATATTAATGGGCAAGCATTTGCATCTTGAATTTAGAGTTTTCTGGTATTGAGAATTCTTGTTCCCATGTAGTAGTAGTGATGAGTAGTTGTGTTTGAAAAACAAAATAATGAAATATCCTGGTGCATTCAGACTAGGATAATCCGCTAGACTAGGTACGAATTGGGACTCAGTTCATTTGGGGGTGCAACATTCTTATGGACCGAGATTGTGTTCACGCTGCACTATTTGAATGAATCAGACCTTTTAAATAACATGTTCCACTCTCCGCCAGAGGCGGCGCTGCACCAAGAATTACTGAAGGAGAAAACTTGTTCATCTACTGGTTAATGCAGGACAACTTCAGTTTCTAGTACATAACAGCTAAATATAGAGCTGAATCAGATCCTAGCGGTCTTGAGTTGATCATATTTCTATCAAAACTTTTCTTGTATTCTTCCGCGTCTGACCGCGAGCCATTACTCCTGCCCAGAGCTGCCGTCCAACATGTGCATATGTTTTGGTTGTGTTTACCCACGAAGCCATGCGCTGAACCCACAATGCACTTTGTTTTGTAGTCCTCTTCCTGTATTTGGTCCGCTTCAAGCGAACCGAAACCTGTGTTTGTAAGTGGACCGAGTCCACTTCTTTGATCCGAATCAGAATTAATTTGTGCATTCTCGATTCCCCAAACGAAGCAGAATTTCCAAGCAAATGGACTAGGATTCGATGAAAAGGCTGGTGTGCATTAGCCCTAAAATTCATATACAATTGTTTTACTGCACTGTCCCATAATCCTAATCACCTATTTACAATATTTGCAGTATTTACAGATTTGCAATATATACAGTCAGTTAGCTGGGATGTTATTTGTACAAAAAGTGATACTCTAGGTTTGTAAGGTCTCCACTTAACTAAGTATTATTAAACAACTTTTATACAGTATAAGATATTTCATAATGAGGAGAAAGATGACTGTTGTAATAAGGCTGGACGATATAGAAAAAAAGCATATCAATAAAAAAGAAAATCAATTACGATAGATATTGATAATTATTGATGATTGTAAAAAATTTGAAAACATATATTTCAGTACAGCCCTATATTATACTTTGGGGAAAAAAAACGCACAAGTACTTCATTCAAATTTAACCTTTATTCAACCACCTTTTTTTTGTTCAAACCTTAACTGAAAGTTGGAATGGAGGGCTGTCAGTTTTTATCAGTATTTAATTGCGTGTCCTGAGTTAACTCACGATTAATAGCTTAATAATCACAGAATTTTTAAAAATCGTTTTTATTTTATTTTCATTTTTTTTTATTATATTTTTCAACAGGATATTTATCATTATAGAATACTTATGTAAGATGTAAAGAAGCCCACATAGACTCTAAACAGATAATTAATCGTGTTTAAGCTGCGTGTCACAGTAAGTTTAAGATTCATTTTCCATTCCTCGACATGTGGCCGGTTTGAGTCGCCTTCTCTTGCATTATTTGGGAGTTATATGCCATTTCTATGACTGCCACAAGTCTGGAAATGAATCCAGTTAAATGGGCAACCAGGTGTGATTACAGACTCTCCCTCTCATCTTCACATACACAACATGCTATAACCAGGAGTAAATATCCTGCAGGGCTCTAGCATTGTTTCCAGCTTCTCTAGTTTATCTAGATCAGCTGAAATGTTGCTGCTTGAACAATTATCAGACGTTTCTGCAGCTATCTGCACAGACTGCTTTTCTCTGAATCAGCTGTTTGCTGCACAGCAGCTGGTATTTGAGACGCAAGCTACGGACAGTAACTCAGTTCACATGGACAGTAGATAACATACCTCAGTCTTGTCCAGAGAAGCTTCTTGCAGAGCTTTAAAGATAAACTGTCCGAGTAAAAGATCCATTCTGTGTCTGTTAAGCTGACTGTCTAAAGAAATGAGCTTAGTTTTAAAAATGCGTATTAACTTGTCATTAACATGTTAACTTTGACAGGCTAATGGAAATTATTATAATAATTCATAATTCTTATTTTTTTACATGAAGAGAACAGATATTACCTAGATATCGTTCATGCTTTTTAATTATTTGATTTTTGAAGTTTGCCCATTTTTCCAGCTTGTTTGGATATGTTTTTTGCGAGCATGCATCTTATAGGAAATGCAAATGAAAGACTTGTAGAACTTTTGCATATATCTGCACAAACAAATAATATAATACTGAGTGAGAAAAAGAATCATTGCAGCCTTTTTGAGCCCCTTAACTTTCAAATTGGACCCATTCTATCTAAAAAGTGGTTGTAACTTGAAGAATAATGATACCATGTCTCTATTATTTTGGATTTCTCCATCATATGGATTCTTCTTTAAATCTGAGTTGAATCAGATGTTGGGAATTTCTTTATAAATTGCTCAAATTGATCCTAAACTACCCAGGCTGAGCAGATATCGTATATAGAGTCATCACATTTATTGTGAACTTTGGCGGCTATAAGCCATCATCAGCATCATGCTTATGCTGTTGCTGTGTGTACTGTTTTCCTTTGTTACATTTAGATACTCTGGGTAAACTGAGTATCAATACAGTCAATTAGCTGGGCTGTTATTTCTAGACAGAAAACACTGTTACCACAACATCAAGATTTGTCCGATCAATAGTGCCTGTCTGTGAGCAGCTTCTAAAAGTTTGTGTTTGTGCTTATCTGTGTGAGTGTATCTTTGGAGAGTTTTCCTCTCTTGTCTTGTCTTGTATATAGACTTTACTATGACTGTGGAAATTGCATGGTGGAGATCCTCCACTCTGCAATTGTTTTCCTTGCTCTCTTCCTTTTATTTTTCTCCTCTTTCTGTTCATGTCTCTCTGTCTTGTCTTTGAACTGCTCTCAGTGACTGTGAACTTGAGACAGCCCCTCTGCTGGCACAGATGGGAAGTCAATAGAAGCAAGTGACCTATATTACAAGCTACTCCACTAACTCCCAGTGTCTCAAGTGAGAGCAGAATATTAAGGATTGCATGAGCACTGTTCCAGTGTATTTATGTGTGTGTGTGTGTGTGTGTGTGTGTGTGTGTGTGTGTGTGTGTGTGTGTGTGTGTGTGTGTGTGTGT
>JBBBVU010000001.1:27783679-27811676 GCA_037177055.1 Atherinosoma microstoma | reverse complement strand
ATATATAGCACTTGTATTACAGTGCAATATAAGATTGCATGTGAGTCTGAGACAAACTCTAAGGAGTGTGATGCCTTGATGTATGTGAGTCTGCTGTAGAGAGAATTAAGGTCAGTTGGAACATTGTAAGCAGTAAGTGAAGAAGTGCTGTGAGTACATTTTAAGCGTGTGTGTGTGTGTTGATAGCTGCTCAGGTTAGGGCAGAAATGGTCTCACATAAGAGGTTTATGGTAGTCTGAAGTCCCAAGATCCCTGTCCAGTGATCAGTCAGCTTCCAAGTCTTAAACGGCAGCGACTGGTCAGAAGGCTTCATTAGTAGCCCCTGAGCCACTGCAGCAACAAGAGTCATTTAACAACCCAAAAGTACACTTGGGGTTGCTAGGCAACCAAGTGGAGGTGGCCAGCAGGCAGGCAAGCAAGCTGGTCGTTGGTTTGCAGGCTGTTCGCCAACCAATTGGCAATCCTCTCTTTCTTCTTTTTTTTTCACTCTGTCCAAGGAGGTGAGAGAGGAGGGGAAAAAAAAAAAGATTTCTCAACTCCCACCTTCTAGCATGTCCCACTTTCATGTCCTTTTTTAGAGACTGTGACAATGAGTTTTCAGAGCGAGTCTGCTGCAACTTTCTACTCCAGCTTCCTGCCAAATTATGCCGTTCAGCTTGATGCCAAACTGTGCACTTGAAAGTAGTGCTCCCATGCATATGGCTGGAGTTTAGATGTCTCTCTGAGCTACTTCATAGTGTCCTCCTCTACATACATTTTCTGGAGCAAGGGAGCTGGAGTGTTTCTAGCAAGCAAACTTTCTGCACAGCCATTTTGAAGTTTGCTTTACTTTTATCCTGTCTCTCTCTCTTTCTCTCACACACTGTGACACACGCACACACACAGTAGTACAAAAGTCTTGGGGCTCAATAACAGCAGGTGGCTTAGGTGACATTTTAATCCCTTATTACTGAGTGCAGGATTAGCCAACAGATCAAGGCAGAGTTAATTATATGAATTCATCAGAGGCTGGGCAAAGAAGCTGCCTGCTTTCCCCTTGGGCCTGGACCCACCCCCACACCACCACCCACCCTTTTGTGCACACTCATACGTGCACAGACACTGGGGAAAATGACAAGTGACACTCTACGTCTGAGAAGCTGGCTAGCTGCTTATTAGCTTTGGAGTGACAGGAAGCTAAGATAACGCATGCAGCGGAGCCTCCAGAGATGCTGTAAGACAAATGACATCTACTACCTTCCCCTTGGGCACAGTGAAGTGAACTGCATAGACGTTGGGGACGAAGACTACAGGCTTTTTCATCCTGCAGACGTACGGCTGCCGAGAGTTCAACCACCCCCCGTCTTCCTTTATCTTTGTCTCCCTCTGCCCCTTTGGCCTCCAAAACCAATATGCTTCCCACCACAGCCCCTTAATGGGTTGATCAATGCTGACAAATAGGCAGCTCATGCTGTCTTGCCGGGGAACTCGCAGCTCTGCTCCTCTGTGCTGCTGCACTTAGAGAAGCCATCTCTCTTTCTTCTCATCTCTCCCTTTTTTTTCCTTTTTGTCTTTCTTCTTCTCACTTTTTTAGCCTCTTTATTTCTCCCCTTCTTCATGCTCTATTTCCTTTATGTCTATACATTCTTTTTTTTTTCTTTGATCTGATCTCCAGAGGCAAATCTATATTTTTCATTCTGTTATGATGAATAAAAGTCAGCTGAAGTCACGGAGGGATGGAAACCCAACAGTGTGAAAGAGAGGAACTTTTCTTACATTTTCCATTAAAAGACAGTGTGTAAGTTTCAGAGCATACGTGTGTGTGCTTGTGCGTGTATGCATTTGAGTTCATGTGAGTTTGGCTGTTGTGTCTGATTGATTACAGACCAATGGAGAGAGTGACAGACAAGGACACCACTGGCCTCTGACCGTGTTTGACCATGCTTTATGAATACCACTGCTTACAAAAGCAAGCTTGGAGAAAAGCAATCGACCAGACAACTCTAAAAGAGAAAAGAAATGTCTGAGAACTTACTCTTCCTCCGCTTTCACATCCCTTTGACTAATTCTGAAACATCTTTCTTTGTTTCTAGATTAATTGGCAGTATTCAGCAGGAAAACAAACCTCTTAGTGAACCAAAGTTACATTTACAAAATAAATGACACATTTGATGAAGACCTGATCTGTTAATTGAGATCATTTATCTCAGTTATTTGCTTCTGTCTGCTCTACTATAAAAGTATGTCTGGGATTAACTGTCCAAAAGGATGTGCAAAATTAACTATGAAAACAGAATTGGTGCACCGAAACCCACAAAAAGGGCCAGTAACTGCGGCTGGTTCAGTTAACAAAAACCAGTGCTTGAAAAATGGGAAGCTTGTTAAATCTATAAAACAGAAAATTATTCCAAAACATAGTTTTATAAAGCCACAATGAAAGATAGTTTTTCAACACTGAGGTCAATTTAATCTAAAAATGAGCAGTCATTCCATCATGTTCACATTCTCTAAAATGAAAGTGTGTTTTGGCACACCTGCTTATTTAGTCCTTCACTGAGCATTTATGCTTCGCAGATGTGTTGGTTAATTCTGATATAATAATACGAAGAGGAAGAGGTGATGAATCATTACCTTCTCAGTCAGACACATTACTTATCTCATATATTTTAAACAGCCATGCCAGTCACAGTGGCATATGAAAAACAGAGAGGCGCTAATATATGCAGTTTATCTGCACAAACAGCTCTCCGAAACTATTCTATGTTCTGAATATACTAAGTACTATATACTGAATGTTTGGTCACTTTTTTATGGAATGAATTCATCCTGAATACTGCTTTCGATATAAAAGATACAATCTGTTTTCTAACCATATGTACAGTATAGCTCAGTCAGACTGGAACATTAGAAATAAAATTAGAAATATAAATAGTGCCACAGTGTCATTATGGTTGCTCTTTGTTGGTTTGATTTAGCTAAGGAATGAAGTTAGACTCATTTAGTTTAGCTGCATCAGTTTAGCGTGGCTCTGCATCCGCTGACAGTCCCTCTTAAACTCTTATTCTGAAAACCTTTTCTAAAAAAAAACGTGGAAACATTTACTTCTCAAAAACAGATAACTTGTGTATTTTAATGAGAGCATTACATCCATGTTTATGCTTTACTGCAACATTTTGCTTATCACATATAATCAGGCTCCAATTGAAATGCTTAGAAAAAATAAAAAAGCTGCTTGCTTTGAAATTATTTCGAGGCTTCCCTGTGATATTAAACCTTCCCACAATGAAATGTCACAAACAGATAACTAGAGAGAGAGAAAAAAAAAGTGTTGACACTGGTTAATTAACTTTGTCCTTGTTATTTCATCTCAGTTCCTTTCAAGTCAACAGGTATCATTCTCTTTATTAGCCATTCATTGTTTGATGCCCCTCATTATCATTCTGCAGTTTTGCCGTTAGCACATTCATTGAAGCCCTTGATGCCATTTACAGCCTTTTTAGCTCAATTAAAGATGGATAATGCAGACTGACTTTGCTTATAGAACAGACAAAAAGCCGCTGACAATCGAGAGAAAGAGACACTCTCTTCCAAAGGGAGATATAATGATGCTAAGACCCTGACCTTTGATCATTATAAAGTCATTATAAAATCCCCTCGCCACTTTCATTTGGGTGGGTGCTTTTTGAAGCAAAGGTTACAAACAAATTTCTGTTTCACTAAATCCAAATGGCATCTTTGTCAATATCCAGTTGAGTGTCACGGTTGGCTTGAAAACTCCACCGTTTTTTTTCTTCCTGTTTTGATTGTTTGTTTTAAGGATGGATTTTTTTTCTTCTCTTTCTTCTTCTGTCTGCATTGCACTAGAGAGGAAAACAATCATGCAAACAGAAATCAAAATGCCAAGATTTGAACAGATTGGATCTTTTGTACTTCCACAATTTATTTGGGAAACTCAGCTTTTTTCTCTTTTAAACAGAAAAAAACCTCTTACGGGGGAGGGGGGGGGGGGATCTCACCACAGGCTTATATCACTGGCAAACAAGCTCCCATATCCCACACAGCCCATACTGTAGCAGCCCAAATTACTGTTTCCATCACCCATCGCTCACACGTCAGGACTTCCTGCCCTTCATTTCTGTGTGGAAGGGGAAACAGGGCCAGCACTGTGGGAATGAGTCTTTCCATCAAATTGGTGTGCGAGTTCACAGTGGCCTCCCTGTGAGACCAGCGAGACAGGAGAGGTTGGATCTGCTGTGTGTGTTGGAGGAGATGGCTTTGACTTGGAGTGATCACACACTGCCTGCCCCCCCCCCCAAAAAAAAAAAAAACACATGAAGGAGGGCTGTGTCTGCCTCACTGTGAGGAAGAGTGAGAAGGGGTGCTGACAGCTCAGCAGAGGGTTGCTGGCGGTGAAATGCGGCCTATTTTTAGCTCAGAGCCCCAGCTCCTATTCAAAGACTAGATACTGAGGGCCAGTTTGCTAAGGAATGAAGGATGGCACCTGAAAAAATAAATAAATAAAAAATTTCTCATATCCAGCTAACACAGTAATCCCCAACGTGATGCTCCTGTGTTTGTGTTTTGTCTCTGTAATCTCCGTCCCATTCCCCATAATTACCTAGCAATTGATCCCCCTGTGGAGCATGGTTTTTAATTTTAATTCATCTCTATGAATCTGGTATTGGCTCCTCTGAGAGGCCCAGCTGAACATCTGAAGCCATTCCACCAATCCCTCCAGGCCAAGCTAGTAGTATTGGGAACTGTAGCCTGGCATGATTTCATAAAAGTCCTATATCTTCATCCGCATCCTATATTTATTTCTATGCCATCTTTATACCCAACAGGCTTCCTATGGAGGTGGGACAGAGGAGACCTTACAAAGACAGAAAGTGGATGAGAGATCGAGCCATCATGTTATTCTCTGCTCCATAAAGCCTCTGTTTTTTCCTCTGACTGCAGATGGATCACTGCAACCATTGGCCAGTGTTCTATATTACATTTATTGCCCCTCTCTTTCCCCTCACTATCTCCCTGCATTCTCTTCCTGTGGCTGTAGTAGGGGGTGGATAAAAAAAAAAGGACGGGGTGTAGAGGTGCATCAGGGGAAGGAGGGGGTGACGATTCGACACAGTGAGACAAGACTAACAAATTAGTCAAAGTGACAGGGAGTTTTATGAGGTCTGTTCTTGTGAGGCGAGTGCTGCTCTCTCCTTCTTTCTCTGGGCCGTAGGGACACCATGCAGAGGCCGTGTGTGTGTGTGCTTGTGTGTGTATGTAGGGGAGACACAGTAAGAGAGATACATATTTGCACATTTGAGAAAGAGAGTGGTATTGAAGAGAGTGGTGGAATAAAAAATGGGGAAGGAGCAGTAAAGAAGTTTAAGGCGACTGAGAGAGAAGAGAAAGGATGCGTAGACCAGAAAAATACATATTATTTTGCATGACTATGGATCTGAGTTGACGGTGATATTATAAGTTAGATTTTCAACATTTATGGTCAGTATTTTGCCACAAAGCAAAACAATTATTTGGATAGAACAAAAGTATATATATGTGTAAAAGTGTATCCTGAGCAAGTGAATGTGTTTTTTGTGTACAGTAAATAAAATCTAAGTTACAATTGCTGCTTTCAGTACAAGCACCAAAGCACAGGAGGTCAAATGCCCTGACTCAAATAAACAAACAAAAAGTCAGAGCAGGAATCACAACAATAGTTTCGTAGCTCCCCAGGAGCATCTATCACTCTGCAAGGCCACAGTACAAATCTTTCTGAGCTCATCCAGAAAAAAAGCAAAACAGACAAAGTGTCTCGCAGTATAAAGAGGAGTGAAAGAATAGTAATGAGTGGAAGGTAATGACATGACATGCATCTGTCAGATTTATGAGCACATGTCCCAGTCTTCTCCTCTCGTGCACCTGTTGGTCATTTCTGCATTCAAGCCCGTACGCACTACGATGCTGATGAGGAGAGTCAGCAGTGAGAAATCACAGTGCAGCAGGAAGTATAGCACCAGACCCTCCCTCTGCTTCAACGTCCAACAATTGAGCACTTAAAGCTTAGAGTGCACGTGTAAACACTTTGACACACTGGACAAAATGGCCTGTGGGAATGTAGAAAGGAAGGCAGAAAACATTGTGGACCAAGAACTGAAGGTAAAGAAGGTATGCTCATTTATTTACCTATATTAAACATAAAGATATTCAAGGAATAAAATAATTTCCATCCCTGAAATTACATATAAATCTTATAGATATTTAACTGATCTATTTCTTAAATTGGTTGTAGTACTTCCTTTTTAGATGAGCCCTTATGAGTCTGTTTTTCATTGAGCACTACCACAATTTTGAGGGTATCTGCTTTTTTACTAGTGTCTAGTGAAATGTACAGGATGAGAACAAGAATACTGCTGTGGAAATTTCTTAATTTTTTTAATTAATTTGACAACAGACTTTGTATGTTTGTTTGAAAAAACATTTTTTTTATGTTTGGTCAATTTTAAATGGTGTTATCAGTCTGTTTGTGTCATTTTTATGTGACCATTTTTTTTAAATACTGTTTTTTATTAACATTTTTTTAAATAGAAAGTTTTCCCTTCTTGCAATTATAGATCCTGACAGAAGTTATATATTTTATCTTTTTAAGTGCTTGCTTTAATATTTAGGAAAAACACATTTTCAGTCTTTAATTTCTAAGAGTTAGATACAAAAGTTTTCAAATTTGTAAATATACTACTGAAAACAACAAAAATGGAATTTTAAAGCACAATGGTGCTCTGTAAGGATTATCAAAATGAAAGAAAGGAAAAAAGGACTTGTAAGCCATAACCATCAGTAAAACATACAGTACGCTGTCTGTCGATTGCAACTTAAGAAAGACAAGTGATGCACACAAATGTTTGGACATAAGAAAGCCCTACCAGTTTTATTCTGATAATAATAATATTACTCTCAATGTACACACATGAAGCCTCCTTTCAGTAAATCAGGCAATATGTGGCCCATATTGCATTAGATCGGATCAATTCTGCATCATCTCAACACAAACATTACATTATAAAACAATCGAATATACACGTGTTATGTATAAACTCTTCTATTAAAGACTATACAATCTCCCACTGATTTCTCATTTCTACAGAGCTCACTTTGTACAAATAGTTTTTTGTTTATCTCTACGATAACATGCAATAAGCTTTAAATAAAATTCATATCTTTAATGTTATTTTAATCTACACTTTAAAAAACTACCTTTACATTGCTGTTTTTGTTGCCATTGCCAACCAGGCTTTTATGAAAATATTTTTATAAAATGCACACAGTAAATACACATCATGTACTTGGCAACACCCATAAAAAGCACAGCGGATGCTAAAACGTCCCAGCATGCATTCACACACTCACCGCCAAAGTATATAAATTGAAAGGCAAAAGCTGCCTATCAAACATCAACATACTTAAATGGACTCATACATACAAATCGCAAAACAAAGGAATTAAAAGTCCTACAATTATTGATCAAAATATTAATCATTTTAATTCTGTGGAACAAACTTTTTAATGGAAACAGACACACAGTTTCAAACATATTCATTCATTCATGCCCACAAACGCATGTACACATACATGTACATATGCTGGCAGACTTGCACAGAGATGTCTTTAGACACATGCAAGCACTCACACAAACCTGCAACTGTGTTCCCAGACGCCGTTAGCACAGAAAGGCTGTTTGTGAAAATGATCACATCAATCGAAGTGATAGATAAAAGACTGGGAGCAATTGATAAAGTGCCACAATTATTTGGAAGATGAATGGGTGAATTTGCTTTTGAAATTGGACTGGATCTCAGTGCTATGGAACAGAACTCATCATCATCAATGAGCCTGCCTTTAGATTGCTTTCTGTCACAACCCAATATCAGCACGGACAATTGGATCCATCTGCCAAATGGGATCAAATAGACCTACTCACACAACATCAGAGGTGATGTATAGTGACCATGTGTAAAACATATTACATAGAAAATGCACAATACATCATTATAAATGTTGTTTTATGTCTTTGCATGTAATATTTGCTTAAGAGACATTAAAGGAACATGACTACAGCACATACAGAAATCATACTAATAGCAAGGAGGCGAAACTAAAATATGATGCTTAAACTCCTGAGATGAACCCATCAATTCATATAATGTTGGGAATGATTGTAAAGTCAAGGTATAGAGTGGATAGCTTGAGACTGATGTGCAGTTAAAGGCAGCCTTTAACAGTAGAGAGAGAGGAATCATTTTTCTCACATCTTCCGACGAACTGGATCCAGGATATTTGTCTTTTATTGTTATTATTTAAAAAGAATATTTGCAAAGTTGCAACTCATAAAACTTGCACTATTGTATCACATAATTTATTTAAGCCTATAAATCCTTTGGCTTTTGCAGTTATAAGCCTCATAATGATGCATTGGTTAACACGGCCTGAATATTTGAGCCACATAAAAATGGTAATAGATTAAACCAGGGGAGTGTGTGGAGCTGCAGTGTGTATGTGTGACTGTGTGTGTGCGTGTGTGCAAGCAGAGCTATCAGTGAAGAAGTATTACTGCAGATTACACAGGCCTAAGCATACAGTGGGGAGCATCAGAATGCGCTGCATCTCCCCCGCATACACTTGCACAAAGCAAAAGAAGAGGGACAAACGCAGCAGGGGGTTGGAGGGAAACACACTAAGTAATGTATTGTGCTGGGAGGGAGGTGACAGGGGTCTGATGATACAGAGGAAGCGTGTAAATGGGCCGCTATTAAGGGAGAGGAAGGCTGAATGATTGTTTATGGCCACAGATCTGCCCAGAGAAAACATCTTTACACCTAAAAATTACTTGTTTACTTTTTCTGTTTTTACTGTCTGGGGTATCTGTGGCAGCCATTACACCTAATTCACATGCACTGCAAATCACATACACATTCACTTCAACCTGTAGCTGTCAGTGAGGAAAATACTCCTGCAGATTTTTCTATACATTACTTGTATGATCTCCCTGTGTATTCAGCGTTTTCCACTTATATAACCTATATTTTTGCTCTATAACAGCCTATTACTGTATATTATGTTGTTTTCTAGTCTTTGTAGTTCATTAGCTGTCATAGCTAAAAGACAAAGACTGACTATCTCTGTCTACAGCAGTCTCAGATGAAAGTTAACTAAAAAGTAATCACTTTTTTTCCTGAACAGAAACGTACACACTTTCACACACCTACTATATTTATTGTTTCTCCCCACATTTGCAATAAAATGATCTCTTGTCTGCTTTCTGGTGAGGGACTGCATCCTGACATACCCTTCACAATTTAATCCTGTTTTTTAAGCATCCAAAAATGCCCCCACAGTCACAAACAGACATGTAAGCGTGCATGCGCACATGCATACCCCCTCCCCCAACACACATATCGTTTCTGTGCGGCCAGTGTCCAGGGGAGTTCTGCAGACCTGTGCTGTCAGAGAGCAGACCATAGAGTATCCCTGGTCCCTGCTCCACCTGCTGTGACAGCTAATTAGGCCTGGCCACAATAGCAGGCCTGTCGGGGTGCTGAAGTGGGTGTCATGGCATGGCATGGCAGGGCACGGGATAGGATGGCATAGGGGGATAACGTGACCAGCTGATGAGGTGCCCTGCTGTGTTGTCTGAGGACACATTTCACCTGAGAGCACCCACGGCCACAGTGGTGCGTCCTCGTCTTCGTAACGCTCCCCTTCAGTCATTAATTATGCTCACGCTTTTCTATTAGTCCTCCATTTAGACTAATCAACAAGCAGGGCCTCCACTGACATCATTAGATTTCATAACAAGCAGCAAGACCCTGGGAGGGGCCCTTCGAAGCCGGTTGTGAACATTAACCCTTCCTTGACAGTAATGAGCCATCCTTATCTTGTGCTGTACCTCAGGGCCTTTCGTCCTGCTCCTGTTGCTCGAACCCCCCCGAGCCTGTTCTGTCATTAGCAGACAGCAGTAGCTAGCACCAAAGCTGTGGACGCTCCAGGCAGACAAGGAAGCTTAAAAAGCATGGCAGGAAGTTAACACTGACAGGAGACGGGAGGGGGGGTGGTGGGTGCAGTGTATTTTAGGGAGGGTTAGGGATCAAAGGCACTGACGAAATGGGATGAGACAGGGCAGCCTAAGCCCCTTGGGTACGTGCGTTTCTTTGAGTGTGTATGACTCAGATACGAGGCAGGGAAGGAAACACAGGTTGGAGATGGTGACAGGGAGCTCAGCCGTTTGCCTGGACCAGCGGGGAGCATGAGAAGAGAGAAAGGTCCCCTGAGCGACTGTACAACCTCCTGGAGTTTGAGCTGTTTGGATATAAAATTAAAAACACACACATAAATACACAGACTGAGCTAAAATTCGCCAGCTATCCTCAAGGTGTAAACATGCCTAACTTTAAAGAGCCATGTATGTTAATACTTTTCAGTTGTCATACTCACTCCCACTTACATACACATCTGTGCTGTATCTAATATTAGTCAATTAGTCATCCTCCATCACGTTGATTCATCTCTGAATAGTCATCTAAATCATTTTCACTAAAATGTAAATGTATTTCATGTAACCATACAGATACACATGCTTTTTGGTGTCTCTCACAAACCTAAGTTTCAGAAATGCGGCAGCGTACCATGGAACTGTGCAACAGGTTCGATGTTGTAGTCAAAGTTGTGACCATTGCATGCATTCAAAATCCTAGACAGCCTTATTGGGACATATTCTCACTAGCCATGTGGGCGAGTTGTTTGCCATGCTAAAGCAAATAAAGGCACCAAGTCACTCCGGATACAGAAGAGGGAGGCAAGGTAAAAAATGTTAAATGCTCTGCATGTACCTGGAAACCTGCTTTCATTAAAATTAATGTTGCACTGTGTTTGAATACCTGATCAGTTGTTTAATACATCCATGGTAACTAATCACCTGTGGGGTACCTCGGAGCAATGAACTTAAAAATTTTGGACAGTTTTACTGACAAAATAGCACATTCTGAAATGAACTAGAAGACTACCATGAACCATAAAAACAGCAGAAGGAACAAGAAAGATGATATCAGAACAACATCAGAGAAACCGTCATTATGCAGATGTGGATGGCTTCAAGTTGACCCTGGAGGTACAATCCCCCCAATTACTGCATCCCAAAATTTGTGCTGAGAGCAATTGGTAGCCTTTTCTGTTCTTTACTTATTAATCCCTGCCAGGCCTTGTGAATAGTGTCCTGATTGACGGATCATGGTGAAAAATTCATGCTGTCTCATTCTCTTCTTCTGCCTCACTCACCTTCCGCGCAGCCACAACTGGCCAGTAACTGAATTTTCTTGTCTTCTAAGCTGTAATTTAGAAGGGTACGCACTACGCATGCATTGCTGCTCCCTGTGGACTATCGCTGCTGAACCATGTGAAACAGGGCTTTAAAGGTGTTGCTGAATAATGTAGCCATGTTGGTGAATGCTATATGACCCATAAACTGTGGTGCAACTTTGAAGTGCAAGCTATTTTGAAGTTGCTGGTAATGATGAAAGCATAACACTCAATCCAGCCACGATTCTAAGAATGAACACATATTGGGAAGCCATTTCCAGAGCAGTGCGCTGTTTGCAGTACTGAATTAAGTTGGGTTGGCCATGATTGTTGGCTTGTTTTCCAAATCATTTGTTGGTTAAATTTACTTATTTGCAACCAAAAACAAACACGCATATGCACATATAATTTGTGTCAAGAGGGGTTTTGGCATGAAAAGGGTTAACACATTATTTTCTAGCTCTTATCGATGCTTGTAAAAGGATAAGGAGAGGGAAAGTGAGAGATAGACGGAGGGGGAGCGAGAAAATGCCATTTGGGGGGGAGAGCCAAGTGGGTCTGCTAAACGAGTGGATTCTTATGCAAATACATGCTAATTTATGCGCACAAGGCAGTGGCAGCGCCCGAGGCTGCTTTGATTGGCAGTTGCAGGTCTGTGTGTGCTGAGGAGGGACGCTTGGCTCCGGGTGCTTCTGTAAAGTTGGGCACGGCTGCCTCTCCATGTTCTACATGCTCTGGATCCACCGGCTGCACACGTCTGTAGCCCAGCCTCTCCACTGGACTATAGTCCCACCAAGCAGCAGGGCTCCCGTCCAAAAAACTCTCCACACACCAAGAGCTCGGATCAGCCAGCTCCAATTCCACCATGGCTGGAAGCAGCCAGGGCATCATTATAAAATCAATGCCCCAGCTTCATCTTGCCCGGCTGTGAGTGTGCATGTGTGTGTGAGCAGGAGGAGTAGCTTTCGGGGCTTGTTTGTGTTGATTCTAGGGGGTGTTTGTGAGTGGCAGAACAGCAGAGGCACCAATGCAATACTCTCCACACTCTCTAATGGGCTGACAGAGAGGCTCTAGGTCAGGGCCTCCCATTACTTCAGGAGGGAAACTGGCTAAATGAATAGGAACCTGCGCCTAGCTGCCACCCAGAGGAAATGTAAATGCCATTTGTTTCTGTGGCAAGGTGATGTCATGCAGAGCAGTGGTACATCTTGATAATATAAACATAAATTCCTGAATACAGTAATGCTGCAGTAATTGGGTGACTGCTATTTATCTTTTCTTTTTATTTATTTATTTTTTATTTCCAAAGCACAAGGAAGAAAAACAAATTTAGGCTGGTAGGATGAGGCCATTACTCTGTCTATTACTCATTCACACAGGCCCCTAGGCAAATAGAAAAACACTTGGAAATCACAAACATAAAATAGAATATGTTCCCTAAAAATGTAGTGCATTTTATGGTACCTCATAAATATACTTTGTCATGATGAGGTTTCTCGGAATGAAACAATGGGATTTTTTTTTTTGCATTATTCCCCCACTTTAATATACTGCATGCATATTGTAGCACTCATACTACTGTTTGTAAACATCTCCGTCTAATGTGCAACCATGCTTGTCCCACCACACGTAAACACATGCAAGCATTTTCGTTCTTTATTTTTTACCCACATGACTGATAAATCCTACCCTGCCCCCTCAAGCTTTTCACGCGTGCCAAAGCAGAATGGGTATTTTTAAGGTCTGCAATTATACCCTCTGCAGAGCACAGGCAGCAAAATTACTCAGTTGGCACCCCCGGCACCCCAATCCCACAGTCCCCGCACACCCTATCTCAATGGGAAATAAAGCAAAACCAGTTAGATGGATTTGGAACAACACATCCAACCTTTTGTTTGTCACACCTGGGGACCACAAATGGATTCTCATCATACAGAAGATTGAAAATTTATGCTTATTTACACCAGCATCCCTCTCTCCACAAATATTCTACCCATTTTGCCAGCCATGAAGTGGGCCCCAAACTGCCCATGTTGTATTCTCTCTACTAATTCCTGCTCTGCAGCGTTTGATGACACCAGAGACACGCTGTGACTTTCGCTCATCACCCGTCGCACGTCGCCCAACGTCGGGTTTTTGAAATAGCGCATGTGCCCCATGCATATTTTATCCCCCACTTCCATCACTGTAGACGCAATGAATAATACATCTTTTATCATATTATTGCAAGAGATTTGTAACACTTGAAACAGAATACAATATGCAGTTTATCTCCATGCGTGGCGAACACAAGGTGCTTCCTTAGTGTCTGTCTGTGTCACCAGGCGAGAGGGGAAGAAAAGAGAATGGAGGAAACAAGCTCATGCGACTCGTGACAGTCCATCAACTTCCTGCAGCAATTATTGTCCCAGCTGAGGGGTGGGATGCAGAAGCTGGTGACGTTCTTTACACGTGTCTACGGACACGAACAAAGGATGTGTAATTTTCAAACATGTCTGTGTGCTTTGTGTTGCTTTTCAACACAGCATATTTTAGTAGTGGCTTATGTCAACAAACATTTAGTATTAATGTCAGTGGCCAAAAACTTTGTAAGCTGTTGTGACACTTTGTCTGTTTAACTGACCATATCACTCAGCTGTATTCTGCCCTGCACTCATACAACAGAGCATCAAAAGATATTCCATGACAGTGACTAAAGGGATATGGTCACTGAAAAAGTTTACAACCCTTCTTTTGTCAGGCTTTTTGTTCAATTCACTAACCTTTAAAGACCTGGAAATGATTACATTCATTTCCCTTTTTCTGCAGACCTGTGTAGAAAATCTGGCATTATTAAAATCCGCCCTTAATCATCAAGCGCCTTTGTTTTGCTGCTGTAACCACGGTCCATTTTGAAATTTAATTTCCTGAAGTAGAGGGTCGAGAGCTGATGCCATTTTATATGGAATAATTGAAGTGTTTTTTTGTCTTCTCTTTTTCCCCTTCATGTGTGAGCAGTACAGCAGTGTTTGTCATCAGCCTGCCTTGTCCTCTTGGAGATGGAAGGGGGAAAGCAGGCTGAAGGCCCGCAGAAAGCCCTCCAGTCTCTAACGTTTAATTTGACGAGGAGGCGTGAGGTGAGCTGGAAGAGGAAATACGTCTCGCTGCTGTTTGCCACTTGAGAGCTCATTCACTGCCTGAGGCTGTTGACCACACCATGTAAGGTTTTTATGCTACAAACACGTCCCCACACAACACTTAAATTACATTTGGACCTTGGCTGGGGTGAGCAAATGCCTGGCCAGAAATCAATGGGTGGATACAAGCCTCAGTGGACATGGGAGGGCGTTAGCTTTCATTCCAGCTATTGATGAATGCCAGGTACATTTCATCAAACTACTGTTGCTCAATGAGATTTTGTACACACGCAGAGTCTGAGATAGGCAGTTGCTTAAAGAGACTAGACTTGCGTGAAAGGTTAGACGTTTACCGTCAACAGCTGGGATCTTCTTTCTGTAACCAAGCACTGATAAATCTACAAATGTCTTGAGGGAGATGAGATAAATGTTTAAAAAAGAATAAGTAGATGGATAAATAAACATTGTATCCCAGCTTTGCTTCGCTGATCTGTGACTAAATGGATAGCCATTAAGGTTTAAAAATCCCACAGTGTGAAACAGACTGGAACACATTGAGCTTCGGCGTGGTAGAATAGATTTTCATTTCCTTAATCAACTTCCTTATTCATCCTTTTTTTCCAAGGAATTAATATAGATCAGTGTTAATGGGAGCCAAATACGTGAGTGGCAGCATGCAGGGAAAAGGCTCAGTGGAGGAGAGCAGACTTTTCTCCGTCACCAGGAGCAGCATCTGTTGCTCTCCTGCTCCAACACTATTTACAGATAGCTGTCATTATTTACGCCTGATGAGACTCTGTCTAATTCGTCAATCCACGCTGTTCATGAAGACAAGGACAACATGAGCATCTTGAAAGGAAGTAACACAATGACTTTGTGTGTGTAGTTTCCACGTCCGCATCGGCTGCAACAGATTTAAAAATCCTTCATTTTTACTATGGAACAACGGCAGTTCACAAGGACATAGATGCTACACACACTACGTACTTATACTTCCATACATGTCACATGCATTTATTTAAATAACTCATAATGTAAATTAAATTCCATAAGTATGATAGTATCATTATCATAAAGACAGGTCAGTGTGTCTATTGTTCAGTCACCACTAGCAATCAAAAGAAGCCAACTAACTGATGCCCTCCAGTAAATTGCAGAAGTACAGCAATATACAAAATACATGGTTTGTTTCATGATGTGCCACATACTGACTACTGGGATCCTGTCGATCAGCTGCTCACGCCGAGCATCCCTCAGATGCAACTCATACAGTGAAAATAGCCAAGACCACAAATGGTCTGATCTCAACAAGGAGCCCAGTCTCACAAGAACTGCACGTTATATTTGCCCAAATGTCCGCGATATGGTTGTGTTATTCTAAATGTGTAAAACTTGAGATAGTAGTGTGTTTCAATGTCTTTTTGTTTTCTCTTTGTTTATTTTATCAGAAAGCATCAAGGTGGTGTGAAGCAAACCTGTAACCTTGATATTTGTTGATATTTAAGCCTAACCATGTGCTTTTTTTTATCCTTAACCCTAACCATATTTGCAATCATTATGAAAACCTAATCATGTATCTTTGAAGGTTAACCCTAACTAATGAAAAAGGTGAAAAATGTTGGACAATACTTTGTTGAATGGGACACAAACTTGGTTCACTTGCATGGCAGTGTGTCACAGTACTTTCCAATAGGTTGCCTTACTAATTTCAAGGAGTAAGTTTGTGTATAAAAAGAGCATTTCTGACAGTTACTATTTGGCTTATAGGGCATACTGAACCAACAAGCTATCATACCGAACCATATGCAGTGTACAAATTATTCAGGATGAGCATGAATACCTTTGCACCCATAGTGGAAACCCAATATGTATACTGAGATAAGGAGTACACAAATCTCCCAGGATTAAATTCTTCTCTTACAATGTCCCTTTACAGAGCCATTAAACCCACATATTATGTGCACCTCTGCTTGAATACTGTGTCTAAACCTCAGATGAATCCTTGAAAAGTTTGATTTACCAGCTTTCAGCTCCAGGCAAGGTAGATGACTGTTATTTTTCAAGTGAAATAACGCATTTAGAATATTCTGTGCAAGTCATTGGTTTGTGGATTTTGGAAATCATATTCTCCTCCTGACTTTAGGGACTTCACAGAAGGAAGATTTATTTATGTCTGTGTTTGTGCATGTGTGTGTGTATGACAGTGCAAAAAAATGGGAACTGAGAAAGAAATGACAAAATATGTTGCTGAGAGTGGAAGTGACAATGAAACAAAAGAACAAGAAAGACCAAGACAGGGAAGGAGAAAGTGACAAATGCAACTAGAATAAAATGAGGCGACAGAGAACAAGAGAGAAATAAAAAAGCAAGCCATGTCGAAAGTACAATAATAGGGGAAAATAGAGAGAGAGGGAAAACAAGAGAAGGGAGGACTCACAGCTCCAGACAGTGAAAGGGAGACTTTAAGAGGGATTGGCTCTGGCAACATAAATGATCTCTCTATGATTGCAGTTCTCTTTGCAAATAACATATAGTGTCAGTTTTAGTCTGCTCCAAGCAACAGATGGATGGCTTTTCTACATAAGGACAATTCAGATGCCAGATGAAGAAAAAAAGACACCACATTGTCAAGAGTAAAGAAATAAGTTGGCTTTTCAAATATTCTAAACTGTCAGATGTCAACCCATCAGACTGCAAAGTGATGAAAACAAAACAAATATTTGGCTTTTAGAAGCAGAAATGTGGATGCACATTGCAGCACAGCCTCCTCTCTGCTTTGCCTGAAGAAATGTCAGTAAACTCCTCCTTGAAGATTCCAACAACTGTCCCTCATAGATATTTTTTTTTCTTAATCCAGTTCGTCTTTCATTCCACAACATATTCATTGTAACTTCTAAACCCGTTTGCGTGTGTTAGTTAGTGCTCTGCGCAATGGTGAACTTGGATAAAGATTAGGTTCTTGACTTGCTTCATTCGACATGTGCACACAACTGATCGATTTCTTCAAAATAACATCCACACATGCACAGAGAGCAAAAAAAAGAAAGAAAAAAAGATGGATTAGCAGCTCATATTTTTCTACTAAAAGTCAGGATGAAGTAAAAACAAACATAAAATAGAGAACCTGTATGAATTTACATGTTCACTGTCCTCACTTCCAATATTTTACAATAACTTGTGTCTTTGTAAGTCACTAAAAAAGAAACCAAAAGGACAACACATTCACTGAGACACACATATCTCCCCTTTTTACCAGGGGATAACCCTATGACGCTACACCCTTGCAGGGTGCAGCATCTATAAGCTCCTTTTTTGTCTATTGAAGAAAAGCGTTCCACTCTGGTAGATTACAGTCAGGGGCGATTAAGATCTTTGCCTCACTGAAAAAGGGAAAACAGGAGAAAAAAGACACGCACTGTATAACCTCAAAAAGAGAAATGAAAAAAAAAGACGACAGAGGAGATAAAATAGATGAAATCCTTCTTTCACTCCAGAGCCCCAGGCTGCCCAGTGGGTGTGGCATTCCCAGTGCATGAGCAGCATCATTGGCTTGTCTGTCTTTGAATGTCTCAGTCTTTCTCCTCGTCTCTTGTTTGTGACTCTCTCCCCACTGAATCTCCTTGCATCTTTTCTCACCTTACTGCTTTCAAAAATGAAGAAATATCCCTAGTGTGTTTGTCCTTCACTTTGATCCACCAACAGTCAAAGTATTATCAGTGCACTATGTCACCAAATGTCACATTTTATGATATCTGATGCTTGAATGAGAGCTCAGCCTGCTGTTGCACTTGTTGGTAGTAAGCCTGGGCGAGTGCATTAGCAATGTGCCGGAAATCTCACATAAACCACAAATTTCGATAAAACACGCTGCAATAAACGAACAAATCGTTGCAACAAAAATTGCGGTGAATGTTACAAGCGTTTTTGATGTACATGGATATATTGTAAAAGACAACAAAGGTTGTGTCCCACAAAAGTTACCTCAGTATTACATCATGATTTTGTCATCACATCTAATAGTTTGTTATCTGGCACTGCAACTTCCCTCGCAAGCTACAGTTATCCATTGGAAGTGCTTGGTGTTTACACTTTATCTGGGAAGATAAATAATGTAAAAATTCAACGTGAAATAAAAAAATGTATATTTCAGAGAGCCAATTGACATGCATGATTGTATTGAAAAGAAAATCTCATGTATAAGTAGCATTATCAACAAATCAGTGGGGCGGAATGGATTTCAATTGCCATCAGGAGTGACTACAAGTTTTAATTCAGCCAAACATTTACACCCAGTAAACTGAGAAATATATGATATGATAGAATCAACTGCTTTGCCTGCAAAGTACATTTTCCACCAACATCACATTTGTTTAACATCACCATCACCTGAATGGAAATGCTGGAAACACCAAAATGAATTCCCAGCCTCCTTTAAAAGCCATGAATTTTGAAATGTTCCTCAAATCCCATGGTGTTTGAATCCTGACTTGACTAGTCATGGCTAAAATCCTGAAATACACCACAGAAGTAAAGTAACTTTGACCATAAATACATCAGACTTCATGCAGAAATAGCTGCTTTGGTGTGTTGCTTCTCCTTCTCAATATAATGATGGAAATGAAAATCATTCTTAAACTGAGATACTCCATGTCATTTTTGGGTGAGGTTATTGTTGTATTGTGCTGCTATCTCTCCGGTGAAATAGTGGATGCTACAAATTCCAAGTGCCACAGAATGAAGTTTATAATTTGCCATAACAGAGGCTATTGTCATGTTGAACTCACTCTCCCCACTGCCGTCTGTAACTATTATTTTTATCCAAGTCCAATCCTTTCTCCTCGATAAATGAAACAGTCCTTTCGAAATGATTTCATTGGTGTTGTCTTCAAAGAGGAATTTACACTAAACCAAAAGAATCTTGAAACTCTTGTCAAGTTTGAAGTCATTACTTTAGACAGAAAATTACAGATAATTTCCTACACTTGAGCCTCTATTTTCTCTTCTGACCTTCACTGTTATACTTTTTTTCCAATCTTTGAAATCCTAACTTTTGTTGAGGAATTTAACCCATTTAAAAAAAAAAAAACTTTGCCAGTCCCTCATATCACACAAGAAACAGACATATATTTTAAAAATGAAAATACCCCCCGTCGCCCATGTTAAAGCTTCACTGGTTTACTGTTGGCCTACATAGAGAGCCAGGGTTTTGGTTGGCATTTCGGCTTCTAGGCACGTTCTTGAAGAGAGGGGGAGATGGCAAGATAAAAGGTCTTTTTGTGGCTCCAACCCTCTGCTCGCCTCTCGTGCCCACACTGCAAAAAAATAATCATATTAACGATTCAATTTAACTGGGGTTCAGTGCAAAGAAAAAAAAATCCTTGCTGGTTATTTTCCTGTTGAGCGTGTTTCAGTTGTTTACCAATTTGTTTAATTTAATTGCCAGAACTTGCTGGGGCTTATATTGTTACATATGAAAATGTGGCAGGATAATGTCAGCTTATTCAGAGAAAAGAAGCTGGATTGCATTGGAATCAAGTCAGATCATCTCACAACAATGACAGTTTTTCTCTCAATTTTAGGAGTCTCAGCAAAAGAAGATTAAATGACTTGTAGAAAATAGAAATTTTTCACAGTGTTTTCTCTGTTTGTCTCTAGTGCCTGCACTCCCTTTGCTCTTCTCTCTCAGCCTGAGCAGGCCATATGGCAAAGCACCCCCTTACTCCTGTGTGCTCTGCCTTCCACCTCCCAGCTCTACTTTTCTCAACACACACATGCTCTCATACAGGAAAAAGCGTAGAGTAAACCACAGGGATGCCATGGCTCCCGGTACAATAGGGCATTGCAGGGTGGGTGACCAGAGCAGATGTCTCTCCTTTTCCTTCTGTCCCTCTCATACCCAGGCCTACCAGCAGTGTGTGGTGTCAACCCATGCCAGGGCACTACCCAGGGCACCGTGGGACTCCACATTGACTAAAATGTATTCATACCGAAGTTGTCTTTAGAGATTAAGCACCTCTGTGGTGTTGGCAGGATGGGGTCAGAGTTGGCCAGTAACGAGGAGCAGCAGCACAAGCACAGGGCAGACAATAAATCTTTCCTGTGTGCCGGCAGACCCATGAACCTACAACTCACTGAATGCTTTGTTTTTTAAATGAGCCGAGTTGACCTTAGCGGTGCATTAATGCACATTTTAGATGCAAAGACATTCTCTCCCAGCAGAAAGAAAAAATGGAAAAAAGAGACTGCTTCTGGCTATATAAAAATGAAGAAAAACACAGAGAGAGGATTGCAAGAGAGGGTTTACTGCTATGACTCTTCACCTTTTTATTCTGGCAACAGAATTAATTTCAGCTTTTATATGGAAACTCTGATGTTTGGCTGAAAGATACTGCCAGTGCAATGATCCTCAATAAAGGGCTGAGTGCTTTACATGGGAAGAGACATTTGCCATTTGCAGTAGGACACCCATCGGATCACTAGCTAAAGGCTTAGAGGAAAAAAAAAAAGCATGGGCTTTTTCATAGGAAGCTGCCTCGGCACATAAAAGCTCTGTCATACTAGGATGGGAAATACACTATTCTCTGTACTCAGATTATGGAACTGTTTATGCTCCATTTGGACTTCAAATGGTATTTTAAATTGAAAAAGAAACAAAGCTGTGGAGATAAAGGCAGCTGGTTTGAGAGTTGTCATCGCGGCAGTGATGTTGCAAATGTCCGCGGCAGGTCCAGTTGTCATTGGCAGATGGCTGCTGTACAGAAGGGCCAGCATGAGGGCCCAGCACAGCGCCCCCATCAGGCAAACTGTTTCCTGCAGTTCCCCTGGAGAAACAAACTGGGAAAATGTTGACAAGCTGTTGTTTCTTCATTAAGAGCTTTTGACTGACAGAGATATATATTTCTCACCCATTATGCTTTCAACACCCCCTGCTGACTATCTTGGCTTCCACTGAGATGAATTTCCATCGTCCAATCAACCGTGCTTCCACAACCTAATCAAAGCTCCCTGGAAAGGCTGGGAGCTCATACAGTCAGAATGCCAAGATGAAACAAGGAATGAAGGGGACACCAAAGGAGCTCTATAGCTGGGGCCATAATAGCCTTTATTTGCCATACAAACCCCCATGATTCAAGGCCAAGGTCAGACAAGCAGGCCGGCACAGCTGGGTGCAAAGACAGAGGCATCCCAGCGGCAAACGGTCAGCCTTTGATCAGGCGTGTCATTTCTGTCACGAAGGTGACCCACACAATCAGACCCCAACGACTCACCAGTGCTTTTGGCTGTTGCAACAGATGATGGCTAACACTCATATTTTCTCGTCATTTTTTGACCATGTCTGTCTCATTACATGAGGTCATGCTCCAACATAGACCTGCTGAATTTGTGTCTTTGCAAAGTCTGTTCCTATTCCAAATCTCAATCTCTTGTTTATGAAAGTTTCTTACAGACCCAGACAGGCTCATATCAGGAGACAAAAAGGAGGGGCTCCACAGACAAAGGAAAATAGCAGTGGCAACCACACAAGCGGTGCCTCATGCAGTACACTTGGGTCCTTCAGCATGATCCTATGTACCATATCCCCTTTCCTCCACAGTCTCTTCTCCTTTGGCTTTCAGCTAAAGCAAGACACAATGACACTCAAGTTAATTAAGATTTTAATCCAGGGTGAGAGTGTCAGTGGAATACCATGGCAAACTCAGGCCTATCAAGACAGGACTGAAAAAGGGATAAGAGATTTGTATGTGCACCATTCAATGTGCAACGACAATATACACTCAGCCTCCCGGAGGTCAGAAGAAGTCAGTCACTTTGTAGAGTGATCAAAAAATAGCTTGACATCTAGGTCCTTTTCGCCAGGCTAAGGGCTCAGTTCAATGCCATCTACAGCTGAAATGATGAGTTCATTTCCAAACACAAAATGCATAATCAAAAGCCATGTCTGATGTTGTAAACATGAGGGAACAAATTACTCACGATGGTAGGGGAGCGACAATCCATGACTTACTAGAGGAAAAGAAGGATGAAATTGACTTGGAGACATTTGAATGCCTCTGCTTCTTAAAAATTATCTCACAACTCCACTTCAAAATAGGACAGCTTGCCACAGTTGACATGTTTGTAGATGAAATATGAGCTTTCACAAAGGCTGATTCATCCTCATGTTTTTCCACTTATTTCTGAATCAGATTTGAGGACCTTTCTCTATCAATGCATCCCAAGTTCAGTATAGCCAAGAGTAAGACCTTCTGGGAAATGAAGTTGGAGTGAAAACATTAGCAAACCGCCCCAGTGGCCTGATATCAGATCAGGCAGCAGCCTGCAGGAGAGGCAGGGGCCTATCCCATATTAGGAGGGTTCACCTACGTGGCTGGGCGTGTATGGTGGAATAAGTGGGACATCTCCCAGCAGGCTGTGAGAGCACGGGCCAATAAATGATAAAAGAGTAGGACTAGTCCCCATGCTGCCTTATTGAAGTTTACCTTTGTACATTTACGCTAAATCCCAATTTGCCCTCCCTGCATTTTTTTCAAAACTCATCTCCCCTCTGAAAGTCTGGGGACCATCAGACACATCTAGAGCACTTCTACCTGACTGGTCTTCATCAGTGAAGATAAAGAAGATCTAACAGAGCTGTAGGATAACTACTACTATCAAAAGAAAAGTAAAAAGAAAAGTATTTCAGGGAAAACCATTTCCCTGTAAATGTAGGAATATGTTTATGAAGGCACAGGATTAGATCTGTAACATGTATGGTGCTACAAACTACTGCTCTTGTCCAACTCTGACAGGGCAGTTTAAGCCCAATCCCCCATGGTTCCACTTTACAGGCCCTTAACCTAAGATTAAAGAACCTAGATCCTCTTTAATTACTTTAGATCATCTAATTTTGTGCCATAGCTTCTTGCATATGTAACAGCTTTCTCATTTTTACATGACAAGTTAAATGTTTAATTATACTGTAATTAAGTTATCCCCATTCTGCCCTCCATACATGTCCATGGATGGCTATGAGTACAGCATACTAATTGGAGGAAATTAAATGAATAGCTTTTGTATGTTTTGAATCTTCACAACTACAAAGTGCAAGCAAATAATACAGAATCTGACCTACAATGAGTAACAATATCCCCTCCAAGCAGCATACTTTACTCAATCATTCATTGTCTAACATATATGAGTAAGCTAAAAGTTATTTACTTGTAACTTATAATGATGGTTATAATCTATAGGCTATAACAGTCACATGTAGGCTTATGCACATGGAGTATCAATTTGGTGTTTTTAATCTTAAAAAAATGTGAGTATTTAAATTAGCTGTTGAGCATAAAATGGGCTAACTCAGTGCAAGTGAGTGCTAATGTAAGTACACATTCCCTCTGCTTCATTAGACCTGAACAGAAGTAAGCCTGATAATACTCTGACCCACTCGGCTGACCCGAAAAACTTTAATCATATTTGCGCTGACTCCCAAACATAAGCACTTTAACTTTCCTCGGATATGCAAATCTGACCTCATAACAGTGCCTACAAGACAAACTCTGGGTGATGTGTTTTTTTTTTTTGTTTTTTTTTGCTCCATCCAGCGCAATACCTTTCCACTTAATGTGCTGCCAAGTTAATCAACGCTGGTTGAAATCCGAGAGATCACAGGCACTTTAGCTGTTGATGCGCCTGGCGTTCCTCAAAGGCAATGGCTGATGGATCTCCTGTGTTCATTATGGAGAAAAAGAGTTCTCTTTAATCAGCCTGGGAGTCACTTATCATAAGGACGTGCCAGCACACGTGCATGCACAGGAACACATACTCTTGCACAAAAGCACACATGTGGACAAAGCTTTTCATGTAGGTAAGCACATAACCCAGAGATATGCACACATTATAGAGCCTCACCACTCACATACAGTGGGTTATCAGTACATTCACACCCAAACTGACAAAGGAGACAAAGTATCCTTGTTTATGATCACACTACATACATGCACAACTACAGAATATGCCTCACAAGAACCTCCCACTCAGCAGCATATAGCAGTCTGGCAATATATGTGGACAGATCTTACAGGACCTTATACAAACATGCTTAAATTACTGCACTCTGCAAACACACACATACACACGGGCAGCTGGAATTTAAGCGTTGCAACTTAGCTGCCATACCCAATCTAAATGTGACATGCTGAGAGAATGTGATCTTTTGGCTGTGCATTTTTAACACTAAATAAATATTAGAGGTTTTGTGCACAAATGCCTGTCAGGGGGATGTTGGTAAATATATGCATCTGTATTTTTAGGCCTGTACTGTATCACTGTGTCTGTTAAGGTGACTGTGTTGGTGTTTGTGGTGTACATGTGTTTGTGTGTGTATGCACGCCAATCTCTTTGGCTTGTAGACAGGCGTACACTGATTTAATCACTCCCCAGGCAGAGTATGGGGGAGGCAGAGGAGGCTGTGAGGCAGATAGGAACAGACAAACGCGACAAGGCGAAAGAAGGAGAGAGCGTGCTCGCCCCGTGGGCCAGCTCTGCTGCACAATAAATACAGACTTGTACACATAGTACTATAAGGTACACCTGCATGGACACATAAATGCAGTACAAATGTTAGACCGAAATCTCTGTAGACAAACATTAAAGAACAAAACCAAAGTACATATTTGTGTAAGTGAATACTAATTTTTTTGTGTATGGTTAAAAGGGACTTTGTGTGGTTTCTTACATGTAACCTTGCGTTTGTGAACGTAGATGTGTGTCTTTGTGCATGCTGGATGCACGTACTGTATACATTAAGTCCCAGCCAGAGGTCACTAATGGAGAACAGGGTGGTAATGGGCCTGGCAGTTAAGGCCATTCTGTAATCGCATCACGCTTAACTCAATAAGGTAAAGGTCAGTCTGCCCCCAGCAGACTTCCTGTCCCTGTTTTGACCTGCTGAGAGATGAAAGGCACGGTACCACAACTTCGGGGCCACTGACTGAATCTGCATCAAGACAAGAATACAAGAAAATTTTCACTGCTGAGGATTTTTATATACACTGAATGAATGCTTTAAGACTAAACTTTTGGTTAAAAACTTTTTAAATCTTTTGGTAACAACTGGCCAGTCACATCATGAAAGCAGGCATACAATACAGATCCTTATTTCTGATGGATTATGGTAATATTTATGCCATCATACAAGTTTGATCATTTACTGCTACTGATAAAACGTGTGCTACATCATACAGCCTGTTTGCATTCAATAGTTAGAGTATAGCATTTCAAGATTACATGTTTCTTTAAAGAAAAAGTAAGGTGCTGCCCGATAAAAACCTGTGACTACTGCAAAGTCATTAGACCCCGGATTGAATGGCAATCAAACACTTTAATGCTGCACTAAAAAAAAGAGGTGTTAACAGGTATTAGTTGTTTTTTATACCAGTGTAAAAAGGGCTTTAGTTGCTGTTTCCTTTTACCTAGTCAAATAAAGTTTAATACAGTTGGTTTTGAAGAATGCATTCCTGCTGCCTCTATACAAGCTATAAACTAGGCTTCATTTGAATAAAAAGATTCTGGACACTTGTCCACTTTCTGTCTTTCCAAGCTAGTTTTCTCAGATTCATAAAGTTTTTCCAACATCCATGGCATGTATGAAAAGTTTCATTCTGGTTTTCATTTACAGACTGATACCAACACAGTACTCTTTAGAGTTTTAGTGATTACTGACACTTTGGATCTTCATATCACAGCTTGAGCTGTGTATTAGCATTAAAACTGCTTTTAAATGGTTTTAGTCATATTTAATTAAGTTTGTCAGGGAGAATGTTCTTCAACTGCAAACCCACTGTAGAGCAGCCTAAAGTTCCATTTGGGATCTCAGCCTCTTTTCTTTATAGATGTATTACCCTTGGGGCCATTTCAAAGAAACAAAACCTCCCTTTATGGCTTTGTTGATGATATACAAATGTACCTGTAAATAAAGATTAAAAGTAACAATTTAGTTCAACCTGTACTGAAGTGTACTGAAATATAGTAAAACCTGGATTGCATTGAGTTTCTTAGTCTTAATGAAAATAAGATTGAGATCCTTAAGTTTAGACAGCATGACTTTTTAATCTACGCTGATGGCTCTCCTGGTCCTCCGGCTTCATTCTATTGATTATTTGTCCTGAATGTTGGTGTGATTTCTGACGGCTCCATTAAATTAAATTGACAGATTAGTTCAGTTGTCAAAACCAACTCCTTCAAAGAAAACTTAATACGAACAACGATCTGTTTCTCTATTGAATAATTTAAGAGTGTTTTTCTTTTCTTTTTCTTTTTTTTTGAGATTTGGAACCCTCTCTAGTGTATATATGTTGCTGTAAAGTATTTGTCTGTCTTTTGCAATTGTAAAAAAATGCAGACCCTTATCTTTTAACATTAAAAAGAAAATATCATGTAACAAGTACAATGGTCTTTCTCTACTGGTTTCCTGTCCATTTTAGGATTATTTTTCAGATTCAGTGCTTTTTTTAAGGTTTATATGGATTTACACCAACTTATCTTGCAGAACACTTGCATCATCAGATCCCAGTTAGAGCACTGAGTTTGTGCAACCACGCGTTGTTGGAAATTCTGAAATTCAGGAACAAAACAAGAGTAAAAATATTATTTTTAATGTATCATGATTATTATTGAAGTAGTTAGGGTTAGATATGCTGTACAAACACATCGACCACTTTGTCTCTTCTGGGGCTTAAAGTTGCACAGGTGAATGATTTGACCAGAAAGAAGCTTCTGCAACATAAATGTAGCTACTGTAGCTTCATAAAACATGATTAAAGTCCAAAGAAGGACAAAATAAATTACCTGACAAGTTTTGGTTTCTATCATTGCTTTTATGGAGACAGCTTTGTATTCACTTTCTGTGCAAAGAGAAATTTCATTTCAGCATTAGCATTCTTTTCAGGGTGACCAGATGCTGTTATCTGCTCCAGCCCTTCATAGTAATTTCGACTATTACATCAGGAATATTATTATATTAAAATACCTCAATCTTCTCCAGCTTTAAGATTAAATTGTATGGTAAAAAATTAAGGTAAAGTTACTGGTATAGAGCCCGTCCTCTTGCCTGTGAGTCTTTTTCAATATGCTTTGCTTTCTTTCCAATCTTTGAAACATAAAACAGACTTAAAAATGCCCTGATTAAAGGGATCAGTTAACTAAAATAAAAAAAAAAGATCTATATGATGTATGCATACTGTATGATCAGAGGATAAGAGCAAAATTACAAAAACACTATGAAATCAATGAAAATAGATGATTTTCTTCCCCACTGACTGCTGGCCTCTCGTGCAGCCATTAGTATGTTGGTACCAGTATTTGACAGAATCAGCTCATGTGATCAATCAGAGCACAGCAGTGACAATGAGGACCAACGGGTGAAAGATTACACACACACACAGACCTGTAGTGGAAAGCTGAGACTAGCAGCAGTTATTAATTCAGAACTTTCTATAACCTACACACACACACACACACACACACACACACACACACACACACACACACACACACACACACACACACAAACACGCACA
>JBBBVU010000001.1:27756522-27769215 GCA_037177055.1 Atherinosoma microstoma | reverse complement strand
GCCATCTGCCTCGACCGGTTGGGTTGGAGAGGATAGAAAGAGAGGGGACAGAAAGAGAGACAACAGACGTCACATTCACATTCACACCTTCTAACTCAACTGAATTGACATTATCAATGGTTATTAGCCCATTCAGATACAGTGGAGTGTTATAATTGATCCATATTGCTGATAAGCAACACTGATACAGGAAGACTCCCAATCCTGTCCAATGGAGATCCAGTCCGCCAGCAGACTTCAAATCTTCAGCATTACGTCGCATTTTCAGGAAAAACTATGTAAAATTAAAATTCAAACTGTGACTATGAGCAAAACAACAATTAAAAGGCTGCTTCTCATTCCCAATGGACCTTAAACAAATTAGATTAGAAATAGAATAGAAAAACTAAACTTTTTTTATTTACAAAGATTCTCTCAGGTGTTACAAGATCGTTGCTAACGTGGTTGCTATGGACGCTGTGGATGGCATTTTCCGATTCTGTTTTAGCTGTCTGCAGTCAATGGGCTGCTTTGCGTTTCAAATTATTGTCGGCCAGCAGTATTTGGACTTTTATAGGCTTTGTCTATGTCAATTTTCATTTATATTTCAGGAATATATTGGAGGTTTTTCTTTCTTTTTTTCTTTTTTTTCCCCAGTATGCAATGACATCTAACAAAGCAGATATACAGGTCACATCTCTAATTAAACTATGCTTTACTTCCGTTTATTTAATCAAACTGGACTTAGTCCATTGCATTAAAATCCCAGTGGAGCATTATTTAATTGTTTATTCACAAATACTGAAAATGTTTTATGTCCAGTCTGTAAATAGTTTTTACATTTCAATTTCAGTTCAATAAAAGTTTTTTTTTCTACATCATTTCTCAACAGTTATTGAAATGGTAGCCTATGCATGTGCATATTTGATAATCCGTAAATCTGACTCTGATCCATAGACTGTGTGCTGACCCTAAATCCTACATTTCATGCCTTCATTCAAGCTTTTATCAATGTCCTACTGTGAATAATATTATAACTCTAAAGGTGATTCATTTTTGGAATATACTTCCAAATAAATGGAATGAAAAACCAGCTTTTGAAGGTCTTCAGAACAGTTTTCAAAACAATCTGGTGTTCAGGGCACATCCCACTTGGAAGAAGGTGCAGGGGAAGACCCCGGACATGCTGGTGGGAGAACGTTTCTCGGCCGGCGTGGGAACACCTCGGGATCCCCCCGTGACGAAATGGAAGAAGGGCTGGGTAAAGGGTAAGTCTGGGCTTCCCTATTTTGGTTTCCTCCCCCGCAACCTGACTCTGAATAAGCAGAAGAAAATGTATAGGTGGATGGATCTTAACGCTGAACTATCATAGCTTACCAAGAAATTGTAACTTTTTACTCATGACCTTCGTCAAGTGAATGCATACAATCCATAGTTTGCTGTTGCTGTTAACATTTTTCTGATTAAATCATAGACAGGATGAACAAATGCACAAGCTGTGCAGCCGTGCTGATCTTTTGTGTTGCAGGAAATATGTAGCAAATGCACAAAATGTTGTGGATAACTTTTCACATGAAACTCCACAAACAGGTAATCAGAATACGTTGCAATTTTTTATACTTAACCTCAACTTAGTAAATTGCAAAGTGTAAAAAAGCCATATAGCCAAGGGTGCACATAATATTTTTCAATATTTGGTCTTTTTCAAATATATTTCTTTCCTTAACCCACCTCACGGGAGGAACAAAACAGGGGATGTGTGGATAATGTGACATGTACTAATTTCAACTGAAAATGAAGAGAAGCAGCACAACAGAATGCTTGATCTTTAAAGATGCTCTACAGAACTTTATCAGATGTTCTCAGTGATGCGCCCTTCATCCTACCTGTACTGTGAGATCTCTCCAGCCAGTAAAAGACAGTCTTAACTTGATTTTGTCTTATCTCTTGCTCTGTCTCTCACTCTCTCTATCTTTTACTCTCTTCCTCCGAGAAGGTATTTTTTTAACGTTTCTTTGATGAATCGGCCATGGTCCGCGTTCAAAACGGCCGGTGTGTTTATATGCTTTTCTAACGTGTGACGCTGTGCGTAAAGCGAAACTCAGCTGCAACATCACATAACAGATGTTACTGTGGCATCAAACGAATCCGGAACGGTCAGTTTTAAGGTTGAAAAGTTAAGGAGCGGGTCTTAAAAGTATTGTAACTTTCTAATAACATGACTATTTCAAGCCCTGAAAACTGCTTGCTTGAACTACCTTCTAGTTTTCTCTGCACGCTTATCAAAAACTGGACAACTGAAGATTTTAGTCCCTGTATAAAAGGCAGCATTTTTGTCCACCAGAGTTGGATTTTCACAACATATTTTTCTCCACTTTTCTATGCGTTCATTATTTGTTTGAAGCCAGCTGACCTCCTGCAACCACTTTTCCGAGAACACACTGTTGCAGTTCAGACTTAGTCTGGCATTCCTTTAGAGGTGGAAAACACCAAAGTAATTGCTTAATAGAGCTTCTTTGACATTTTGATGATGTTCTAAAACAATGGCTCATAACCAGTAAGTACACTGTGTTCCTCTATGTTGTTACATTGGTGTGCAGTAGCACCCCTCAAAAGTCATCTATATGGGTACATATGTGGGACTCATTTCTGTTTAGATGTGTTTGAGTGTTAGTCTGATAACAGACTAACTCTAAGAAAACATGCTAGCAACAGCCATTCCTTGCACTTGGATTATTATCAAATTTAAAGATTAGTCTCGACAGTTGAAACAGCAAAATGTAAATGTTTATGTAAAAAAACAAACCTCATTGCAATTACCATGGTCAGCAAAATAATAAAGTATTAATGAGACTTGGAGGCTGACAGGCAGAAACATAGACTTCTTAAAAAGCTAGCACTTTACCCAAATGGGCAGCAGCTTCATGCCAGCTTGTGTCATCTCCTGGTACCTAAAGGTGTTTATAATATTGGCACTCTAACCTATATGTCCTTTCTTGCATTTGGTGCGAGCCATGAAAATAGGGTTGGAGGCCTAGCTGGCGATGGCAAACAACAGGGAACAAGCCAGAGATCTATGATGTATGGCAGAAAGATACAACTACATTCCAGCCCTCCTCCGTGTTGTCCCCCTGCTTGGCTCCCAGATACATATAATGCTTCTGGGCCATATAGAAAGAGACATTTCCAACATTATCTGTGTCCTGTACTGTGCCTGTATCTAGTCCCGCATCATCTACTCATTTAGATTGATGTTGGAAATAAAGGGAAGATTGAAAACACACCTTTCTTCAATTTTTTTCTTCTTTCAAGTACTTTCCAGCTGACTAAAATTCATATTTATGCAAATATGCTGCACCTCTTTCCGCCTCAACCTCGCATGGGAGATGGGAGCAAGGCTAGAATTAATGACATTGCATTGGCGGTAATGTTTGCCTCGTTTCATTAGCTAGTATATCTTTAATTTCCAATAAACACAGTAATTAGGGGAGGTATCCACGGAGACAGGCCCTGGCAGGCTGCTGCTGTGGTAACAGCTGTAACCGAATCTGCACAGAGGTAACAGCAGTCAAGGAGGACTTTCAGCTTAACCAAATCCTGCCTCGCAGTGGGAAGGGCCTCGATTCAATTATATGAAAATGAAGACCACCACAGATATCAATGCGCCTGTTCATAAAAGTTAGAGGGGAGAAAAAAAGCACAGCATCTACAGACAAATTGATCCATCTATCTTTATGTATAACTTCAATCCATATAGGATATGGAAATTTGTAACACATTGATGCAACACAGCCAGTTTTTCTATCTAGAAATCAGACAGCAACATAAATAGATGTTTTACTTACATTAGGGGAAAAAAACAACTCTCAAAGCTTTGTCTCCCAGTAGTTCATGTTACAAAGTCCTATACTTTTTCAAAGAGTGCTTAAGCAGGAAGGGAAACATTCATAGAATGTTCGAAAACGCTCCCCCTCACATATTACACAGTCTCTTCCTCACTGTGAGCACAAAGGGCAGGAGAATGGATTAATCCCACACATTATAGTCAAAGGACTGGTGAGACTCATGTACAGAGAGGCAATTTACCATCCTGACCTTTCAATCTTTAAAACGCACTGCATATCCCTCCCTTCCCCCTATGCACATACTTTTGAATTCTCTCCTCTAACACAAGTGCTGCTCTAGTCAGAGGATTTCTTCATCTCAACATGTTTTGATGAACACAGTGAGATTAAATCATAGGAAGAAAGAATGACAGAAAGAGCAAAGGGATTGACCAGATGGGGACGAGATATAAGGATAGAAACAAAGAAGTGAGAATTTCTCTTCTAGAAACGATACTTGCCTGGTGACTGAGTGGCTGTGCTGTGGAGGAGAGGGGAGCGATAATAGAAGTTGACACTGACTCTGCATTTCCAGTTCTGACCTCTCGCTCTGAGTGTCTTTTTTATGTAAAGACAACCAAATACCAAACCAAAAGGAGCTAATAAGTTGTGTTAGGCTCTCAAACTCAAGTCACCCCAGGGTAAGACAAGAATGCTGAATACAGACTACATGGCAGAGATCTTACAATGTCTGAGAGTGGCAAGTGTCGGGAGACGGAGACAACAATATTTCCAGCCTCTTCTTATAAGACACATAGTTGGTGCATGCCAAATGATCTTGTATTTCACTGGCATACTTTATTGTGTGTTATTTTGGAGGAAATGAGAAAAAGAAAGAGAGAAAGTGACATGACAGAGGAAGAGAGAGTCACTGGAGCGAGCTCAGAGAAGAGACAGGATGTAAGATGGATAACAAATTAGCCGTTGTTAGTGGACCAAAGTACCAATATCAAAAGTTCAGTTGTGTAACTGTGGCACTACTATGTTGTCAACATGAACATATATGTCCAAATTATGCATTTTCATGCAAGACTGGGCTTAACACGAATTCTTTTGTTGTAAACACAGGACAGAAGAACATTAATCCAGATGTAAAAGCAATCCCCAAAATGTGCTGCTTGTATGGTCATTTGCTCTAAAACATAATGTTCGATTGTTTATGAAAAATTATATATATATATATATATATATATATATATATACATGCATATCTCATCTCTCCCTCTGTTCCTCTTCTAAGCATTACATTTTAAGTAGTATGCTAGGTCATGCAGAGGCATTGGAAAGGTCATGGCTCAGTGGTTGGTCTCTGCCAGCCAGCCTCTCCTGCTGACCTCCATAGGATTACATTCTGCATCCAGGTTATGTAGGCCATCGAGCAGTCTTGCTTCCCAGTAGACTCCTTGAAGCCCCAGGCCCAGTTTGGTCTCCCAGCATGCATGATCCGTAATGTCAGACATCTATCTATATCCCCCATAATCACCAAATCAGCATGGGACTGTGTGCTGGGCCATGATTAGCGACAATGGCTTACCAGTCCTGTTCAGACTTTGCACAGGAGAACAATAAGACTTGACATCTCCATCTGGTGCCATGAATTACTGCTGCTGCCTCTCTTCACTCTCATCACTGAAGGCTATTCAGGAGTAAGGGAAAGAGGAGCTCACACGCTTTGGAAAAGCTTGCACCTTAAGTCAGAAAGTGACGAGCTCAAGCTTTGCCTCTTTACCCTCCCATTTCAATTGATCTTTGGGTGAGCATATGGCCTGAGAGTCGGCAAAGTGCAGCGTCTCGGCAGGCTGGATTAGGGATGGAGTAACAGGCTGCGAGGGAGTGGTGATGGGCACTTTGGTGGGGAGCACACCATGATCTACCTAGCAACGCAGAGCACAGATGCTGGGCCAGGCAGGGAGGCTCACTCCTCGTAAAGGGTCCATTACAGTAACGTCCTCGTTAAAGAAACACCATGGCGAGGAGAGACTGCCCGACAGATGAGCAGGAATGAAGAGGAAAGCATTTAATTAAAAATTTAACAAATAACCTCAAAATTTTCAGGACAAAATGTCTCAATTTTCTTTAACAGAGTTGTACCGAACTTGTTCGGTCCACCATATTAACCCCCCCCCAAAAAATACAGCAGTCTCTTACATCCATTGTCCTTTTTTACTAAATTTTGCAGTGGGTTTCATTTACTACCTGCACCTTCTGACAGGCCTATTTCTGAAGATGCTTTTGGTTAGCCAAGCAAGGAGATGTGGCCAGGGAAGGTGCAGAGACAAGTCTGAGAAATTCTGCTCAATTGAGGTCTGGGGAGGACGTTAACATGGGACCCCAGCACCTATGCCAGAAAGAGTTAGTCTTACCTGACGTTTCAGTGTTGATTAAGAGACAGGGATGGGAATAGACTTCAGCTCTGTTTAGCAGTGGGGCAGCAGGTGCAGGTTTGGACAAGCCAAAGTGATGACAGAGTTTACTACAGCGTCAATGTGTACACTGTAAAAAAAAGTATTTCTAAACAAGTAATTCATCGTTATGAGGGCAAGGAAAATAGAAATATTTCACCTTGTGCAAATATTTCTATTGATATGCTGGTTTGATTAATATGTTGAGTGACATCTTATGTGAATAATGAAAGCTTAAAGTTGTTAAAATAGGAACATTTAATCTTAACTCAGCATATTAATAGTTTTTGATTGCATCATTTAAATAGAGAACCCTTTAGCTCTCTTTTTCTTCTCATTTCTCATCAATTTACATGCCATGTGGTACATAAATAGATTGTAATATAAAGCAATTTATTTCAATCTTTGAAGTTAATGAAAATTATTAGTGTAGAAGCAGTGTCTGCACATGTATGCATCTACAGATAATATTAATTTAAAATTACATCCTAAACAGACCCAGTTTGCGCGGATATCTTGTTTATGAAGGGTGATGAATGTGGCTAGAGTAAGAAAACAGCCTACTTCCAAAAACTCATTATAAAGTTATGTCTGTGAATAAATAAAGTAACTCTACAAAGCATTTTAAAACTTTGTCTGCAGTGGCAGAAAAAAAAAAGAAAGTTTGACTCTTTGCCAATTTAATAATCAGTCTGATGATGATCAATCTATCATCTTATAAAAGAATAACATTCTTCAACCAGTAAAAGTTTTTTTTATTGGATGTTTAAAATTATGTCACCCTAAAATCCAATTGGTTCACAACAATAAGATTTAATGATCAAGTGCTATTCAATAATATTTCATAAAGACATTTTCTGCAGTGTGGAAACTGGAAGGAATTCTCTAGAGAAGCATGTAGGCTGAACTGATGTAGGAAAGATTTTTCCTCTCCCTCTTTTCACTGTAACAACATCCCTGAACATTTCATAGCTGCATATGCTGCTGCTTAAAGCACCGCTGAGATTTATGCCGTTGTCAGCTCACAAGGGTGCAATCAGGAATAAAGATCCCATAAACCCCTCTGATGTGTCCACAGGTACAGCAGTACTAGGTTATTGCTGATGGTGGATAAAAAACACGTAACTGGAGTTTTCCTTTTTTTTTTTCTTCTTCTTTTTTTTGTTTTAACTAGGGTGAACTCTCAGATAGTTGTGTTTTTAGTAAGTTTGATGGACAGTAGACTTTGGAAACTTGATCAAACCCCTCAGAGAGTTTCACAAATGCATTGATGTTAAACAAGAAAACAAGTTTTTTCTTTCCCTTCTTCGCCAACAGCAGAGGACAGAAAGAAGCCTTAAAGACTGTTGAGTGCCGGAGAAAGAAACAGATTAGGTTGGATAGGGAAGCATGCACATCTCGTCAAAGCTGTAGGCCCTTTTTGTTTTAATCCTAAATAATGCTGATTTCCTCTGGGTAACTGATGCTGCCAAGACTGCTAGTGTGTTTGTGTGTGTATAAAGTGTGTCCCTCTATTCTCAGTGTTTGTGTGTTTGTGTTTAGATTGTTTGTCTACCAGTGAAGTCAAGCCAGGTTGGCAGCTGCTGCTTCATGTATGATACCAGTGTGAGGCTGCGTGAATGTGGTGAGTAATGCTTGGACCCCAGTTTTATACACTATGCCTCATTTTTATATGCATGTATTTGTGTGGATATGTGTGTGCCCACCTCTCAATGGGTTACATAAGTAAGTGTGAACCCTTCAGGAGACTGTGTGTCCAGCTGGCACAATGCTCCGCCTTCAAGCTTTGCCTTTCAACTCCATCATAAAAATTAGTTTGTTTGTCTGTCACTTGTTTTTTTTTATTTGTTTTTAAAAAAAAAATAATTTCAGTTTACTCAGTTTCAAATTAATCATTTGTCCTCCAGATAGTCTTTCATGTGGGGACAAATACTACCCTTGCTAATTTGTGTGAATGGCAATTCACTTTTTAATTCTGTATTTTTCATGGTGATGTTGCCTGTTATTAAAGCTGCACAGGTATTATATTCTCAACCCCATCTACGATAAATATGTGGTCAAATGCTCACTGTCAAAGAAAAAAAAAGGAGCTGTCTGTCTGCCTGTGCAGTTTGATGACTGATGGAAAAAGTATTTGCATGAAGGCCAAGCTATGACAGGTGTCTCAGTACTGTCTGGATGGGATTGCTGAGTTGTAATCAAAGAGGTGGCACAGTCATTTTGCAGTCCCCTGGCATCTTTTTTTTTTTTTTTTTTTTTTAACACAGACAAGACCAATTGGGTAGTGCTTGGATGTCTTGGGTTGAGCTGAGGTTGCATTGCAAATACTGCCCCCACAACCACCTCTGGGCTTCTCAAGGCCCGTCTATCCCACTCCATCGCATCACTGTGGCGACAGGTCTTCCTTGCCTCCCCATCAATTCCCTGGCCACTCACAGCTTCCCAATCTCACTGCCAGCTCCACAGCCAGTCAGCAGCTGCCCAACAACACCGGGCCTGACAATCGCTTACCCTGCCGCCTTCAAGTCTGTCAACCCTGTGCCTGTCAAATTACTGTCAATGTAAATAGTGGTGCAAGGGGCGGAGGAGTAAAAAAGGAATGAGTAAAAGTGGATGGAGAAAGGGTAGAGAGAGCCGGGTTGGGCATGTTCAGTGCACACACACACACACACACACACACACACACACACACACACACACACACACACACACACACACACACACGTATAGACACAACTCTGACATATATATTACTCTCGCCTGATTTTCTTCTGATGTTGCCACTTGCCTATTTCTATCAATGTCCCCCTCCCCTTTCATTTCCCCATTTTTTTTTCTTTCAGGTAATTCCCTTGGTCACATCAGTCCTACTCATCTCTTCTTCCTTTTTACTCCCCATTCCTCCCACTGCCCCTCAACTGCACATCTCTATCCACCAGTCTCAAAGTGCCAGCTCAACATCGCTTTGATTCAAAAAACGGAGGGGAAAAAAAAGAAGACTGGGAAGGAAAAAAGTAATAGGCAGAAAAATGAAATGACTTTCTGGGCCCTCACGTATCATGGCTCGCTCTTCGAGGCAGGCAATATTCCCTCAATTATTGCCACTCATAGAACCCTCTTTGCCAGTGGATGAAGTTTTAATTCCAGGCCTCCAATAAAATGGATGCCCTAGATTTAATGTGGAAATAACTCCTCAGTGTTTCAGGATTTGCATGATAGTGCACTGTATATGTGACTGCTGCTTCACATTTGTGCTACATGTATGAGTGGGTGTGCTCTCACATTATGTGAATGAGTAAGTGATGATATGGAAGCATCATATTGATCTGACACTACCAGTGGGGTGTCAGTTGTGACCTCCATCCAGTTTTTTTTCTTTTTATAGCTCAAAACTAGAGCAACTCTATCACTGACACACACACACACACACACACACACATATATATATATATATATATATATATATATACATTAGGGATGTTTGCTCGACTAAGCAATTAGTCGAAATGGTGCACAAAGTCAAAAGCTCTTTTAAAAAGTCAGCTTTTTGTATTTTAAGAATTATTCTACAACTATGTCTCAATATGCAGAAACATGGGGCTGTTTACAGCACTTTGTTAAAGGAACAGCATCGCCCCTTTAAGGAGGAGCTAGAGAAGGGAAGACACAGAGAGAGATGTAGAGCATGTCAGCTGGTCTGACACATAGCGCAGGTCTGAGTCAGAGCGGGGGCATCGAAGCAGAGAAAGTTAGCTGTGAGAAACTACCTGTTCAGGCGAATGTAGTGATGGGACTTCTTACTCTTTGAAGGGAGCCGTTCATTCTGGAGCCGTTCACTTCAAAGAGCCGTTCAAAAGACTGGCTCTTTTTATGTTTTTTGTATTATTTAAAAAGACCAACGTTTTAATCATAAAATAATGCTGTGATTGGTGTTACATTACAATTTAAGTCATGAAACGTGTTTAATTAGTGGGACATTAAATATTGTCTTGTTCTGAAATATTGTTTGTTTTATTGTCATGTGGGCTGAAACCTTGCCATAATAGGGGACATACATCAGGCATATGTTGGAATTGTGCAAAATAAAGCTACCATGAAAAGAAAACATTAAAATTTAATGCAAAATAACTTTTTATTCTCCTCAGAACAAGAGCCATAAATATATAGCCTAGATATACAGAAAAAAAAAAGACAAAAAACACAAACTCACACTTCGGCTCTCTACAGGGACTCGGTTCCCATCCCAAAAGATTTGATTCGTTCGTAAACGTCACATCACAAGGTGAATGTTTTGCTACAAGCTTTAGCAATAAACACCACACTGCTCTTCTAGTTACACTAAAGTCCTGTGTCTGCTCTATTGCTGCTGGGTAAAGTGAAGTGAGTTTACCCTGAAGCTTACGTCAGCTTCAGTGCAGGCATAATCACCTTGCCTCAGCCTCGAGAGCACGGTTTGGAAGCAGGAAAGTTTACCAGCTGTTTCTGTTGGAGATTTCACGAATAGTGGAAGCAACAGACAAGAGCAGCACAATTACTAAACTGTCACAGAAATGTTCCGCTTCAGGAGCAAAAAAAACAGGATGTATCTGAACATTCCTGTGAGTGCGGTTTTTAGTTCACCATAGCAGCTGTCCATTAAAAGGAACCAGTCCAAGTTAGATCCTGATGTCTCCTTGACCCACTTTTTCATCTAACTACTGTACATTAAAAAAATACTAGAGCCAACAGAATGCTGAAATATAGTACAAATATATATAGTAAGCCATCAGAAATGTCTTGATCAGTATTTACATGTGTAGGATAAAACGTTCAAGTACTCGTAAAAAAAGGGTTTGGGTTTTGTTTTTGTCTTTTTATGATTATTTAAATGTAAAGGTTACTGTGAAATAGCTGAACCTTTGAGATGATTCACATGAGATTTCAACTCCTTTGCATGTTAATTCTTGGACAAGTGCTTGGACAATTAAAGAAAACATATTAACTAGGGGTGCTGGCCGATCGAATGGCCTCGATTTCCTTAATTTTGGGGGATCGGTGATCGATCCCAATAAGAAATTGCCAGATTTTGCAGTACAAGAAAAAGAGCAAAGATCTGCAATTTGCAATTCATGCAAGGCCAAAATAAGTCATGGTGGAGCCACAAACAAAACATTTAATACAACAAACCTCATTGGCCAACCTTTCCATTTATATTTGAGAACACTACTTCACAGTTTGTATGCTTTCATGAGTAATGTTAATGGTTTTTCAATAAAATAACATTGGAACATTGAAGCTGTATGCTGTCAGTTATAAAAAATAAAAAAAAATAAAAAAAACAGTATCGGCCAAAATCGGAATTGGCAGGTTCGGTTCTCTTAAAGATCGGTGATCGGCCAGAAAACTGCAATCGGTGCATCCCTAATATTAACTGCTTAAGACTACACAAAAAGTAGACATAAAGCTGGCAAGAAGTCACCACATTCCTACACAGGGTATGCAGGACTCGACGGTGTAAGTGCTGAGACAAAGGTAGACTGAAAGGTAACCACTATTGAGTATGTTTCGCAAGCTAAAGCATCAAGATTGACACCAGACATAACTGAGAACAGATCTTTCAATGGCAGATGGATGGGCCCGTGGTTGATCACTAACAGACAAAGGGCACCACTTTGAGTCAGGCACCAGCAGGGTGGAGGAGTGGTACTTTTATGGGCTGCTATCATTAGGATGAGCTCATATGACCTTTTTGAAGACAGACTGAAAATCAACTTCCAACCCTGCTGCCAGTTCCCAAGAGATACTTTCTTCACACAGTGGTATAGCAAGAAGGATGTGGTCTAGGACAATGTTTCATCACATTTCCAAGCAGTGAACTGCTTGGCAAGCCAACAAATGCCTCAAAACCGATCAAATAATTACCTGACCCCCTTTTTTTCTAATGTATACTGGGAACTTTTATCTCGTCTCAAATGTGAGATCTTAAGTGCCAGAAGACAACACACTTCTTTGAATAGCTTTTGGGGGGCTGTAGTTGTTGATCTTGCACAGATCAAAAAACTCCAGTAGTACATTTAAAAGAGACTATATTGGTCCCTGGATATTATTTTTTTAAAAACAAAAACTTTGTGCAATTTTCTTTTAGTGCACTTTATTGGTAACAACAATAACTCAACAAACTAAGACTGAACAAGCAAGTTTGGAAAAAATAATTTTTAAGTTGCCTATAAATTCTACACACATGCAGGATGGAGGTTAAAAAAGAGACAAAAAATTAACAAATTCAAAAGGATTCCAAGTAAATTAATAAACAAACGAAAGACTAATTAAGCTGCTGAGCCAAAGTTCAAGAAAAAATGTAAACTCAGAAAAATCCAAAAGGTCGAAGTGACTTAAAATATAATTTAAATGTAATTCTAGTTTATAATTCTATATATATATATATATAT
>JBBBVU010000001.1:27717055-27743384 GCA_037177055.1 Atherinosoma microstoma | reverse complement strand
CACCCTCCGGAACAAGGCCCTATCTTCTACTTTAATTTAATTGTTTGTTTAATCATTATTATTATTTGGAAAAAAAACAAAAAACAAAAAAAAAACTCTGCTACAACAATAATTTCCCCCAAAAGGGATAAATAAAGTATTTTTCATTTTCATTTCATTTAATGTGCAAGTAATCCCTGTCGCCAACGAAGCTTCTCGGGAAATATGAATTGACCAGACCAAAACAAACTTTTTTCTTGTTTTTGCGGCCTACATGTTATGTATTTATTAAGTATACAGTCCATTACAATGTTATGCCATGATTTCTTAGTTGGGACTGCTGACCATATACCCATATTACTTTTCAGAGAGGGTGTGAAAAAAAAGCTATGGTAAGAATGGGGTGGCCAATAGGGTGGCCAGGATTCAGCTGGGGGTGGCCAACCTATTGGTCACTCTGCCATTGGAGGTTGATTAATGATTTGTACCTTGTGGTGAACCCTCTGTATTTGCCCTCATGAAGTCTTCACTTTATGGTAGATTTAGATACTGATATAGCTACTTTCTGGAGAGTGTTCTTCACTTAGATGGATGTTGTGAAGGGGTTTTTCATCACTATGGAAAGGATCCTGCAAACATCCACCTCTGTTCTCTTCCATGGATGTCCAGACCTTTTTGAGTACCCAAGCTCTTTCTCTCAGAATGTACCAAACTGTTAATTCTGTCATTCATAACATTTCTGCTATCTCTCTGATGGATTTCTTCTATTTTTCAGCAAATGGATGGTCTTCACATCCATTGAAAACTCATTTTACTGCATGTTGTGGGTTCATAGCAACAGCTTCAAAGGGCAAATGCCACACCTGGAATCAACTCCAGACTTTACTTGCTTGATTGATGATGGATGCATGAGGGAATAAACCATGAAGCCCATTAAATGGTTTAGAGTTAACTGTCCAATTTCTTTTGGTCCCTTGGAAAAAAAGGCAGGTACATATCGAAAAGTTATATATCTTAAATCTTGCCTCCAATTTGAATGTAAATACCCTCAATTAAAGCTGAGAGTCTGCACTTTAATCCCATATTGATTAGATGACTATATGTGAATATTCTTTCCATAAACACATTAGATAACAAAACTGTGTCAGTGACCAAAAACTATATGGAGCTGACTGGATGTAGTCATAGTGCACACTGAGTCAAACAGAAGTGCTAATTAACACACAAGCTCCAGCCCATTGGCTCCCTCCTTCAATCAGGCAGGGCCATTGACCTTCCTCCTGTGAGCTCTCTGTGAAGCCCACCCATCTAAATACTGTGCACACAGACCCACCCACTAATCAGAACCATCAATCCAGACTGTTGGTATTTTCATTCACAAGCCTTGCAATGAGGGCTGCTGTACCACGGGTACAACAAAAGAAGGAAATATAAATAAATAAAATAGCCCAAATCCCTTTTGGGCAGGTTTAATATTTTTAGGTAAGGGCACTTTTATGTGAGGGCAGGTGTGCCCTGACTCCCTAATGCTGAAGTAATTGTAGATAATGGAGTTTTAAGGACAGCTGCTGATGCTGGTTTAAGTAGGATTTAGGTAGAGATTTATGGTTGAGGGAAAATGGGCGGACGGGTGGAAAAGTTGGACAGCGTGAGGGAGTGGAGGAGGAGGTGAGAAAGGATATGTAGAGGTTAGGGGAGAGTGGCAGTCCGCTTGGCTTTATCCCAGTGCAGGTGAGAAGTAGGATGAAAGGGAATCAAGGAAGAAAAAAAAGATATGGTTCTATCATCTTACAAAAAAAAAAAAAGGGCTCTGGATTTGAGAGGGTAAAAAAAATTTACTCATCTATAGTTTAGTGCAAAACCAGAGCCCGTCTGGCCTGGTGCTAACTCGAGAATAGGAGGTTAGAGAAGGCACAAGCTGGATGACTAATTGGGAAGGATATGAAATGAGGCTTGACTCAATCTACACCCTTGAATCAACTCTGCCCTACAGTATGCATCAAATGGGTTCCCTAAGTGGTGCTTTTCCATTGATTATATCCTTTCAATGTTATGCTCCAACTCCTTGTTGAAGAATTTTGACAGAAAAAAAAAGAGAAGGAACTGAAGGGGTAGTTGAAATACCACTCAATACGTAGTAGGAGCAAACCAGAAAAAGTAGAAAAGCAAAAAGTGTGTAATACCATATAAACAGATAGCTATGAAAGTGATTTGAGAGAAAGAGAGGGAGGACAAGGTGTGTAAAAAGTGTGTTTGGCTCGCCGTAAACGCAGCGGTGCGTGGCACTTCGCCTGGCATGGCACTCACACTTTATGAGGTGTGGAGGGGCCGTCTCCCTCGCCTCTCTGCCTGTTTTAATGATACAGTTTAAATGGAAAAGCTGGAGCTTCAGTCGGCACCAAGGACTTCCTGTGCTTCACACACGCTCCGAAACCCTGATAGGGATACACAAATATATACTTATAAACTCACCTACAGAACATACACAACAGTATGATCTCATGTGTTTTCCTCTTTTGTGCAATTTAAAAAAATCTAATTTTTCAATAAATCGGATTGAAAGAAAAAGCTTTTCTATGTAAGTCCAGGTGCAGGCTTGTAAAAAATTGCAAATTCATAAACATCTAATGGCATTTGTTTGGGAAACAAATGGGAAATTGTCTGAACATGCGAAGCATGCATGCACACACACAAAACACACATGCTCTTTCACTGATTATAGGCCAGAGGCACAGCCTTGGATGAGGCTGGGAAATGAGAGTCAGGAGGTGAAACTGGCTGTCAGAGCCGTGGAGCCTCCTTAGATCTGCCCCGTGTACCTGCCCACTGCTCTGACACAAGAGAGGGTTTCCACCCACACCTCTCACCCGTCACTGTAACCCCTCAGAGGAGAACATACCACAGTAATGCAATATTGATCTGACAATGTAATATGTGTGTGCGTGTGAACCTGCCCAGGTGTGTTTGTGTGTTTGGGTGAGATATGCTCACCTGCATTGTGTACAAGTGAGGGAGATGTGCAAAGTTTGTTGATGTGTCACATTGTTTGTGTGACTGAGGAGTGTGTGTGTGATATGGAGGCGGCTATGGGAGCGATGCATTAATAAGCAAGAGGTGAGGTGTTAGCCTTGGTGCTATTTCTGACACCTCACTGTCAGAGTCTTTCTCTGCAGTGGCTCTGAATCCTGTCTCTGAATCCTGTCTTGTTCTCTCTTTTTTTCCCTCTGTCTGGCTATCTACCAGTCTGTAGCCATTTTCACACATGCACTGCAGCCTTGGAACTTTCCAGACGTTAGCCAGAGGGGATGCATGTGAGTGCACAAATGTCCGAATCAGTTGGATCAGCTATAGTATTGAGTTTACCCTGCCAGCTCCCAGTGAAAAGTCAGGATGATGTCAGGATGAGCCTATGTGCGGATACAGCAGGTCCAGAGGATTGCATGTATGCGCAAAGAAAAAAGCCTTTTTCTTATACAGCAAAAAGAGAGAAAAAGAGAGAAATAGACAAAGACAGAGGAAAAATATAACAAAATGAATGTAGTTTTTAAATTGAATATCAGCCTTACTATTTGTGAATTCTTTCTTTGATCAAAACGATTCATCGCTCAAAGCACAAACATTTGACTTTTGTTGATATAATTTACTTTTTTTGCTTATTGTCATTTATTCGCTATAAAACTGAGTAAAGGTTTTCTGCCTGATTAATGATCAATATTTCCAAACTGTTTCCTTAGTCAAGACAGCCAAAGGGCAACATCATTACTCTTTGCGATCGAGCAGTAGCACTGAATTTGTATTAAAGAGGAAATATTTTCATTTCTGTGATTCTGAAAGTAGTTCATCTCGACATGAAATGATGGCAGAGAAAATCATTTTGTGCGCAATAAAGCAAATAGTTCATCCATAACAGATGTTGAAATTGTCTTCATGTCCTGTAAGCTCTCTAGAAATGTAGGCCAATGCAATTTAGAAGAAAGAGGGGTTACAAACTAGAAACATTCATATTCTGTGTATTCACAATCTTACTTACTGTTTCCACTGAGCTTTCTTTTGATATTTGTGTGACTCAGTGTTTATGTGAGTCTGCAACGAAGAATAATAAAAAAAGAAAACAATACCATAGTGGCAAATGAACAAAGAACATGACAGCAGCAGAGAGAAATATAAAAAAAAAAAGAAATCTACTGTATATTCAAGGACATTCATTTATCATCTTTCTGGATTTTGGTAATACACAGCTTTGAACCACTATTATTCTTAACATTATCTTATACCCCTTGTCGACCTTATACGTCGAGGCACTGATACAGGGCTGATGCTCTCTCTGCTTTGATGTTGGCTCAACTTCAGAAGCCTGTAATTTACTGTTTGCTTTTCCAGGGGCCACAGTGTTACCATGTAGCTACAACGCTACAACACTTTAAGGAATGTTCCAACATCATTTGTGTATCATTTCAAACATCCCTCTAATGTATTTTTAATTTCTGCAGGACCACCATGCAGGTAAACCTTGTTTTCTCCAAGGATGACGGTGCTTGTTTTATTCTCCCTGCCACTGAATGTCTTTATATCATAAGTCGGTATAAATAAACAATGTTACACACAGATGGTGTTTGTGAAAGCTGGTGAAAACTGTTGAACACCATTTACCTGTCAACATTCACAAACAGCCATTTGATACAGTTGCAAACAGTGTTCAAAGAAGCTGTTTTGACCACTGTTGATACCCATTTTTTTTTACAGGGTTTTCAGACTGGATATGACACTAGTTTTGACTTCTAAAAACAAGACGGTCACAAAACTTAAGTTAACCCTGCTCCCAAAATATCCAATGCTTTATTTTCCTACTCATTTTCCTTTCTAAGTTCAAACATGCAGCTTTTGTTTCATGGCATGACTATGACTACATGTTGCTAAGTGATGACATTTTTGTGTCGCTACATGACAATAGTTTCACACATGAATACTAGTTTCAGGACAATCCACAGACTATTTTTTCTGGACTTTTTCTGCAGTTGCTGTTCACATGTGTGTTTCAAAATGGGATACCTTCTGCTGGAGATATAAGGGAGGAAGCTGAGAAAAGCATCTGTCAAGAGCAAAAGAGATTAAGGACATGATGGAGAAATTACGCAGTGGAAATCACTGTGATTTCATTACAGCAACTGAGAAAAGTAGATGAGGCTTCTTGTTGTTTTGTATCAGTGCATGAATCTTAACATATCCACAAAAGCAAAAGGAAAGCAACATGCAGGTCAGCAGAAAGGAAAATGAAGGAGCAACTCTTTCCACCGTACACACCCACTCACTCACACAGTGGCAATAAATTCTCCAGAAGATAAGGTACAACATTCATATATCGTCTCACTGCTATATCCATGGTCTTTCAGAGATTTCACTTGGGGGCTGGGTGAAAAATGTCCACAAGAAGTCCAAAGAGAATGTTATAGACATTTGCATTTACAAATGCCACTGCTCTGGAACATCTCTAGAATATTTAAGGAGTCCGGTGCACGTGTGAAACAACATATAACATGTTTCACACTTGATTTGGTCGCCTACAAGAAGGAAAACAGGTCTGCTGACTGACTCCTATGCAAGACACAAGGAGATCAAGACCCATTCCACTCAAACATTTCCACCATCCTTTTAACCTCCTGCACCATCTCACTTTCCTATTCTGCAGTCACTCATGAATGGTTAGGCTTGGCAGGTAGGTGCTACTATGTTTTGTGGGTGCTCCCCTATACAAAACAATTGCCTACAGACACAGTGCCGTAACACAGTTTTTACCAGAAGTACTGCATCTTAGACATGCAGACAAATGTAATCATTACACATTTTTCCTTGAAAGTGGGCTGTCTTCGTTCTCGACCAAAGTGTTGGTGCCACCCTGGAACCAGTCTTCCTGACCAACAGTCAATGCTTTGGCTGTCAAAATGCAAAGTAGTAGCTCGAAATTAGGCGCTGGCTTCAATCAGGCTTCTCTGCTGCGTTGTAGGCTGCACCAAATCTCACCAGCTGAGTTATTTTAAGTACTCTGTGGGCTTTTTTTTCTGTAGAAATGGCATCAAAGAAAGAAGAGAAAAAAGAAAGCTAAGTAGTATCAAAGAAGGTGTGCGACCTTCATCTTGAGAGACATTACCCACAACAGGTCTCAGCCTAATCTATTTATGGTGACAGTTCGACATGAAAAACCAAAACAAAGCTCCCTAAATTCCCAACCAGAATGGCTCTGCATGCTCCTTTACTTCAAAGGTCTAAAACTCAAACCAGCTCTTCCAAAAAAGGACGTTCAAGAGCTCTCACAGACATCACACACTGATAGCATAGTACTGTATATAGACTGACTCACAAGAGCCCAGAAGCAGCAGCTATTCCCAGTGCAATAAAACAGGCAGACTAACTAATAGAACCACCCACACACCAAACATACTTTTTATCACACACCACATTCAGAACCAAGCACACGCGCACACACACACACACACACACACACACACTCTTCTTTGTCCCAGCCCACTCATAGCTCGTTAGCTGCTACATAAAGGTGGTTGTTTTTGCTGTGACACAGCCTGGCAGCAGCTCGCTGTATTTGCTGAGAACGCACCACCAAAAATACTTCACTTAACAAACTCCTCTGATTACAGTTTGACTTTCTCGCTGTCTCCTCCTTTCCCTCCTGTCTTTAATCAGCATGTAAACAAGCACAAGGTCATTTTCTTTCTTAAACGAAATGGGTGCGATAAGAGGAGCATGACGCAGTTAATCCTTTGGACACACTGATGGAGGAGTTTGTCCGGGTGATGCTCGACTGTTAATTATTCAAGAATGCTTCCTCTCATGGTATTTCTCTTTAATAATGACTTGTCAGTTATCTATTTTTCTGTCTTTTTGCACGATCTATGAACCTGCTTCCCCCACCCACCTCACCCTGCCATCAACATTTGCCTCCCAAAAATGTCAGATTGCCAAAGAGATGTCTCACGATGTCAGATGATTTTAAAAATCAACACAAGGTTTATGTGATTAACTCCAGTTTTTGATTACTTAACCAGGGTGATCTGCTGAAAAAAGCATATTCTTTGCTTTCTATTTTTCTTGATTTCATTGCTTGGATGTATGTGACACTTAAGGTGGAAATTAAGGACAGGAAAGAAAACTAAGGACATGGGGGTAAACTGGATAGAAAACTGAAAACCCAAAGAAATTATTTGAGTTATCGGTGAGAACACTTCATCTTTGCCAACTCAGTGTGGCGTCAACACCATCTAGTTTCTGTTGAGACATCCTGATATCTGAAACTAGATGGAAACATCTTTCAGTTGTGAGTTACATCTTGATCTTCCTACATTGATTTAGATTTAAATAACTTTAACGACAAAAAAGAACAAATCCAAATATTAATTGTTTATATCATTATAGTCCCTGTAGCTAAACAGCTCAGTATTGATGCAACAGAAAGTTTGAAGTCTAATTGCTTGAGGAAATCTCATTTTTCAGCATGCAGCTTCCCAACATGACAGCAATCTAGTCTGGAGAAAAGTCTAAAAGTATCATTTTTGATGGTATGACAGCACCCAGGCCTCATTTCTCTCCTCCACTATTTATAAGCCTTCTCCTCTTCCTCAGTGAAGCAGCAATGTTAACAATGCTGTCCCTACATTTACCAGTTCTGCCTCATTACAGCTAAAGAAGTGGATAAATTAGAACAGGAGAGCGTGCACGGCGGAGTCCGGCTCCACCTGTCAGCAAGGGAAAGATGGTGAGCATGTTGAAATGGAGGCGGGAGGTGTGAAGGAACTGCTCAACCTTCAACACATTTTTGAAAAAAAGTCACCCATTAAAGGAGGCTCTCATCCTTCCAGAATCATTACCTGAGGTTCATGGTTCAATATTTTAGAAAAAGTCATATTTTCATCAGTTAAGGATTTCTCTTACTGGATCCATCCTCTTCATTACTTCTTCACTGTAAGTTCTTATATCTATTTTTAATTCTGATTTAGCATGCAGCTCCTTTTGCATGATGTGGGAATTTAGACACACATCTCTATGTACATACTGGACTGATTTCTCTCTATTTGTGACTTCAGTGTCATACATATTCTTCCTAATGCTTTATCACATGGACTGTGTTCCAATATTTGGTCAAGATCAAAAGGACAAATAAGCCTGGTTTTTGCCATCTTCTGAACACCAAAACTCTGTTTCCCTGCAATCTTTAAAAAGCACTATTGCTTTCTCATCTGTCCACCGCCTCTGGCCTGCCACCTTTATGGACTGGTTAAAAGTGCTCCTACAATCAGCTGTGTTTGTAGCCTGTCCACATTTGCCAGTAAAACAGCTCAGGCATTCCACGATGTCCGCCCGCCTGCCTGCCAGGATTAACATTTCACACTCTCCAAGGTTGAAAATCCCATCAGATGGAACGAAATTAATTTTTGTACAATATTCATGGCCACAAGCCAAATAATAGGAGACAACGCTGAGTGCATCCCCGGATTGCGATTCCATTCACTCCCTAATCGGCAGGATGGCCGAGGACGGTACAGCAGCGTAGTAAATGCTTTCATCCCAGGGGGATAAGAAAAACAATGGCCCTTTTTAATTTCTTTTCTAAAGCGGCCCGCAGAAAGAAATGATATAGACGTAATTGATGATGAGGAGAGCATGGGGAGCCTTAGAGGAGGTTTCGTGTCCAGTGCCCAGGCCTTTTTTTTTCTTTCTACAGTACTTTTTGCTTCACAGTGGCAACTGCTCAGAGCTCTGAGGTTTGACACATGTGTCACAGAGGATAAATTGATCAGCAACAGAACACAATTTGTCCCTTTAGAAGAATGGGTAAAGGCGCTGTGTGACCTGAGAAATTAGTTTAAACTGCAGAATGAGTTGTCCGGGAGCAGATGTGCTGAAGAAGGGTTCAGTGTGTCTGCAGATATGATGCTGTAACTCTGCAACATACATACACACCTCTACCCTGTGATCCTCCTCATGAAGTCAGTATCATTTAATATACAGTAGGGATTAACTACTTTTAAATTAACGAAAAGGAAGGAGTAATGCATGCTACATTTTTTTGTTCTTACGTTGACTTTTATAGGTAAAAGTTTTCTTCCCAATAAGTTGTTTGAAAGAGGCTGAAATACAGCAGTAATGCCTTTCAAAAAGCAAAACTGATTGAAATTATTTTTACAGATTTAAGTAGAGTAAAAAGTACAAATTCTAGTTGCTTATTGTCCCTGCACACTAAGGCACAAAGCCATACAGCAGGTGTACAGCATCCATGTCTGCAGTGTGTGGTGAAGAGAGAGAGTGTCAAGAACATGGATGCACTGATCCATGGCCCCATGGCGTGTGCTGATACATAATACCGGTATTGCACAATCTTCCCCCAACCTATTTTTGGGTGAATCACGCTGACTCAACTCTATGCACTTTGCATGCATTGAGGGAAAAGCAACAAAATGTTGCATTTTGTCAACTACTGTGATTAAAGCTCATACCAAGCTTAGTCTTTCAAATTTGAAGATAAACACATCAACAAGTGGGAGTTTGTTACTTTTATTTATCTTAAGTTCCCCTCTGGCATGCTTGGCTGCCATACCATTAAGACAGCTGTGTTGCTGGTGCTTTCTATCCATAAATGTTCAAAAATAGGTGGAATGCCTTCCTCATGGACTATGTGGAGAAGGAGACAGGGAGAGGGGGAAGTTGAGGAGATACAGTCAGGCAGGAGAACATTTTGGAGCTAGGTTAGGAAAATGAAGACAGTAAAATGAGTTAGAGAAAAGAAGCTGGATATTCTTTTTTGTGGAAAATTTTAATTGGCTTACGGGCTACTGTAGCACCCAATTAGCATGCTTGTTACATGGAAACACCAACAGCTAATTGGCCTATGAGGAGTAAGCAGCATGGCCCTGAAAGTAGAGACCAGAATTCATTTGAAGCTCTGTGGCTCCAGTAGTGTCATGTTGGGAGGCTATTTGGCAAACAGTTGTGAATAACATTTTGCTGCTCCAATTGCAAATATTAATTAGACTTTCTCGCAGTCTTTATTGCCAGACGGGGTAACAAACGAACAAACAAAAAAAAGGAACAATTGCAATAAAGTTTATGGGCCATCAAATTAAATCATTTGGTCATCAAGATTTTTTCTGTAATCAACAACTTACCTTTGTATACAATTGTTTGTACTCACAGTTGTTCACAAGCAAAAATGTAGCCTTTAAGTCACTGAGTGAGACCATTCACAGTAAAACCTGACCTGCACATATATACATATAATGTATGAATTGGGGAATATGCTGAATGCACACCTATACACAGAAACACTTTGAGCTAACCAAGAGCAGGAGGCAAAATCTCTGATGACATTTACTGTACAAACTGCAACAGACAGATCTGATGCACAGGACATCAACAGATCATTGCGCTCTCTACATACAATTGATCAAACAATGTAAACAAAGCTTGCCTCAACCACAACAGAAGGGGCCAAATTCCCCTTGTGACTCTTCGAGTGTGATGCAAACAGTGCAAGGCTTAGTATGTAAAGGAATTTAAATCAGGCAAAATAAAAGAATTATATCTTGCTGAAGCCACAAAATATTGCCTTTCCCTCCTATAGTTTTTACATCTAACCTGCAGTCACCCATATTTGTAAACTGCAAAGGCACATTGTTATAAAAATATCTTATCAATATGAAAAATACAATTAAGAAATAAAGCAATAAACTAAACACTGCTATCTTTTTATATATAAAAAGAAGGTCTTTGCGAGGTGAACATTTCATTTGTCAAAAAAATTTAATTCAACAAACAAATTTGAAATTAATCTCTCCAACTCTGATAATTTACACTTACTGTTGAAATATGCACCAATTAAATTATGATTTATTTTAAAAATAACTATCATGCCACCCTGACTATGGCAACCAAAGTAAATAACTGTGATTAAAATGTTGTCCATGAACCAACAATGTGGTGTTTCTTTTTAACTTATTACAAAGCGACTTTCAAATCATCTGATGTCAACTGTTTCTAAAAAAACATTTATGTAGCCACCATGACATCAATTATCATATTTGAGCTTTGGATTTTTAAATCTTTGAACTTGTCATTGTGCTGTTGCAATCTTGGGTTTTTGGACCCAAAAGTGATGTTTAAGTAATAGATCCAACTTGGAACCCCAGGATACCATGCAGCACATCCATGGGGTAGCAGCCTCACCACTAACCTGTTGATTGTAGGGAGCAAAACAACTTTTTTGCTAAAGCCATAAAATATGTATCAATAGATGCCTTCTTTATAGTCGAACAGCTTGTGGCCTTATTTGTCTGCTTGAGGAACACAGTCACCCTTTCTATGTAATGCAACCTGCATCTCTGTTTGTAACCTGTGAGATAGGAGGTGCTTATTGAGTTTGCTCTGAGGGGAACACTTTCCTTCCATAGAATATATATCACTCTGGTTCTCAGATCTCTACATTGGCTTCCTATGCACCAAAGAATTGCAGGTGTACAAGGCTCTGGCTCTTGTATGAAATATGTATCTAATCTGCTGATGCCATATGAGCCACCTAGACTTCCAAGATCATCTGGTTCAAGTTTACTTTTCATCAAGAGAGTTAAAACTAAACAAAGAGAATCAGTGTTTAGTTTTTATACAACTAATATCAGCAACAAACTACCAGAAAACTGGAAGTCTGCTCAAAACCTTAGTTCTTTGGGGTCCAAAAACGCTTTTATTTGCCACGCTTTTAATTGAAATAGAGTTTTTTCCGAATGTATTTTATTATATATGTACATTTACATTTATAGTAACAGTGATGATGATTATAATGAATACCTATTTCCCACTGACATCTGTATGTATAATGTTGCCTGTTTCTTTATATTGTAGTTTGTTCTGTTTCTAATCAATTTGTTTTATTCTTTTAATTTGTTTTAATTCCTTTATTTCTAATGTACTTTTTAATGTTTCTTTTGCACCTTGTTTTTAATGTTTTATGTAAATAACCTTGAGTTGTCTTGTACATGAATTAACCTGCCGTGTCTTGCCTTCTCACAGACGCCAATAGGAGTTTAAGACAGGCCAAGGCTTTCTGAAGCCAGTTGGTCACCAGTACAACAGCTCATCAAACTCACACACTGACAACATCTTTACCCTCCTAATTATCCTTGAAATGTTTCCAAGTCTGTCAAACCTGACAGTTTAAATAATATAATATTTTATATATAATATAATAATATATTATTTTTAGACTAGAGCTTTGTCGAAAAGCAGATAGACTTTTAGTGCTTGAGCTGGATTTATGATTCCCTCTGAGAGGAACACAGAGGCGACAGCATAACTCTGCACTCTGCACATAGCTTCACTACATCTTCATAGTTAAGCTGCTCAGAAATAACTACAAGTTACAGAAGAGCAGAGTGCAATGACAATGATGAGTTTGTTTGGTATGTTGCTTCTATTAAATAGAATATATATAAAATGCTATAGACAGTAGTTGCAGGCATGATCATAATGCTTATGCCGTAGCCAGTATTCTGCCTATATTGCCGTAGGTGGCCTCATTTTCATGGACCCTGCCTGTTGCAGTCTTGACTCTGGTGTCTTTTTTCTTTTTTTGTGTTGCAGTAATTGCAGTAAAAGGGACTGCTGTTTTACATTTATTAGCTCCCTACGTAGTCAAAGTAGAAGCGGAGTTACATCAAGTAACGTCTGTTTTAAGCTTCATGTGTTTGAAGCACATTAGGAAATTCACCACAGTAGTATAGAAACCCTGCTGCGAAGTAGTGTTTGGCAGTGTTACTGCAGGCCCGTGCAGACGCAACGCCGCACAGGTATAAATTATCACAAAAGCATTGGAAGCTTAAATATTCTCCTCCATAGGCTCAGCTTTGATGTAACATGAAGCATAAATCAAGCTTAAGGGAGGAAGCCAAATAAGGACGTCATGCTGGTAATGTGTGTTTAACAGTCTAGCTATCTCTAGATCTTACTTACACATAGGGAAAAGGATGACTATTGTATAATGACAGTCAGATATAACTAAGCTTACAAAGCTAAAGCATACAAGAAGGCTGCGGCTGCTAAATGATTTGCCTGAGCCAAAAAAGTATTCAGCCAATGTTTGAAATATTTAGAATCATCCATCCTCTTGAAACAAAGAGCCAAGCCCTTTTATTTTTTCATATTTTATAATGCCACATGTCTCATTGGAACAAAATGTGCATATTTGGTTGCCTGACAATCACACAGCCACAACCGGACTGCACAATCATCTCTGCAACAGAGTGTGTTGAGAAGCCAGCGAAATAGCAGTATTATACGAGTGAGCATCTCAAACCATTAGGCCATGACAGTGACAATGAGGCTTGTCCAGAAGTGTCACCTCTCACAGTTCTTGTCTGTCTCCATCTCCCTTGCACTCTCCCTGTTTTCTCTCTTTCCTTGCCTCTGTGCCTATCTTTATGTCTCATACACACACACACACACAGAAAGACAGAATGTCTTTATTAGTCTGCTTTATGCAGGCTGTGCTCAGCCTGAGATTGCAGGACTGACCCCTTGCTGTGAGCTGTACAGGGGAAATGTTTACTCAAACCCCACAGAACATGCCATTAACCTCTTTTTAGATAGAAGACAAACAAGAATGTCCCTCCATGAGGGCAATAAAGACAGGAACACCAATCCAGGACCATCATTGCAATCATCTCATTATGAAGCTGCGGGAGGCAGTAAGGAGCTAGGGAGTCTGGTCTCCCAGGGACATTTTCCCTGCAGTGTACCAGTGTGCCTAACATCCAGCAAAGTGCAAAGAACTGATTAACCTAACAGTCAGGAACAATATGAAACCACGTAAATGCATCAACCACCTCTGCCCCCCTTTATAAACCAGTCCGTATGCATAATCACTTCCTCTTTTACTTCTCGCCTCTTCTCTTGTGTCTTCTTCTGTCCCTCCTGCCCCTCCCTGCCTCCCTGGAGATTCGGAAAGATATCCTCAGGCTCTGATTAAAGCCTCAACCTGGGAGGTTGTCCTGGTGGTGAAAGGAAAGGGGGGGAGGAAGAGGGGCCCAGTGAGAAGCCTGGGCACTAGAAAAGCTTCCCCATCCTAGGGACCTGCGGGCGTAATTCAATCACACCTCGATAATTCCCCCCGATGTGAGAGTCGAATCCCCCTCCCACGCATCAAGTGCAGATAGACAGCACAAGCTCATGCTCATCCAGACTGAGGGCCTCCTCCTGGGTGGGCTTAAGAGCCCACTACTGGGTATGTTTTACCTGCGTCATTTGAAGAGGCCATTATTTTAATTGAAAAAGTTACCTGCCTGCCAAAGGCAAATGCTGGAAAACAGGCAGGAAAAAATAGGCACAAAAAAGAAAAAAGATTTGGGGGAAAGAATTAAAACAAAAACACCAGATGGTGATATACATGGTAAAGATGATTGTTTATACTTACTGTTTGATTATATGTGATAATGAGAGTGGGATTCCTCAGGGCAATTAGTGTCTGTTGCAGCCATATTGTAAGAGGACAGGAGAAGGACGGCATGGCCTGTTATGAAGGAGCGCTTATCAAATATCTCTGGCGGGGTGATTAGTGTAATAAGACACTGCAAGGTGAGATAGACCACTCACACTCTTCTAGTATGTCTGCGGGTGTGTTCATATGTGTGTGTGTGAGCAAGAGATGATGTGTATTAGAATCAACGAGAAACAGAGGCTGAGAAAACTGATGGACTGTCCATCTGTTTCAATATCTGTGTCTGCACTTCAGTGTGTGTCTTAATGTATAATGTGTCCCTGTAAGTCTTCATGTGTTGGTGAGTGTAAAGTAATTCCTATGATCATGTGAGTTCTGGTACCAGGCTGACAGCCCCGAGGGCATAAGCCTGTGACAGAGGGCAGATTGGGGGCACTTACCCCTGGCAGAGTCTTCTGTTCATGGAGGGCGCTCTGGGCCTTCAGTGCTGACTCTCTGGCACAGTATGTTAGAAAGGCACATCCTACAGTATCAGGGAGACAGGAAAGAGATGATAAAAGTTTTATTAGACTTTAGAAATGTGTGCATTTTATGCATGTAGTTCTTTTTAAAACACTTGCAGAATAAAGATCCAAAACATAAAAGTGTAGAAAGTCTGAAGTCACATTGTCCTTATGATAATCAGAGTTGAACATTTAGTATCCACCCAGTGCAGCTAAAGGAGTGAAAAAGAATTGTTTTCTAATATAAACACATTTAAACAAAGTGAACAAAGCCCCATTACAAAACATAGCGTATGGTGATTGAAACAAAGGTCTAATTTTAATTGGATACTTCTATTATGTAACTACAAGTTGCATTGTAAAGATGTGAACCCAACCGCACGCTTCCATTTCAATGTTTGCTCAGAGATTAAGCATCCGTACAGTCGACTTTTAAAAAGCTCCCTATAACCCTCCGAATGGAGCCAGATATTTAAGATTTCATCAAGTAATTCTGCTCTACGCATGGCCAAAATATAAGGCTCACTGGAGTTTTACAAGCCATTGGAATTCATATACCCTGTCAACTGAGATGTGGCTTTCTAAAGTTAATAGCTCCATACCCTCAGAGAAAATAAAAAGCTGCTTGAGAAATAAGATTAAAATTAAACTTTTTTTTAATGTGACAATATTTTTGGATTAGATTTAGTGAACTCATGCATATCTTCACTCCTTATGAGGATTAAAAAATGTTACCACATTGCTTGCATCAATCTAATGTAGTAAAATGGACTGAGCAAAGCAAAATGACATACAGGTATGAAACCTTCACATGTATAAAGGTTCATTTCAGTGCAGGTGATTGAAAGAAATGGTTAGTTACCCCCAACCAGGAGATATTTCTCCCCCATTGATAAAATAAATTATGCCTGCTCATTTCTGATCAATGATTACTATCATAGTTGCTGAACCGCAAATTAGTTTGTATGGTGATGCGCAAGAAACTGTACCCTCACGCATCCCGTGAGACTTGTCTTTGAGATGGAAAATTCAGGAAACAGAATGTAAATACCTAGTGTATAGTAAATAGGTCTCTGACAAAAATGTGACAGCTTTCATTAAAGGTTGAGTTGTTGCTCTGTTACGTGCTTGGCAGAGCTGACAATGGGTGACCCTGTTCAGAAGAGGTTTTGCACTGTGCAGCATAATTTCCCATTACTACATGTCACACCTACTGCCAAGGATTCCCATGGGAGAGTACACACACACAGACACACGCAAGTGCACACACTCACACTGAAGATACCCAGCATGCCTAGCAAACCATCATCCCCGAAAGCAAGCAGCACACTGGCACGCGGCCAGAAGAGCTCCTTTTCCACGACAACCTTCACCCACCTCCACAACTAGACAGTTACTCAAGAGGAAAAATCACCTAAATGACACTGATGAAACAGCGAGCCTCACAGCAAAGCATAAAAGTTTGGGAGCCTGGGGAAACACTCTTCATCCTGTGTGACATTACAAAACTGTGGAGCATGAGCCGAGGCTTCCTGGGGGACAGGTTCAAGCAAAGGCTCCTGGGAGTTGCAGGCTAATGGTGACACTCATCTGCCACTGCCTTTGGATAATTATGAGATTTATTTATTTATTATTTGCTGTGTTGCACTGCTGCATGTTGCACTTTTGTTTGCCACATATGTCAGCACTGTTTTATCAGAATTGACTGATACAAGACATCAAAAACGTTTTCTACCATAAATCTGTTTATAGATTTATGCAACTTAATAAAAATGTGCATGCTAAATCGCTTTTTGGAAAATTAGCTTGTACGTTTCTTCTAAACATTTTTTTATATATAAATATTTACTAAGATATGTGCATTTGTGCAAAAAAAATGTATTTTGAATATAGAAAAATATCGATTTTTGTATACTATATTTAGAAAACATATCTAAATAAATATCCATCAATATAAGGTATATTGATGAAACTTTAAACTATCATAGGTCAACAATAAAGTAAACATATTTTCCTCCATGAATAATGCTGCTGTACATGGTCCCTGTTCAATAAACTAAACTAAATAAACTATTAGATTAAACAGCTGACATTAATTATATTCGCATTAGATGTTAATAAATCATTTACAACGTGCCTGTAGTGTAACAACACAATACTTTTTTAAGCATGCCTGATTGTACAAAAGGATTTTTAGTGAACCAAGTAATCCGAGCTTTACTTATACAACTGTTCAGTCTTTATTGAAATTTTTTTTAAGTACAACTAAAGCTATCTCTTCCTAATGCATAGTGATCTAGTTGTTTGAAGAAGTAATTCTAAATAAAAATGACTTGTTGAACTGGATTTCTGGTGTTTGTCTTTGAATATCCAGGCCAGCTGCATGGGTGCCTCTGCTTCCCGACAGTGGAGGGATATCTCCAGGACATGAGGAAAAGTTCAAATGGCTCAGAGTACAACTGAAGCTCAAAGTAATCACTCACTTTAGACATCCAGATGTGGAACAGATGAGAATTTAACTTGAAGAGCATGAGACGAGAAACAGTGAATATTGTTCAAGGGAAAGTAACAGGGATGTAGCTGCTGGTTGCAGTTTGGAATTAGATTATATTTGTACTCCCAAATTTATCAGACACAATTGCTGCCCTGACATGCACTGATACAAATTTTAAAAACAAGTGTTTCCAATTGGCACAACATAACCACAAAAAAACTGCTTTGATATGATGTTCACTCTGATGCACTTCATTACTACAAAAGCTAAATAAATCTTTCACTTTATTTGATAATAGATGGATGAAACATAACTTTGTTTTTTCATATTAAAGTTTAAGATGTTGTTTTGTTCAGCAAATACCTTGATGATATTCAAATAATTCTTCATGAAATTTAAGTCGACAAATGATGGTCCAAAGATTGGGGAAATAAGTTCACTGCATTAATTTGGAAAAAGAAAATGAAGAACTCTTGAACATGATTTGAAAATTGGGGGTAAGCTCTTGTGGAGGTTCGGTAGACAGACTTGTGACTTCCTCTGATGAACAGGTTAAGTGGGGTGAAAATAATACTTTGGTAATCAAATACAATTTACCACACTATAATTTTAGCAAGGGACAAAAGTCCAACCAATTGTACGTAAGGCAAATGGAAAAGTAAACCCTGTGAACTGGTTCAAAGAGAGCAGGAAATACAAAATTAGTGTTTACTTTTGCAAGACACATTTGGGTAATTACTTTAAGAACTTCTCCCCCTTTTAATGTTTTTTCAAACAATTTGTTTTAAAATTGAAATTAGTTTGTGCTCAGAGCTGCATGTATCCAGGCATTAAGAATAGTTTATGCTCTTTTTTTTTAAGGCTTCAGGTACATGTAATTGAAATAACTCCAGAACAAATTTGTATATAATTTCAATTCATTAGTAACGACTCATGAGAAATTCACTCTTCTTCAGTTTCTTCTCACATCTGAACTAAGATGCTCATTAACATGACGAAATGATGCAAATTAATTTCTTGAAAAGAGAAAAAAAATCTTGGTACAAAAGACAAAAAGAGAAAATAGCCTGAAAACAACTGGATGCTGCCAAATGTGACAGCTTGACCCTCCTGTGGGTACTGAGACAAATATGTTGTAAGGATTCATCCACCGCTTCCTTTGTCTGAATTAGCCACACTATTACCAGCAGCGCATCTTTCCATCTCTCAGTTGTTCCATCCATCTACTTTGGAAACGGTCTGTTCACAGCCGTTAGCTGTCTGCTTCACACACAGCCCTTTTTCTAATGATCAAAGAGGTCATCTGTAGACTTAAGCTACACCTGTCACTCAGCTTACACAAAGCGTCAATCACTGTCTAGCACATCCTCTACAACGCTCCTGCTGTAGATAAAATCCAATACAAGCATGGCTCCGTGACTTAGCAGCCATTATTAAAAGTCAAAAGAACTGAATTTCACAGGAAACCACAAATCTATCTAAGAATTGAACGGATACCCTGAAGGATTAGTCTCAATATTACTTCTGTGCTGTGGTTTACTTTTGACATTTCTATGCCTAAAAAGATTTTTTTCCTCCTTTTTTTTAGTTAAATGTCACTTTGGCAGACTATTCATAGCCAATTAGACTGCATGGACCTACCGAGGAGAGGGGAATGGATGAGGATATTTAACAACTCTTTTGTATCTCTTCTTCCTGGCTGTGTGGCACAGCTCAGAGTCCCTGTTCTCAGCATCAGAGACGGATTGATAGATAACGCTACTCAAGCAAAAGATTTGCCCCCCACTAACATTCAGCATGTCTGAACAATGCATCCGCTCACGATCTGACACTAAGTATTATGATAATGTAGTGCTCAGCAAAATGATGGATGTTAAACAGCACGACCTGGCTGCAGCATGCACTGACGCCAATAGTGTTAAGTCATCTCGTGCACCGTATAAGGCTCCCTGAAGATGCACAGCTATCAAATCAACATTACAGGCAACATTGTCTAACAACTAAAAGACAAAATGGAATAATAAAAAAAAACATCTTATATATGTCCAGTTACATGTATTCACTTTAAAGTGCTGAGTGAATGTGCAATATGAAATGTAGAATTCCACAGATATTCCAAGAAGTCCCTAGAGATACCCGAAACATGAGTAAGAACTCATAAGGCATTAAGCATCTCTTCAATTCGTTGCAATAAAATCCACATCAAATATTCAGAGCAAACATGACATATTTTGATCTACCCTTAAATTCATAATTACAGTGCAATTTTTGTCACAGGACTCAGGCTGTGAAAAAAGGTAGTGCTGCAAATCATCCATTAGATACGCTTTACTAACTGATGCCAGCAGTCATATGCATCATCTCTGTGAAACAAATTAAAGCTTTCTCACCCACCAAATAAGCCAAAGATGTATTTCAATATAGATGTCAAACTATATTTATTGCACAAAACAAAATCCTTATATACTTTTTTTTTGTTGTTTTTAAGGATCGTGGAAACAAGCTGGTTATATCCATCTCTGCTTCTCTGTTAGTCTGCTGTGAAAAATGTGTGTTCTGAGAAAAAAAAAGTGGATTGAATTTGCGAGAATGTAACAGCGCTGGCAGCCTCCTGGGCCTTGGACATAATAGCTTGCCACTATCCATTGGGATATCTTCTGTTTTTATGAACCAAACAGGATGCACCAAGCTACTTTTTAAATTGCTATCCGCAATTATTCCAAAAACCTGTTGTTATAGACAGAGGGAAAATACTCAACACCTATTCTGCTGCCGTGTTGACATTAGTACTACAACAACTTTGAAGTTGCCTGTGTAGATTCATTTCATTTCATCCAGTCAGGATAACATCAAGTTGAAATAAAAACCTCTACTGGACTGTGTTTAAGATCATTTGAAAGATTTCTGGGAGGAGGGGATCTCAGAGAGTTTAAAACGTCCAGGTTCAAACAACAGCAGAAATTATCCAACACCTCAAATTGGCGGATTCATCTGAAAAATAAAAACTATGTATTTTATCCAGCCAATGTTTTATATAATAGGACATGTGAAAAATTAAATCATCTCACCATTTACAGTTTTTATTTTAACCTGCAAAAACTGTCTTAAATATCATTAAGACATATATTGTTAAACTTTAATTTAGTTTGGAAAGTTGGGAGAAAAATGCTGTTTACCATTGGGATTAATTTGGAGTCACATTTATGGTGACCTGAAAAATATTAGCCCAACTGTAATATTCATTCTCCTTTACACTCTACTTTATGTCTTAGACAAAAAAAAAAAAAGGTTGCCTATAAAACCAAAAAACCAAAAAAGACACCAGATAAAGAGAATTCAGGGGAGCAGCAGATCCACGTGATCATTTTCTGTGGTCCTTTAAGAAGTCATGTGACCACATTTCAATATGCCTTCCATAATGGTCAAGTTAAAGTGCATATATAACAGGCATCCCAGAATGCTGGACATATAGGCACCTTTGATTGCAGACACATCTGCATGTTAAATTAACTCAATAGGACTCAGGGGAAGCTATAATGTTGGCTGTTAAGCTATAATCCAAATGGGAATTGTAAGAAATTCTGCCCTCTATCCAAAATGAAACTAATACACAACCATACAGCTACCGTAGCAGAATGTTTTAGACCTGCTTGTACTTCTCTGCAAATACACACAGCTCATACTGTTCACACTGAAAACAACTTTGTAGAGTGTAAAGAGTAAGTTTTAACTCAAAATTCATTATCTCCTATAAAATGTTGTCAGAGGAGTTTTGCAGTTTGGCAACAATAATGCAACTGCTTTAACTTTTCTTGTTTATTATTATGATTAATTTTAATTGTTATATTTTGTTTGGTTGGTTTAGTGTTAAGTTTAAAAGTAAAAGTATGTCATAGTTATTACTGTATGTTTACTCTCTTCAAAACTTTTCTCACTTTCAAAAAAGCAAACAGCCAGTTGTTGAAGCTCTCCTCCTTGGTGACACATCTACTCAAACTACCTACTTCTGTTTTGTTAATGACACTAATCCCATTTTCTTTCTCACGCACCATTTTGCTGCAGTTTACAGCTATCACACATCGACGCAGCAGGAGACATGTACATGCTTTGGATGAGTGGCCAATAAGAAAAACTCATCCATATAATGCATTGGTGAAATCTTATTAAAAGTGCTCGCCTGTGCTCCCAAAGTGACTTTGAATGTCATGCGGGATGAAGTGGGCATAACGCATACATCAGAGTGGCCTTGGTGGAGGATGATTTGAGCGAGCATGCAGTACAGTCTGGCTTTGGAACAGGATTATCCTTCCCGTGGCAACCATTCTCCAGAGTGTTGACATTCAGGGATGGTTGAGGACAGGCGTAAACAACACGAACGTCTGAAATTTTGTGTTTTAATCGATCATCCAATCAGCTCAAAAGAGGAGCACAAGAAGAAAGAGGAGGAGCGGAATGAACACCAGCGGCTGATGGTTGGAGGAACAGGTGGTGCATGAATATCTTCAGGGGTGCACGCATGAGGCAGCACTGCTGAGCCTACGCTCATTTCTCATACAAGAGTGGTTGACTTGTGTTAATCAATAAGATCATGAACTGTAGCCACTGACTTACATATCATACATAAATTGCCTGCCTCGTGAATTATTTTTATCCAGGCTGAGCTCATTGCAAATTCATTGCCACTGGTGCATGTGTGAATGTGTAAAGTATTTGATTGTTCTTTATGTAGATGTGTGTGTGCGCATGTGTGTGTGTGTGAGAGAGAGAGAGAAAGAGAGAGAAAGAGATAGAGACAGAGAGAGAGAGAGAGATTAAAGTTACTTCTTTTCAACATAATGGTTCTTTATGAAATAGTGCATATAAACCATAAATTAGTTATACATTAATATAATTTATATGTTTACTCAAATAATATAAATCTATGATACAAAAATGTAAATAACAATAATAATAATAATAATGATAAAATAGTACTTACATTTTAATAGTAAGGCTATTTGTCAAGCAGAGTAGGATAAACTGATCTGCTTATTGAAATTTCATGTAATTGATAAAATACTTTTAACATAAATAAAGATATCTAAATGCAAACCTAAATAAAGCTTTTGAATTATAACTATGATAGTTCACAAAGCTGCAGTTTGAACAGATTTGAACGTTAAATTTGAGACTTTTGGCATTTCTACCTCTCCTAAACTGAATCACCTCCCAAGCTTTTCTGAAATGCATTCCCAAACCGCTCACTTGTGTTTTGTTTTTGTTTTTTTCTTTAAAAAAAAAAAAAGCAATGTTGTTATTAGTATTATTATTATGACTGGACTGTCATTACAACTCGATTTCTGGTGTTCTGTGGCTTGTCTGACTAATTACTAAGTGAACACAGAGCCCGGTCGTTTTGGACAAAAAGTGGAGATAAGGGTGCGGGGTGTGAGCAGAGAAAGCGAGAAGACGATGCATGCTGGATCCCATCCTCTACTATTATCCTGCTTTGTACTTCCTGACTGCAATCCGCCCACGGAGCACCATTACAATACAGCTGCAATGTAAATAAGTGTTTTCCTCAGATAAAGACGTCCGAAAAGTGGGCAGCATTTTAGCCCGCTGAAAGGTCAAAGCGGCATGCCAGCACCACCTTAATCACCGATGCTGATGGTCTGATAATAGCTTGCATTTCCGCTCCTCATAACGCTTTTGTTTCTATTTGACATTATACGCCAGATTGTCTCTTTGGTGGATGATGTATTTATCTTATTGTCATTATTATTATTGAAGTTGTAAAGACGTGTATACGGCGGCAAAACAACACGGCATCCCGCGCGCTTGCCTACCCCCTGTCCCGCCCCCTTAACTGGCCTTAACAGGGCTGCTCAGCACATGATAGTCAATGTAAACACACAAAGGCGTTTGCAGCTGTAGTATTCACGTGGATTGGCTGGACGCGTTAACAATTAACCCTGCACTTGCAAGTCATTCGCCTCCACGTGTTCTGCCTCTCACGCCTCTTATATGCATATATACGCTTGTATGTGTGCTGTGAAGGCTCTTCGGGGCTCCCACTCTGTCCCAAACATCTGCAAATTAACACACTTTTCCTGTCCCGTGCCCACAACTGAGATGGGACCTTCCTTCTTCTTCTTCTTTTTTATTTAAAAAAATAAATCTCTCTCCGTATCTCCTCTTAATCTCCTCAGCATCTCAAAAGTAAAGAGAGCAAAACAACCAACCTTTATGCATTCCCGTAAACCTGTCTTTCAGTACAGTGAGTTCGTATATCTTTCCGAATTCCTCAAACAGGGGTTTCAGGTCTTTTTCCTCCAGGTTTCTGGGAATCTGCCCGATGAAAAGCTTGATGGCGTCGTGGTCCTTCATTGGAATGGTGTTCTGGCCGATGGTAAGCCCGTTCATCCTGCCGGCGCTGTTCGTGGTGCTGAATCCATTCTCTTGCTGCACTCCGTTTGCAGTGACTGTAGCCATCTTTCCTCAATGGGCCGGCGGGCTGCACTCTCTCTCTCTCTCTCTCTCTCTCTCTCTCTCTCTCTCTCTCTCACTCTCTCTCCCCCTTCTCCCTCTCTCTCTGTAGTCAACTGCACAGTGCCACGGTGCACACTCTCCCCCCCTCCCTTATATCTTCCTCTCTCCCTACTCCTCCTCTGGTCCTCCTCCCTCCCTACTCTCTTCCTTTACAGCCTATAAGCTGCCTTATTTGGAATCAGCCCTATTTATTTTATCTTATGCTTTATGTGTTGTCATTTTAAAGTCCCCCCCCCCCCTCCCCTCCCCCCACCCCACTCTATCCCGTGACGTCACCTCGTACTTTTACGGATAAACCACGCCCACTCCATGATTTGCATAATGAGCGTGGCCCAGGCCAATGAGAGAGCATGATGGCTGAGGGCCCCACGGGGCAGGATATGCAAACATTTGTGCAGTGGAAAGCTTGGGACATTGAAATCAGACAGAAGCAGCATTTGTTCATTTTATCCAGCCTTTGTTAGGTGATTTGGTTTTATTTTAACTGTGGAACATTGTAGGAATTTCTTAGGTTTGTATCAGCAGTTACTTGTATATTTCTTAATATATTGTTATTATCATTATTATTGTTTCATTGGTAGATCCATTTTTTTTTTTAAAAAAGAAAAAGGAGCTCATCATATTTTGAAAGTATTTTTTCCAAATAATTTACCATTTCTGATCATTTCTATGACTAATAAATAAAAACTTTTGTGCACACTGCAGCACAAAAGAGGATTTGAAAAGTATATTTCCAGATCCTAGGCCTCATAATACTTGTAATCTGCTGGAATCATTTAAATAATCTGAAGTAAATAATTGCATTAATCTGGCATACTGTTCACAAGATATCCCCAATGAGAAGTTTAAAACAAAGAAGCCGCACGATTATAAGTCCTGAGGAACATTTACGATAAAAGCACCACTATGAAGCTTTGTACAAATGAGCTTTACAGCAGTAGTCCTCAATCCCAGACCTCAGGAGTCAGGTCCCTGCTGGTTTCCATTCTAACCATGTAGCAAGGTCTGCTTTAAACATCTGGGATATGGCTGAATCTTATTAATTGTGTGGGAGAATAGAACACCTGTGGACTAACAACCACCGCTCTGTAACAATGGTCAAATGGTCAAATAGTGTATAGGGTGCTGTAGAGAGTAAGAACCCTTTTAGCAAAAGTAACATATACTGAGTGGTTTAAAACACATACTGATGTTTAGATTCCAAGTAGATTTATTTTTAATGATATTTTAAAATTGTTTGTGATAAGATATCTTGCCAAATAAGTAAAAATCCAGTAGCTTTAAGTACAACAGAGTTGATCTAAATTAGAATAAAATAACCAAACAGTATAAAGAGGTTAAAAAAACAATTGATTCCAACAAGCAGTCCTTTAGGAAAGTCTTGACAAGTCAAAAGTCATCTGGTCCTCATTGGATTGGAGATTTTGACAAGACAGAAGATAAGATTTATTGTTTAGTATTTCAATATTAAAAGAAAAAAAATCAAGTTTTCAACACAAGGACAACATGAATGCAATAAGAATATACGAATATACTAAAATACTTTAGTTTGAAATGATAACGGTACAAACACTCAAACCTGTGTGTCGCTGTCCATGGTCCTGAACCAGCGCTGCCTTTCACAGACCATGAAATAGATTGTTGCCAGTACAACTTCAACAGTACATGTTTGTACTACACATTCTTCCTGCTTTCGATTTATCTGCTGTGTCCATTTCCAAACACTAATGTCCTTTTCTTTACGCACATGATGATGCATTGTGGCCACTCCACAGAGCGGTTTTATTATTCATGCAAGTGAGAAGGTGCATTGGTCATGTTCTCTAACCTGTGCAGTGAATTCTATGCACAGAAAGGTCTAATTAAGGCAGATGGGAATGTAACATCACTCCAAGGCTTGTCCAGTTCTTACTGATGAAGAGTAATTATGCTTGATATGACTGACATTTATGTGGATCATATCATGTATCAATAATCGATTGTTTGCAGCAAGTTTTTTATAAAAAATGTGAACAAGAGATGCATGTGGGTGTCGAAAGTAATTAGATCTGCCCTGTTTGAGTATCTTAAAGTGAGACTCCCTCACTTCAAGAGGTGTTGTTTTGTACCTGAGTCTGACCTCTGAGATACATGTGGAATTTGGCAAGTGGAGAAAAAACAAAGAAGGTCTTATGGGATCAGTGTAGGAAAACAAAGGAAGTGCATGTCTACTGATGTAATTAAATAGCCTCTGTTAATAAGTATGATTAATACCTTCACTATCTATCTATCTATCTATCTATCTATCTATCTATCTATCTATCTATCTATCTATCTATCTATCTATCTATC
>JBBBVU010000001.1:27693510-27705880 GCA_037177055.1 Atherinosoma microstoma | reverse complement strand
TTCTTGTCGAATAAATTACTCTTGCTTTGAAACCCAATATTGTCTCCTGTCTGCGCCTGTGTCCACACCCCAATTCCCTGACAATGCCTATTTGTATCTAGTTCAATATACGTGCAGACGTTATTCTACTTCCTGCACATTATCTGGGTTTGAGGGTTTAGGTTTCTATTTCTTACAATTTCGGGCAGGCAAAAATATTTATATACATTTTAAAAGTCCAGTTTTGGTCAGACTAAAAGTCATAAATTTTTACCTATGACATTAAAACTTTCAGTAATATTCAAATTATTAGGCAGTTCCTGTGCTTCTCATGAAATAACCTAGGCAACTTAATATTTAGCTACGAAACAATATCGATAAGTATCTGTTAGGTTACTCAGACATGAAATATTCCACACCTTTCTTACATATGGATAAGAAATGCAAAAGACCACTCATTTTGTTTCCGTGTGGTTGTTTTGCAACCACAAACAGCCTATTGTAATTCATCTCCATAATCATTTAGTGTCTTTTTATGATCGTCTTGTGTGCCCTTTTGGTCAGTCATAAGGTGTCCCACTATTGCCGTTTTGTGCCTCTTTCTGATCATTTTGCATTTTTTTAAAGGATCTGTGATCATTTTTCATCATCCTGAGGTCGTGTTATCTTGTGTTAGTCTTTTTGTGTTCTTTTGCTGTCATTTTGCTGTCTTTGTGATTATTTTGATGGTTTCTCTCTTTGTTCATTATGCATCTCAGCATGTGTGCATGTGCCACCCTTAGCCAGCCCTCTGACCTTGCCCCTGTCCCAGTTTATCCAAATACATCTGTGACCCATCTCACCATTGTGCCCTTTTATTCCCTCCGAGGTAATCATGCAGACAGAGTAGTTCACTATATATCACCCTATATTTCTCAGAATCAGATGAGGATATAGAGGACATGTATTGTTTAAAAGAAAGAGCATAGTAGATAGGCAGCATTCATTTCCATTCCTTGAAGCAACAGTCTGCTTTTTGTCTCCATCAGATGTGACACAGTGTGGCACTCTGGCCAGTCAAACCTTGTTATCTGCTTTTGTCCTTGTTTACAAATAGAATTTTATTCTTCCTGCATGCGGCTGGGATGGGGTTTTTTCAAACAGTGTGGTTGGTTTTGTTTCTGCTACAGACTTTTTCAACAGCTTGAGGTGAGCCGGGGCCCTTTCGACAGCACCAGAAACACACATTGTTAATAGGCGTCCTTATGGCACCGCAGAGATGTCATCATAGTCTATTTTTATTTTGGTAGCAGCCTCATAGGATCAATGGTGTGGCATTTAGAAGCGCATGCTGCTGACTCACAAACGACGTTGCTTTACAGAGCCTACACAACAAGTTCACAAGCTGTTCTGTCGCACATGTTGCCTGCCATCCAGTTTCTTTGGAGAGACTGCAAATAGAGTAAAAAAATATTTTTCATTAGCCTTTAGTACTTGGTGTGGAAATTGTTTGATTTTGGCATTCATGGCTTTTCGAGCTTTGGCTCAACACGTCAAAACTCCAACATTTCCTTATAATTCCTTAAACTGTTCTGTACTTGTCTGCAAGTCCAGAAATAGGAAACACCAAAAAGATGCAGCAGAAACGTGTAAGTGCTACAGCTACACATATTAGTTTGGAACTTCAACAAAAAATAAGTCTTATGTATTTTGATACAAGCAGTGATTGTAGTTGTATTGGTAAGAAGAAGCTGAAAAACCCAGAACCCACAGCAGCACATCTTAGCTATTGTTTTGACCTTTTCTGCACCTGTAACTGTCCTTGCTCCTTTACTTGTACTGATTTTTTTTCTATTTCCCCACTGAGGTCCACATATTGAAAGTACACTGAGCATTTGAGTGTTTTTGTGTCTGTATGTCTGCGCACATCTCTATATGAATCACACCCTAGCCTGAGTAAGTGTCAGAGTCGGAGCCCACCTCTCTTAAGATGTCTGAGGACCTCAGGGGCTCAATTTAATATTGTTGTTTTCTACTTATTTTGTAAGAATGTTCCATTCCCAGTAGTGTTTTTCCATCCAATATAATGCTGTTTATTGTGCTGGAAGGTAGGGTGTGTTTGTTTTACAGTCTAAAGTATGTATTTTGTGTCTCCAAGCACTCAAGGCTATATGTTGAATACTGCATAACTGCACTGACACAAAGTACGAGTAATGGTCCAAATGTGAAATGTTTCAGTTCTTAATCTTTTCTTCTAATATATTTTATTCTGTAAAAAGGTTTTCATGAATGTATGGGTTTTTTTTTCATGCAATGCAACCCAGATGAAGACTACAGAGCAGATTTGTATTGAAAACTTAATTTGCTTTCCAAGTGTTTATGAATTACTCATTGTTGCTGTTGTTCTCACATTCAAGCATGTTGCATGAGCAGCAAATTAGGGACAAATTGTTCCATTGAGTGTTTCATAAACTAATCAGCTTTGGTTAACCTTAGGCTAAAACTACATTAGGAATAGCATTTGTTTATAATTGTTTCTTGAGTGGATGCAGTTAACATATTACAGCTGATATGTGGTTATCTTTGAACTGCAAGCTGTTGTTTGTCCTCTTACATTTGCAATGCAATTAATTTTTAAATGCATGCATTTCTTTCATTTTTTTCCCCTTATTATATCAAGCCACATTTCTGATTATGTTTAAATACAACAAGATATAGTAAATATAGTTAAAACTAAATGAGTGCTGGGTCAAGGGTGTAGGTTTTGGGGTTCTTCATGTTCTGTTGAATAGTAGCTGTAAAAATATGTTAAATAGCTGTTAAAGACGCACGATGTAGCTTTCTGACCTTAAAACTCAGCATTCCGAAGTCGTTTGATGGCACAGTCATATCTATTGTCTGCATTTCTGGAGTCGTCACAGCCCAGCAGCGTTCCGAGGCTGATAATGCGTTCCAGTTGTCCTCGGAATTCCGAGATAATCTGTCCGGAAATGACGAGGCGATCTCAAAATTCCGAGCTGGGAACTCGTAATTTGCAGAGGACTCCGAGATACAAGATTTAAAGATGGCTGTGCCATGTGCCATTATTAAAATGATTAATAATACATTTTGTGTCCATTAGGTCTCTAGTATAAACAACATTGGGTTGTTGTTATCATAATTACCTTGTTACCGTGGGCTTACTCCTGAAAAATTGCGTCTATATGCTCGGTTTATTATTCAATAATCACTCAAACTGGCTGGAGTTTTCATAGTGCACGTTTTTATTTATTTTTTATTTTTTTATTTTTTTGTTTTGTTTTTTTATTATTTACATTTTTTACAAAATCATATAATATTTAGTACGTGTAATAATATAAGAAGGGAGGGTTACTAAAACAAATAACCAAAACAAACAAACAAACAAACAACGGAGGCCAATCATTTGTACAAAGCAAAGGCAAACAAACAAACAAAAAACAAACAAATAAATAAAACATATATACATAAATTTACACATACCGTGTGCAATTGTGTGCAGTGTGTGTTTTTGTGCGTGTGTGTTGGGGGGGGCATTAATTTTTTCCATTGTTATAAATTCCGAGATTAAATTGATCCAGTGAGAGATGTGACATGATCTTCTTGTTTTCCCGTTTTGGAGGACTACTTTCTTGGCGACAGTTAGAGAGATAAGTAAAGAGTTTTTGAATTTGGGTGGGTGTGTATTTTCACCAAGTAGACAGAGCGAGGCTGAGGTTGGGACTCTGCAGCTCAGGATGGTGGAAAGTGTCTCTGTGACGTTTTTACAATAAGTCTGTGATTTACTAGTTTCATGATAATTTGTAGACGCTCACAAACTTGTTATTTTGGACACGTCTATTTTTTCCGAGTTGGTGCAACTGGAATGCCAACAAACTGATAATGACGTCACTTACTCTATGGCAAGAGAAACTGGGGAGAAAAGTCCATTTTTTTCAAACTGAAGTCTTTCTTTGGCGGTTTAACAAAATGTGGGGAAAAAATTAACACATATTTTTGTATATCTACCATTTATTACCGTGTGACATGTCAAAATTACTGTAGTGTAGTCTTATGCTTCCTGGTATCCATTAGGGGGCAGAAGACAAATACCATACCTTATACTGCAGGGTGTTGAGCAAAGTTTTGACCATAAAGTGATGCAAAATGTCTAAGAAACTATAGGTATCAAATATGATACTTTTGGCTTTAAAGGGTTAAGTACATTTGTAATCCCTAATTCCTGTGCGATGAAATATACAATGCCATATTCAATACTAAAGGAGGATATGGAATAGAAGTATGTCAGATGACTTCAGAAGCGAGCTTACAAGAAAAGGTATCAGATAACACTTACATTGTGACTTCAAAGGCATAAAGTAAAACCCTCAAACACTGAGCCTGATTGCAACCATTGTTCTCTGATGGATCATTTGCAACAATCCAGAGATAAATCTGCATTCTATTTTTGGGCTTTGACAGCCTCTACCTGTATCCAGCCGCCTGCCAGCCCCCACCCAGACAGTGACTGGCCTAATGTCTCGTCGCTGTGGCTTCCTTGAAGCACTCCTGCAAGTTAATAAATTCTGGGCCATCTGTTTCCATGCAGCCCCTTTCCATTACTAGGTGTGTCCCCTCCCCCCCCAATTGGACTTCTCTCTAATTAACTTTCCTCTCTCTGCCTCTCTTTGTGCCCACATTCAAACTGAGGAAAGAGAGATGGGGAGAGGGAGGACACACAGCGTGAAAGAGGGGAAAGGTAAATTTGTTCAACCTGATGTTTTGAGGCAAAGTAAACAGTGTGGTAACCTAGTTAGCTGCAGTGCTTTTTTGTGTGATTTAGCAATGATGTTATTAATAACCATGTGAGTCTGAAGGGTACTTAGCCATGCAATAAAGAGATGGGGCACTGAGTGCCACTGTTCTGCCTTTGCTTTAGAGGAACACTAATTGCCAGTCGGGGAATCTAATGAAAACCCTCCAAACAAATAACAAAGCAGACAGTGAAGAGTGTATGAAGGGGAACAAAGGGAGGAGAACAATGCACACAAGAGAATATATCAAATAATCATAATAAAAACACTGTTGGTATAGCTATTAAAAGCAGTTAATGTTTCACAGAAACTGAGCCAAAAACAATTCAAACTCATAAGGAGAAACAATAATAATGCTGGCCATGCCTTGATATGATATTAGAAATACACATGTTTAGAGTAAGAATAAGGTAGCTAAAAGCAAATAATCCAAAAAGCCTTCCTCCCACATGTTTTAGAAAGAGATTTTTAAAGTTAACCCAAGGGGATGTGAAATTTCATCACTGGATGGCTTTTATCAAATAAACATGAGCAACATGTTCTGCTCTTACATATTTTGTGTCCTTTCTTTGGATGAATGCTGTTGTTGTGAACAGACATGGCTGTGGACAGAAAAGCAGCTCTCTGACACCGAAAAGACAAGCAATGCCTGCAGCATGTAACGTTTTTAGCTAGTTTTTGCTCTTACAATCTAACTCAAAGCATCAACCATCAAAGCTATTAAAGTGCCAGAGTGTCCCTGTGGTTTTTGCCATTAGGTCATAATATATTGCCAACAACATGCCACCATGGCACTACACAATCATCATACATGGACTATAAGAAAAAGAGCACAGCACTCCAGTCAGTGCTGAGAGTCCCCATTGTGGAGGAAATCTAAGTTATGTGTCTATATTAAGCTGTAAGTGTCTTGGAGAAGATGATGCCACTTTTTACAGTGAGGCTGTTGACTATTCATGAAAATCATGGATGTGGCTGTAGAAGTTTAGATTCCCTCTGCTGCAGAAAACCCTCGTAAGTCCGACTAGTAATTTTCAGGTTTCTACCTGTGCCGAGGGTTTATGCTGTTCTTTATAGGAACTGCCAGCTGTGTGAACCCAAGGCCCACACTATTCATAAACCACAATAAAGGCAGATGATTATCTATATGGAAATAAGGCTGCTTTTCAAAGATAGTGGATTTCTACACAGTGCCAGCAATATTTCTGACACATGTTTTAGGCATTTCCCATTTGCATGAATCCAATGCATATTACATTGTTCCAACTTGTTGGCTGCTATGGGAATTGCCATCATTGGTTGCAGGGAACAATAGTAAGTTACTGCTGCTTGTCATATGCCACCCTGCTTCTGCTATAATTCATGTGTAGAGGAACATTGTCTTCTGGCCTAAGGGGAATTTTGTGTGATTCTCAGATTTCAGCTTTATGACACATGGAGCAGAGAGCATCCACCAATGTCAAGTGAACCACAATCCACATGGGATTTCCTCTCCAATTTCATGTTTTGTTAAAATAAGTAAAAGGGGAAGGATATGAACATATGAACAAAAATGAATAAGAGTGATTGGGATGGTTTACACCTCTGAGAAACTCATTCAGAAGGGCATGTCCCTCATTACAGCTGTTTGGAGGGAGGTCTCGTTTTGCCAGCACGCCCTCCTCCATGTCCTCCACCTACAGCAGGTCGGAGAGCGAAGGAGAAGTCTCTGACATGACCTCCAGTGAAGTGAGCATGTCAGGAACCGCTGGAGATTGAAGGTGGAACCAATGCTGAAGAGGGAGAAACACATGCCTTGCATTCAGCCATGAAATGCAACCTGGCACCAATTGGACTAGGCCTGCAGGGAGCCTCAATAGACCTAAGCCTGCAGAACAACGGGGAGGAAGGAATGGGGGGAGAGTGAGGTACGCAGTGGTGTACAGAGGGTTGTGGGGTGCGAGGTCATTCTACCTCACAGGGTGTTTTATTAATGTAATTAAACATGGGCGAGCTCTCTTCCTCAGCATCATAGCTGACCTCCACAGCAGAGGGAACAGGGGAGGGAGGAAAACGAGGGTGAGATGGACAGTGGAAGGGGATGGTGGGGGAGGAAGGAGGGAGAGTGAGAGGAAGTGTGGAGGGGAGAGAGGGAGGGATAACAAGGACATGAGATTGGCAGGATAAGGCAAGATGAAACAAGGGAGGACAGAGCTAAGCAAGGGGGGATAAAAAGAGATAGATGCAGCATGATGCATGAGGGAGGGGAAGATGTGAATTTAGTCTGAAAGTTAGTACATGGGACAAGGCAACTGAGCCATGGAGGAGTCACAGCCAGGTCACTGGAGGGAAAAGAGGTCAACATCAGAACAAAGGCCCTGACACTGGTGCAAAACCTTGACATCAAATCTTAGGGGTTTCTTTTAAATAAAGTTGCAAAGGTGTTGTATACAATTTATTGTGCAATGAACTTTAAAAGTGGTCAAAGCCTGACTGGTTACCAAAGTGTTTGTCACCACCTGTTTCAGATACACCATTTCAACCAAAGTCATGACCAAAAATCAAAATAGTTCAAACTGTCTCAGACAGCTTGACTCAGTAATGATCAGAACAGAAGATGATTTAGGAAATACTGTTTATAAACTTTAAGCTGAGGTACAGCAACTCAACCTAAGTGTAACTTCTCCTGTCCACATGCCATTAGTCCTAGGGCAACTCACTGAAATCCATACTGCTTTTGATGCATTAGGTTTAAGTCTATAAGATAGAGGAAAAGCACTGCATATGCTACAAAACTGTATAGACTGAGGGGCAGATAACACAAACACACACAAAGATTAGCTTGAATGTGCTTTGGCATTTGTCCTGCAACTCCCTTTAAATTTCCATGGGTCTCATACTTGATACATAACTTTCTGAGACCTATTGCATTACTCTATGGTAAAAAAAAAAAAAAAATGTTGCTAAAAACCCTGTTGTATACAATCAGACACTTGTTTCCAGCCCCCTGATGCTTTTGCACTAAAATAACATCACACCATTAAATCCAAAATGGCGGAATACTATTAGACCTCAGTCCTATGTTGATACTTGTCTTACCTCTTGTTCTGTCTCTTTTTTGCTTTCTTTTCCTCTCTTCCTCTGATACGGTCCTCTTTTGTCTCTTTGCTGAATCAGTCACTGTGATTGTTCAATATGGTGAGTGTGTTGATATTCACTTGCTAGTGTGTGATACGGTATGACAAGCGAAACTAGGCTGCAGCGTCAAGCAGCGTCCTGGAAGCAAAAGTTGTGAAGTGCGTTTTTTTCTGCCTCAGGATTCTGCCGGGCAGCCACATCTTCAGAAATGTACATAAGAGATGTCAGTATGCCATCAAACAAATCAATCAAACAAACAAACAAAGTGTTTTAAGATCAGAAGGATACATAATGATTATTAAAAAACAATTACATGTTGAGTCCCTAAAGAGTCCTTTCTTGCTTCAGTACTTATTCATTTTGCTTTGTTAAGGTTTTTCTTCTCAGAAAATAGGGGATTTTATTTCATTGCTATGCAGATGATGTTACAAATTTTCCCTTCAAAAAGGAAGCCACATCTTCTTCATCGGCCTCACCGAACTGCCTTGATGACATGAAATTATACATGGCATTAAACTCTCATAGTTTCAACAAGCAAAAAATGGAAGCGGTTCTTCTCAGAGTACCTGAACTTCACTTTTCCCTTCATAGGGATTTTAGCCATTAAAACTTTCCAAAAACCTGGCAGTGGTTTTGATAATACCTTTACATTTGGTAAACAAATAAACACTGTTGTTAAAACCAATTTCTTCCATCTCAGGCACGTACAGGCAATACCACTGTCTCCCAGTTAATTTGTCATTGATTTTAAAATCTGTTTGCTTTTAAATACGTAAACTAGTTAGTATCTTCTTTCCTTTCTGAACTTTACACACTCAAAAGATCAAATGCTCCAAATCACACCAAGAAGCAGATTGGAGCATAGAGGAGTTCATGCTTTGGCAGCACATAAACTTTGGAACAGCTTTGGGCCACATTAGGACCTCACCAAAACTCAACTCATGTCTAACTTTGTAGTCCAAAGTTTCCCATGGATGTATCCTGCAATCTAAAGATCTGCATTTAAGGCTTTTACATTCTCCACAGGTATAAAAATGAGTGCTTATGGTGATCTGTGTTAGCCTTTGATAGACTAGTGACCTATTTAGGGTGCACCCTGCCTTTTATGCCATGATATCTGAAATTGACTCCAGAACCCTGTAACCCTAAACCTGATTGAGCAGATACTGCATATTAAAATGATAAACATAAGAATAGTTCTTTCTGAGTCAAGATTTTTTTTAGGACTCTCTCCACAACTGACATTCTTTTTATTCATTAAGTTAACCCTTAACTTCATGGAAAAAAGAAAGTCATGGAGATGGGTCTGAAGCTTGTGTCAAGCACAAGTGTATGTGTGCACAAGCTGTATGGTTAAGAAGAGCCAAGACAGTTTTGGGATAAAAAGAGGCTGCAATGATCCCTGCACCAAAATGGAACAATAAGACAATGATGTTGCACAGTCACATTGTAGAAGAAAAAAACAGGATCAGAGACCAAACAGAGCTGGGGAGTACAATATGCTTCAGTGCTACAGGGAATGAAAACATTGTTTTAGTGAAAGTAACAGGTTTTGCAAAGACACTCATTTACAACTCAACTGGGAATGTCTTGATCGTGGATTTGGTAAATGCTACTTTTGTGGAAATTGAAATTATCATCAACAAACAGCGATAAACATTCATATGAACTAAACAACAGCGGAAACTTCAAAAGAAGCTCAATGTTTCAGACACCATTACAAGAGTGGTTATGATTATGAGGGTGACTTTAATATTTCTATTTAGTCTCATCTGCCACGTGAGAACATATTTTCAAGTTTGAGGGATATTTTTACAGATTGTAGCGTACTTGTGTTGTTCGGATTCAGTGGTTGTAGTGATGTGAAAATATTGTGGGTTCAGGATACTGTAATCCCCATCCCTACTAAATGTGTTCAGCTTGGAGTAGAAATAGTCAGAGACAGGTAAAAAAAAGAAAAGGAGAATAAGTTCCTCCCTTGTTGCAGTAAAAAATATAATAATGTATTTTGTCCTTGGTTTATCACTTTTTTTTTAATTTTCTTCCTGTAAAAATTTTTTTTGCACCATCTTAAATGTACAACAAAGCACATCTCTTCGGTACAGCTCTGAACGCCATTCACCTGATACCAATGAAATATAAAATTGTTCAAAGACATCCTCGTGCTCATTCTCATCGCCGTCGGCTCTGAAAAATTAGGTCTTTCAAAGAAGATGCTGCTGTATTACGACACTTTGTTCGGCTGTTTGTTCTTTTATTCAGAATTCACATTGCGATGTAGATTCAACCATATCTTGTCAATACTTTAATTACAGCTAAGGCAGTCAGAATATTGAATTTTCACTCCATAATTATCATAAAAAAGGAATCCAAGAAAACCATATCAACACAGTTTTGCTGTGCACTGTGAAATTTATTATTATAGTGAAGTTTAGGGAGATGGAGGGTCTGAGTTTATTGCTGTTTAAAAGTGTGCAAATATAATTAATATATATTAATATACATAATATATATATATATATATATATTCTTTTTTTGCATAGCACACTTCAAAATCTGACGATATCTCAAGGTTCTTCACAATTCTAAGATAAAACAGGGGAAAAAACATTCAATTTAAAATAACTATTTTAAGATAATCAAGATAAAACATGATCATTCTAAACTAAAAACATTAAAATCTGGCAATCAAATTACAGTAAAAGAAAAATAAAAAAAAATAAAAAAAATATGGAGGACCAATTGAGGCAGTTGGTGACCAGTCTAATTGTCAAAGGCAACACGAAACAAATAAGTCTTTAGGCTGTTTTTGAAGGTCATATATATATATATATATATATACACATGTTATATGTTATAAACTAAAATAATTATCCTAATATACATTTAAAGTTCAATTTTTTGTATCACTCAACTGTAGATAAGTAGCACACATTGTATGAGCTGATGGATGTAATACACACTTGATGTATGGAGCTCTGTCATCGGTCAGGGCTTTTTGAAGTGTTCTGCATTAAGGGTATGTGAGAATTCACCACTGCAAGTGATAACTCCAAGCACACCCCGTCAAAATCCATTTCTCATCCCTATGGCCTGCATCAGACGTCTTGTCACCATAATTATATTTCTCTGCATTAATTGATGACTTATAATGCAAACAAGATCTGTCAGGGAATGTATCAAACTGTGGCAACAATGATAGCAAAAGCAATAAGCTAACAAATACAAATGGACAAATGAGTGAGAGAATATTAGATTTGATTGATGAGGGGAGCTGGTACAACCACAAACAAACAGTATATTTGATAAGAGACCTGCTTTTGTTCATTTGACAAGCTTGTCTGTGTGTGTGTACATAAAGCATATGTTCAATAGAGAATATAAGAAATTTGGTATACTTTGTGTGTGTCTGTCATTGCATGCCTCTACTATTCACTTTTAGTAGGGGCTAGAGACTGTGCTTGGAGGGAAATTTCACCAGCTAATAGAGCAGGAATGAGGAATTTGTAATGCGTGTCAGAACTGAATTACTATCCAATAATGCTTATTTCAGTACACAAAAAGACATAATCCCATTCATCTGTAAGCTCGCCTTCTGACATCAGTGTACACATAAGAATATCAATGCAGAAACACACAGAATATCAATGCAGATATACAGTCATTACGTTGTTGATATGAAAGTCTGTTCTTCCTTTGCCCTCTAAGTTCTTAATGAGATCAGGGTTTTTTTCCTAGGTATAAATATTTACAACTGCTATATAACGGTTATGTGCATGTCATTTAAATGTATCCTGTCCTCAAGTGTAATGAACTGAGAAAAACATGGAGTTAATGATGCAAGTACAAAATGTGTGCATGGACCTATATAATTAGTGATACAATAGATTACTGCAACTGACTGTTTTGACATCATTTGTCTTTTTTTTGTCTTCTGAAATATGCTTTTCTACTGAGATGAAAAGAAGAAACCGTCAAAGGCTTTAGAGAACGAAGAATCACATTTAGGAAAAAAACGTGACCTTTTATCCCCCTTTCACACACACTCAAACACACACACTTCATCCTGTCACCTGTGCTTTCACTTACTAATAAAAAAATTCAAGCATATGCTTGGCATATTTTCAACTGTTCACTGCTCCATCTCGAAATGAAAGTAACTCTTTGTTTGATTTACTTTTTAAAATATTTAAACATAAATACAATGAGACTTTTATTGATTTTTATGATTTTTTGTATTTGTGTATTTTGTGTGTGTAATATCTGTACAGGGTGTGTGCAATAGATCTAGGAGGTGGGGCTACAGTATGTGTTGTTGTATTGTGAAGGCATTAAAGGGAACAGTTTCAAACAATCAAATATATCGTATTGTAAATATGTCATTTCTAGACGATAAGTCACTTTGGGCTTCTGGACAAAAAAGATTAAATTTTTACAAACTGACCTTTTCTGAAACTATACATACATGCATACAAACATATATA
>JBBBVU010000001.1:27669849-27683897 GCA_037177055.1 Atherinosoma microstoma | reverse complement strand
AGAGAGAGAGAGAGAGAGAGAGAGAGAGAGAGAGAGAGAGAGAGAGAGAGAGAGAGAGAGAGAGAGAGAGAGCAAAAGCATTCTCTGAAGTGTTCAGCATCTCAAGCACAGTTCAGAGGTTGAGATTGAAAAAGATTAAGGGAGACACCTGAACTGGCTTTGTACTTGCCTTCATCATTTAATGTTGTCTATGGGAATGGCTGAAAGGTTTACTAAGATTGTAGGATCATTTCCAAATAAAAAAAAAGAAAAAGAAGCTTGCCGTCTTTGCCAATGGTATTTTAATCAAGTGGAACGGGAAAGGTCTGAATACTTATGTAAATAGAATATTTCAGTCTTTCGTCATTTGCAAAATGCTCCAAAGCCCTGGTTTGGCTTTCCATTGTGGAATTTTATGCTTAAAATGATGACAAAGAAATCAATTGAATCCATTTGAGTCTGAAAAACAACAGATAGAGAAACTGGAAAGAGAACAACTTTTCAGTTTTGAGTTTAAACATGTGTGCCTTAACCAGAGCATTTTTTTTCTAAATGATCCAACAAAGCACTTTTATGGAGAGAAAATCAACTGAATATTATTTTGTGTGTGTCATACATGGTTTGTAAACTGTGTAAATTCGTTTGTGCGTAACTTTAGGTGCTTGTATGTTTAACACATGATTTGTAAACCGTATAAACCATTTTGTGAATAACTCTGAGTACTTGCAAATGTATGTTCAAATGCACACAAATATCTAGAAATTACGCACACAAAATAAATGCGGCTCATGCACAAATTACAAATATACATTCATCCGACCTCCTTTTAGATTACGAACCCTCACGGACCCTGAGGTCCTCTGGTGTCTGCTTCTTAGCTGTTTCCAGAGTCAGAACCAAAACCGTTGGGGAGGCTTCTTTCTATCACTATGGCCCCAGACTCTGGAACAGCCTCAGGGCTGCAGAGACTGTTGATGTTTTTAAGAAAAGGGTCAAGAAGCACCTTTTTAACTTTAACTAAATTTTTACTTGGCTTTATTTATTTCATATTTATTTTTTATCACTATTTTTATTTGCTTATATATTGCTTTTATTGTATTGTTTTATTCAAGTACATTGCCCTTATTTTCTTTTTATTTATATTTCATACCTGTTGCTCTCATTTGATTTTACTCCAGTGGTTTACTCATGGGGATCCTTCACACCGGGGGCTATGGCTGCACAGTCCATGGGGTCCTGCACCGCAGCGATATAGTTGTGGTGTGGACCTCTCCTGATCTGGGTGGTTCCCTGTGGTGGCGGCCTTGGTGGTCTTGGGTATGCTGGCTTCTGGTGTGAATGTATCCCCAACATATTGTTTCCTCACTGCAGTGTCAAGCCAGATTTCTTTGAATTCTTTAAATTTTTACTCAGTTGAAGAGACAGAAGGGTGGGGTTGGGGATTTGAATGCATGTTGTGTGCACATGAATGTGTTGTCAGTGAGAGTAGGTGGTGATTTTAGAACTGTTTATTGTTGCATGTTTTTTTATGGAAAGCACCTTGTGTTGCTTATATGTATGAAAAGTGCTCTATAAATCAATAAATTTGAATTTGAATTTGAGTTTAAACATTCATTCATATTCTAGACCAACATATGACAATGTTGTTTTTTTCCATTTCTGAGTTGTGTTCAGTTAAAACCCAAACAAAAAAAGTCTTGACTTCCTGGTTTAGCTTTAGATTAAAAATCAAAACTCATGATTAGAACTAAAAATATTATTTTTATAAGGCAGCTGCTGCATTTATGGATGACTTTTCTACAATTCACATATAGTTTCTCTCATGACCACGAGGAGCTGTATATTCTACAAATATAATCAACGTGCCTGAACAAACACCCCATAGAGATTTGTTTGGGTGGAGGGGAGACCCTCCACTTCAATATGAATCACACATGCATGTAGAAGTGATGTGCCTTCTTTAGTGCAATAGATTGTCTATTTCCTACGATTAATTCTAAAGCTCCAAGAAAAAGCATTTTTATTATTAACCATCACCAAAGACTTTGATGCCAACTTTTTAAATCCTTTAAATGTCTCATGCTTGAAATCACTTGATGCATAATTTACAATAGAATCCACATTGTGCATCATATTACCAGAAGTATGATGATCAAATATCATTTGATTCTGACACTTAGATCATCATCAGGTTATCAGGTTTCCAATATGAAAAATGTAAGTAGCACAAAACCCCACCATGCAAGTGGGAGCCTGTATGAATCAATATTTACATCAAGAAAATCAATTCAAACAGAACCCAAGATGTTAGCAGAGAATACACAAATAATTTAGCTACAGTTGGCTATTATAACGGAACAGCAGGTTCACCGTGATAAAAAAAAAAAAAAAAGTTTATTATTGTGCACTGATTTCTTTTGGAAATATGAAACCTTAAGTACTGTCTGTTTTCCTCCGATGTCAGCTCTGACTATACTTTGTGTTTATAGCTTCATCTGTACATGCAGTCATTGCTGCTACAGGGAAAAGCAGCTGAAAATACATTATGAAAATAACACATTTGCATGGGGTGCATAAATTTTCTCTTGGTACTGTAGGCCAGAACTCCACATTTAAATGGGAGACACGTTAGTAAACATCTGGAAGGAGGAAGGCAACAAGGAGACAAGTTAGGACTTATGATGGCATTTGTTTTCTTCCCTTCCCAGCTTCTCTTGGAGCTGAATGTCTTCTTCTGCCTCATTTCTGGCATCTTTATCCGAGGGAGACAGATGGATTTGCTTTTCCCTGGATGTACACTCAATCACTCCTGCACATACTAATACCCCATAGATACTACATGTATACACTCACATACACACACACACACATTATATAGAGTAGCACACAGCCAAAGGCACAAATAACTTACAGATCGCAGAGATAGTGACTCTGACAAACAAACAGACTCCAGTGGACACACACTCAGACATTCAGCGTTTGGGAGAAGGACAGCTGCACAAATATACCCAGCCCTCATTCTTGGAATCTGAGTGGCGCTCCAACCACAACAGCAAATATTTTCCCTGCTGTCATCTTCTCTATTTTCTCTCTCTCATTCATCGGAAGCATGCCCAGGCAGTGGCAGGAGAGGTTCATGGCACAGCAGGAACCACACTCATATCCATTTTTTTCCCCATCTTCTTCCACATGCTGATTGGGGGAGGAAGTGGTTGCAAGGTGGGACCTTACCTGTCCCTTGGGGAAGATGAAATGTAAATTTTGCGACGTGGGCTCATTTGCTGCAGTCTGGAGCTTTCTGATAGGACATGACTGGAGGCTTATTTGATTAGCTTAATTCCATCCTCGTGTGGACCACCACAGCAATGTTCCTGGGACATTTGTTTGAGCATTAGGCCCACAGTTAATGAACAATTTGTTCCGTTGAGCAGCGAACCACAAGAGCAATCGTGTACTCACCGAAAAGGTTTTCATGGTTGTGATGCCTACTCAAGAAATTACACTGGAGAACCTGTGACTGTAAAAAGTACAGCCCTATTAATTTTTTCTGTGCTCAGATGATGGAAAACTGTCTTGTTAATTTCTCTGTGCTTGGATGATGCCTTAATTTCATGACTTGCACAGGTTTTGTATTATCCTAGGGGCCTACTATTAATATTGTTTCTCATGAATGCATCACATGATGTCCACTACTGTGCATGCAACCGAATTCCCCCCTTGGGACAATATAATTTTATCTCAATGTATATGTTGCTTATAAAAGGGTTTATTTGAAGGTTGAAGCCTCCAAATCTCAGCATAAACGTAAACATCACTTGGGGCGAACTCGTCACACTTCCACCTTATATGGTGCATCTTTTACCCCTCTCTCTGTTACATTTCAGCACACATCTCTGTGAAAGAAACAGCATCAGTATTATCTTTTTTTGCACAAAAACAAGAGCAGTAAACATGAGGAAAACATCCATGTTCAAGCTTACTTTATCTTATGCCAGGATAGTTGTGAGATTTTATTCAAATATTGAAGTTAGTAACATGCAACAGTCCGGTCAAGGTATATATTGAAGAAATAAACTCCAAATGGCACCAGTTTAAATGTAAAACTTTGCTTATGACATTATAATCAAGATAACTCAGCTATCATTTTTTGTTGTTGTTGTTATTTGGTTTTTATAACTGCAAAGAAAATAGATAAAGTTGGTATGCTTATAGCTCTCATTTTAAAGTCTAAAATATTAAATCTTGGATCTTAAACACTCTGAACTTTGGAAACTATGCAAAACATTTAGCTTCCTCATAATATTCTTTTGCTTTGTGGGTGTATTTATTATTATTAGTAGTAGTAGTAGTAGTAGTAGTAGTAGTAGTATTATCATTGAAATTTTCAAAGTGCGAAAAGAGCTTGTAAAGGAGTTTATGGATCCTGATTGCTGTGGCAAAATTTGACAAGTCAGAAATTTCATGAAGTTTTGACATTTAGAGCCCTGTCTTTTCTTAACTTCAGTAAATAACTATTTGTTATGTTAAGACATACAGCATATTGATGTTCTTACGAAAGCATCCAGCCTCTGTGTCTATGCACTACGCCTTTTTTCTGCATAGTTTGTACTCTCCAGACCAGCACAGATCACTATAGTTATGAAAAAGAACACTTGTCACTTTTGGAACGAAAATAGTTTGAGCATTTTCTTCTCACAATAACTCAGCTTTTTAGGTTAAAAGGAGTCTCACAAAAAGGGATGATATCTGAGTCCTTATTGGTGTCTGAGACAGAGATTGATGAGCTCTTTGAACGACGACACCTTAGGTTTCACCTTAAATTTTGGTGTTTGATTTGAGTTGTCGCGGCACACAGTAGTTTCCTGAACTTTTATATTACCACTTTAAGAAATGCCAGTTAACAGTAAGTCTAGGTCTGACAGACCAAGAAAACTTTCCAAAGGGATTCCATGTGTGATTGTTAAAAAGGAAAATAAAAAGCCCTCTTTACATAAGTGTGCAAAGGTGAGCTTTACAATTAGGCAAAGGTAGGAAATTACCTCAGGACCCAAGCTAGCAAAGGCCCCTAAAAATATACCTACTGTAGGGAGCTGCCTTATTCATACTCCATCATAACTCAAAGAGCACCATTCAATTGTTCAAAGAGGACCTGTTCAAGTCAATGACAAAGAGAACATTGATTTACAGGCAGTAACCATTATGCAAATGAAGAATAGAGACAAAAATGAACAAATCCAGGCTAATCTACAATGGAATAAGTATGATTGTGCGCTTTTGTTACAGCATCTTTGAAATCCATGCATAGCCAGTTCAATAACTGGAAAAATCTTCCAGTCGATTTGAGACAGCATTTGCTAAACACATCAACAAATGAATACCTGCAATCTGTCAAAGAAACCACAAATATCCACAGCTATAGATCAAGTGAACCAAGATCTTATTTTTCTTGAGGCAAACAGCTGGAAAGAAATTTTGCGAAAATTAATTGCAATTTTGAACCATCTGGTGGTCTTTAATCTTGTATTTTGTGGACATTGAAACAGACTGCTTGAGTCTGGCTGAGTGAAAACTACTTGAAATAAAAGCTACAAATAGGTCTTTGATAAATAAGAGCTAAAACATTGTGAAAAGTAAGGGATGCTGAGTGCCCTGTTGTTGTGTTTGAATTGGACCCCAAAATGAATAAATCCACCCCTGCAAATATGACCTAGATAGCAGAAGTAAACCTTTCTTGCGTGTCTTCCATTTAAACAAGTTCTTTCCACTAATGATGCTAAAATGAAACAATTTGCAATGAACAAAGATATAATTGGAGGGAAATGCATGCAGCATGTCATGAGAAGACCCCATTTCAATATATTACCTACAAATACTATGCAATATATGGCTGTGCCTGTTAAGATGGCACCTCTCTTCTTGACAAGTTAAGCATAGAGGTGGTTAGATTATGTTACAACCACCAGCATGGGGGAATATTTTACTGACAGGGGAGGGATGTATTCAAATAGATACCAACAAATATTGGAAGCAAACATTAGACCATCTGTGAAAAGCTTGAAGATGAAGAGAGATTTAAACAAAATAATGAGCCATAACACACCCCAAAATCCACTACGCACTCCCTCAAGAAGTCCTACCTGCATGCTTTGTCATGGTCTGCACAGTTCCCCAGTCTAAACTTAAAAAAATCTGAAGGTACAATTCGAAGAAAAGTGTTTACTTGGACCAAGTGAAGCCAACAGAACAAATGTCTGGCAGCAAGAAGGAGGTGAAATCCTTCCAAACAAGTACAGAAAGATGATTAGCTGATACAAAAAGTCTTCACCAAGCAAGGTCTAAACCTTTGCCTGTGGCACTTGTGATTCTTTTATATTTCTAAACTGTAAAAGATGGAAATAAAGAATTTGTTAGAAAACATCAATTAAAGGTTTCACTTTCTGTGCTTTGGAAACAAGTTTTCTTTTACTGATTCAGCTGTTCAGTTGTGCATGCCACTGTACATTTGTCTGCGGAGTTTCACTCTGTTCTGCTGATGATGCCAACGCTGTTAAAATCCAACATGTCAGCAAATAATGGGTTTATCTAAATTCCTCATTTATGAATGGAGGTTTAACGGCATGCCAACAATAATGGATTTAAACAATTTCACACAGTAATACTTTGGAAATGCTTGACAACATACAATGTTGGATTGTAACAGAAAGCTAGAAAACTGTTGACTAGAATAAGCACAATTCACTGCTGAGATATAACAGGTCACAGAACAAGCATCCATTGAGGAAACCAGTGGATCACATAGTAATGCTTTACTACTGTAATTTGGCAGGAATTATTATGTGTAAAATAGCTGCATGTATAATATTACAGCCACATTTCTGTATAGATCCACCAGCCAGGATGAATATTGCATCCAAATGCATTAATGTGAATACTCGTGAGATACCACAACACTAGTTAAAAAAAAACTAACAGTTATCATTGTTGTTTGGAACAAACATTTTTATCCATTAAATTGTATCAAATAACCTTGTCCCCATTATAAAATAGTCATTGAGCTATCTTTCCAAAGCTCAACACATAAATTAGAGGGATGTGTTTTTGCTACAATGCTACCAAGAATCCCTTAAAAAAAATAAAAGCTCCAAAATTGACTTCTTGGATTGCCCTCCAGCAGCAGGCAAATGCAGAAAATATAAAAACTAAAAATATGTTTAACTAGCTCTGCAACAGATTCATGTATTGCATAACTAAAAGTGTCAGTGGCTCACCCTCAGTGGACAGAGGTAAGCATGATCTTAAGTTGGACATTTAGGAATGAAGGCAAAGCCAACACAGCTGAGCACACCAGAAAAAGATTAATAATTTCATAGTGATTTTAACAAACCATATAGTGACATCACTTTAGTATCATATAGCTGGGCTCTTTATTTGGAACAGTGTCAATAATTTCTCAACAGTGGAATTTGTTGCTACATGCCACTGCATACACGATAGCAGCATGGACATTCTTCAGCTGAGAGAATGTACTGAAAAAGCATTTGCCCAAACCTCTTTTATTTTTTTAGGTTTGTTGTTAGAAATTGTTCGCTTGGCTCACCCTGTAGCCCCCCTCTCTGCTTCCCCAACTGTGCTGCTAAAAGGGTCTTCTGAAATGTGGTAAAATTTTGATACTCAACGGAATATCCATATAAGGATGCTTATGATATCAATATCTGTTTAGTGCAAGCCTACTAACTACTTACTTTTCTTTCTCTTATACCCACACGGTTATAGCACATTTGTCAGCACACATTTTTGGAAAGCATTTCTATTAAATAGCTACGGTTTGGCCTGAAACCATACTAAAACCTACTTCATTTCTATTGAATTTTTAGCATTTTTTTCACATTTATAAGAAAGTCCTTCCTTTTTTTTAAACTTGTCTGATTTCATTAATTTACTTATTGATTTATTGGACCGCTACCGTACAATTTCATAATATTTCATATTTTTTTGTTTGAAGTTGTTTGGTTTGGTTTTAATTTCATATGTTGCAACACACACAATTTAAATCTAAATCCCTTTAAAGACACAATTACCAACAGATAAAAACAATTTTATTACTTTCAGTCCTTTATATAGAAATTTGCCATATTTGTCTTTACATTGTTGCACTAATAATCTGTCTCCCTGGAAACATTAACGGACATTTTAAATAAGTATCAAGGTAGATTAAATGAGCTGCTCTGGTTTGATTTACTTCCATCATGGTTTGTATGGTGGATGGGGAGAATCCAAATTGTTTCAGCAATACAATAGTAATAAAACATGCTGAAAAATAATGTTTGTTTTCTTTTCTAAACATGCCAAAGTACATTCAGCCCTTGGCTGGAGTTCATTTTGGACTCTGACGAAAACACATTGTTGGTCTGTTATACAGACGCAATACATCTGCTCTTTAAATTCTTTAAGATGACCACAAATCTTTTTTTTTCTCTCTCTCTAAAATCATATAAAATGAAAATTAACTTCAAGAGTCAGAGTTCAGTTGCTACACTCAATAGGAGATAAACAAAAACATATTCAACAAAAATAGTATTTTATTAAATCTGATCTTCTGAACAAACTGTCCATGATGTTATCAGATTAAAAACATCCCCAACCTATCTTTATGAGTTGCTATGGTAACAACTTAGTAGGGGTCATTAATTACATATCTGTTTGTGACTGTTAAGGATAAGGGAGGATGGCAGGAACCTTACAGAAACCAAACATTATGAAAGTTTGAAAGCAGTTTACTAACAGAGGGAAATAGGTTTAGTCCTGGGAAATGTGCGGTGGCGGTGCACAGTGGCAGATGTCCTCCAAAGTGCAGATGGTCTGGGTAGTTGAATCCTGGGAGATAGGAAAAAGGACCACTGAATAAGTCAAGACAACAACGCTTAACAGATTTTCAGATGGCCATACAATACCGCTGGCCTTACATGGTGGAGAAAATCAGGACCAGGTGCATCCATTAATCAACCACAAACAGGAGAGTTAAGAGCAGGGAGGAGAGGCAAAAAACAAGAAACATAGTACAGATCCTGAAAGTGACCAGATTTCCAATTTTCCTGTACAGAAGCCTGGAGACAAAGAGGCAGCGGATCATTTATTTCAGCGTCCAAAGACTTCATGTTGAACTCCATGTTGTCCTCCCATAGCCCTGTAATTGTAGTAGCCTTGATTCTGCTCAGCAATGACATTACTCTAGAGCTCACATCACTGATGTGAGTCACCTTGTAAGTAAAGCAAAAAACATTTTGGCTTTAAGAAGTTAGAATGTTTGGACTGAGACACATCTGTAGAAATCCACTCTGAATTACAATATCACCTCTAAATTTTGTGGCATGCAATAAAGTTTCAGCCTAATCTCTGAACGAAGGCCACTAAAGGTTGCCACATATGTCAGTAACTGCTTGATCACAAATGTGTATTAAATCATAGTTATATATTTTGCTGACCATGCGGGGCCATGGGGTACAAACTGAAAATAAACATTTCTTTATCACTCCTACGCCCTCTGCCTTTTCCCTCTATTAACTCTGTAACCCGTTCTTCCTATTCATGTTTCTCTTTCTCTCTTCCTCTCTCTGCCCTTCCTTCTCCGGCCTGCCATGCTCTCATTTGTCACATTTACAATGGAAACATCCAAATTTACAGATGCTATCAATTAATCACCTCCGCTCTAATTACAATCCAATTAACCTCTGTTTCCACGCACCATGCTGCAGGACGGCCAGCACCCTCCCTACTCAATCACTCTGCTTGGAGAGAGACAGACAGAGAGACAGAGAAGGAGGACGAGTGAAAAGTAAAGTGAGATTTAATGGAAGAAGAACGAAGCGTTGTATAAAAGAGGAAACGACAGATGGATAAACCGTGGATGCAGACTTGCCTGTCCATATACAGTACTGTTGGCCAGGGGCTGTTGTTCGGGCTAAACCCATTATTCACTATTAAGGAAGAGCATATCCTGAAACATCAAACACATTTTTGACGCTTCTGTACTTAAAGGGCATCTTTAGGAGAGCATGTCGGCTGACGTCAGCTCCATCACAGTGTGAGCACATACATGCTGTACATAAACAAACCATTCAAAAGTGACACCAAATACTTTAAAGGAAAGGAGTTCATAGAGGGGGCAAGCAGTTGTAAAAAAAAAAAAAAGGGGGGGGGGCATTGGAAAGGAAAGAGGCTTACCTCAAGAGCTGATGTCTCAGTGGTGGATCACAGGTGTGACTTGTGCAGAGACAAAGAAAGAAAAGAAAGCTTGAGGAGGAGAGAGTAAGGGAGACAGAGGAAGAGGGAGGGAGGCAGAGATGGAGCACTCTTGCTGCTTTTGTCAGGAGGATTGAAGAAAGAGGAAGGATGTGTCCATTACAGACACGACTGTTCTCCTGGTGCACTGGGAAACTAAACTGTCACCATGAACCACCTGTGCATGATTGTGTGTGGATGTGATGTCTGCATGTTAATATAGCAAACATAAGTGCATAACGTTCCAATGTATCTATTCAGACAAGCACAGACATCCACTTAGAAAAACAGTAATACACTTACAAACACACATATACAGTATCTGCATCATACTGAACAGAATAAGCACACACAGAGACACACACAAACACCTCTCATTCAGCTATAACACAGATGGATATACACCACCACTATTAGCAGCTCTGGATTTACAGTGGCCCATCAGCCTTCAGCTTTTAATGCCACGTGGGGCCTGTTTTACAGCGCCGCCCCAGGGCCCCAATCGGCTTTCAATTAGCAGGTGAGCTGCAGCCCTGTTCCCAATCAATAGCTCTGTACAGGAAAGCTGCAAGCACCCTGGGGCCCCAGCTTGGAGGGAGAAAAGAGGAGGAGGAGGGGGAAGAGGGGGAGGAGAGGTTGGAAGGGAGCTGGCAAGAAAGGCTGAGGTGGAATCATGCCACGCTACTGGGCCAGAGGGCTGTTTGAAGGGGTTGGACCTGTCACTTCCTCTTTTTCTGCACACATACTCACAAACATACAGAAGAAGAAACACATCAAGGTACAATTTGTCTTCTCATTAAATGCCCAAATCTTGCTTTCTTTACACATGAAAATTCAGTTTGATAAAGTCAGCGAACCAAGGAACAAGCATTAAAGCACTGTTACCAAAAATGATAGAGAATTCCGCCCTCCAGCCAAAGTCATAAAGAAATTATAAAAATTGCACTTGAGTATGTCTAAAAGTACATTTCTGTACAAAGAAATTCTAAAGACTGCATTTCCATTTCCATTTTGAAGATTGTGCTGACAATGATCCCTATTTACAGACGCACAATGTGGTGCTCCTGCTCAATCATTTGTATATTACCACGAAAATGAGAAATTGGGGCAGCGATTTATTGATACATTTGCAAACATAAATGGAAATACTGCAAAAACCCATTTTTTATAAATCCAATGAATGTAATATTTGGGATAACTTAATCTGCAAAGCTAGATTGCACTAAAAATGAGTGAAAAAGCAGCCAATAGCCAAATGAAAACTTAAAAAAATCTTCCTAAAGCCTGGAGAACATTTGTTCGAGACTGCTTTAAAAGATTGCAAGAAAGTCTGGACCCTTGGAAGCAAAATATGATCAAATACAGGGTGGCCCAAGACTTTTGCACAGATACACATTTCATGTGTTTCTCGTTAAGTTTTTCACAGGTGAAAAAAAATTCTTTCAAACAAGTGACAGAGTTTGCAAAGAAAGCAATTAATCTGCCTTTTTCGCAAAAGTGTCAATTAGTTCAAAAATACTCTTGAATGTGACATTGTTGCATTCGACTTCAGTGAATTTGTCCTACACACTGTTATATCATGTAGGATGACTGATTTCGGCACATATAATAAGTGAAGATAATCAAGAAGGAAATGTTGACAGCAAATGTTTCATTTTGAGATCTGAGGTATCAGTCTCCTGCTTCTTTCAAGGAATATAAATGAAACCAACAGTCAAGCTGATAAACTGCCTGATTAGAGCCCTGCGATTCTACCCTCTGTGATCTGGGCATTTTATTGCTCCTGCATTTTAAGTTAAATTATTCATGGCAATAGAAACTTAATACAAATTAAGTATAAATTAAGTGACTTCTGTATTTTAATGGTTCAGACACTCAGATAGACATGTGCATCCATTCAAATATTCAACTGCACAGCTGTCAACGCCACATTCTCATCAAGGCTCGGCTCAGTCCAACTCCACAGAGAAGAGGAACCAAGCAAAACAAAATTAAGTGTTTTCAATTCTCATCCACCTCTTTCAGACACAGTCGCATGGCAAAATAGCCAAGTCATTTTAATTAGACTTACAGAGCACCACATGCTTCAGTCCCTACCTCCAACACATGAAAAAGAAGAATCCCATTCCCTGTAGTGACAGCAGAGAGAAGGGGGGAATCTGCCAAAGCAGGCAGCTTGGCACAGAGCTGGCTCTCACTGAATAACGGTACGGAGCGCCATTTTTACATCATGCTGTACTGATTGTTAGATGAGCAACCCCCATCAAGGAAATTTCAGTCTAAATATATTTATTTATTTCCTTCTTCGGTGTGTTTTGTAACCTTGCAGTAACAAAGGGAGTGTGTTGCAGGAAGGAACAGTTAGAGAAGATTGGAAGGCACAGAGGAAGACGAAGAGGAGAATGAGGAGGGGAGCCAGAGGGGTACTGAAGTGACATGGGTGTCTTTGAAGGCACCACAGCAGGAGGGGGTTGGAGGGGCTGGGTAGATAGGGGAGAGGTGGGAGAGATAACTGTGTCCCATCCAACACCCTGCTTCTCTGCCTCTCTCCCTGTGCCAATTTTATCCAAGGGGGGCAATGAGGGTCTTTGAAGGCATTCCAGCAGGAGCTGTATGATTGTGTGTGGCTGTGTGTTTGTGTTTGTCACATAAATGTGCATAGCTTCATGCACAGATATGAAAGCATAGTGGAAGATTAAAGTGTTGCAATGAGAGACAAAGTAAATAAGGCTAAGTAAATGAGTTCAGGTGTTTGAACCAAATGCGTACACGCATTATTCTATCGCATGTGAGCGTGCATGTGTGCCTGTGTGTATGATGAGAGAGCAGCCTGCTACAGTACATCTCACTCTGAGTGGTGGAGAGGCAGAGCTGGAGCTGCTGGAAGGCGGAGAGACAGGCAGCTCTTCCCTCCACACATCTCTGTTCAAAGGCGCCATCAAAGTCTGGCAGAAATGTCAGTGCTGCAGGCAGGGGACCGGCCTCTGAATGTCAGTCCTTCTCAGGTCAACACCGAGAGCCAGCCTGCCTCGCACAGACAGAAAAAAAAAAAAAGAAAAAAAAAGGGGGGGGGGTGAAGATAAAAAGAGAAAAACACGAGGACAGTGATTAGGATGGTATGATAAAATGATGAGGAAAAGAGAGTTAGATGAAGTTATAGTGGGAAGAAAAGAATAAGAAACAAGATGGAGACAGCAGAGCAGAAATGACAACAGAGAGGACGTGAGGACAAATTGTTGGGTTTAGTCATTTTTGGCAGAACTGAGTTTCTTTTATTTCAACGCTGTGTTTCTATGGGTGCAGCAGGATGTCAAGTGACTTCAGGCCAGAGATCTAAGGGCAACTTTGAATGGTAGAAGTGATACAGACACAGAAAAGAAGAGAAAAGCAAGGCAAACAAATCATTCCCTTCTGCGTGCATTCAAAGGGCAGGAAAATTGTGCAACAAGACAGAACACACACAAACACGTGCACAACACAATAGAAAAAGAGAGAAGGGTGCACTCGTATAAGAAATATGCACAGTCACACACACACACACAACCCTAGCGATTGTCCCAGTGCAGGCCATGAGGAGCCTGTCAGATTACAGGAGGGTAATTGAATGGTAACGGAGCAGACAACACATCTAGCACAGCCGGACTCCAGAGGCGACCGCCACCGTACCAGAGCTCAGGGGAAATTCAGGGCCCACTTTATGGTGAATTGGAGATGGGGCATTGTGTGTGTGTGTGTGTGTGTGTGTGTGTGTGTGTGTGTGTGTGTGTGTGTGTGTGTGTGTGTGTGTGTGT
>JBBBVU010000001.1:27646999-27660722 GCA_037177055.1 Atherinosoma microstoma | reverse complement strand
TCTTTCGGAAGTTTTCATTTAAAAAAAAAAAAAGAATTTTGTTGAAAAAACGTTTGGTTTTAACAAAAAAATCAATTGAAAAAGGAAAGAAAATCACCAAAGCAACATAGACAAATCCAGTGATAACCCTTTTTGTTTTATAGCCACAACATAAATTATGGTATGGCAGGTGATACACAAGCTCACAAGTCCAAAGCACAGCACCCAAAATGAACACACACACAACAATACAACACACTAGAATAACATATGGACAACTCCCACATGTGTGAATGGCGTGTTCCAAGATGGTGATCAGGCCATGTTGCAAACACACTCAGTGAATGTAGTGGAAAAAGCAACAGGGGGGGCCAGCGGGATCTTAGTGGCAAAGAATGAGCCGTTCCTACCTGAGTATCCAAAAGATATGCTGGAGATGGGGCTCAGATAGATGCCCTTTCCATACGCTGCCCCATGCAGCTTGGGTTTGAAAAGAGCAGGAAGGAAGGAAGGGTAACTGAGCAGTTGCACATGACACCCTTGCATTTACACATATGGCTGCACTCATACATACAGTGCAAGTGCAAGTCAGTGTATAAGACAGTTTACTTGGCAAACTCTGTCAAACAAGCGTATTAACTGCATACACACAAACAAGAAAATCCCAAAGTCCAAGAAAGTATGAATGGTTAAATTTTTTCAATTATCTAATGTAGTGTGTAGTTCACTAATCACATCTTTAATCTTCATAGATGGCCAAATCTGACACTATCTTGCATATAGTTATGATCACATGGCACTCCTGAATTTTGTATATGAAATTCTTCCATATAATGTCCAAGTATCAAAGCAATGCTCACATGACAAATGAGAAATAAAGATAGTGATGTGTGTAGAAATGAAGATAAAGATGATAAAGTTCGGGGATGGCTGATGGTGACGATTCTTCACGCAAGAATGCCCGTGATGAGGAAAACAGAGGAATCACAAATATAATGAGGAAAATTTAAAAGAGAAAAGAAACGAGCAGATGAAGGGGAAAGACAAAGAACACCGTCGTAGTTTGGAGGTACATGAGGGAGGTGGAGGTCAGGATGTGGCAGATGTGGAAGAAATGAAAAGGAAACAATAGATAAGAGCTTTTGTGTGATTGCTGAAGATGTAGCCAGACTCAGTCCTTCTCCTCCTGAGAAACTCAGTGATGGAGGAAGAGTGTCGATTCTCAAGGTGAAACAGAGAATAGAGGGACGAGCAATGAGGAGAGATCAAAAATGGAAAGATCAAAAAGTTGGTGAACAAAGAAGGAATAAATGAGACACATTACCACGATAGAGTAATTACAGATGGCGTGAATGATTCAAAGAGGCTTGAGATTTCAGATTTAATTGTGTTTAATCTATTTTTAGGACATGGCAGTACATCTCCAAGCAGTGATCAGCCATATTGTGCAAATGAGGCAATTCTGTGCTTTTGCTGGTGCTGTATTACACCCATAACAGGAAAATATATACTGTAGATATAGATGGATGCAGAAATATGTGCATAAAAGTCACAATTAAAGCTTGGTTGGTAATGTTGGAGAGATAGCAAGATTTGAAAGTGTCACTTCCTCTAAGCTCCTCCCTCTCCCACCAATGCTCCGTTCGAGCAACGTGCTGTCAAGACGTGCTGTCAGTGTGATTCATTTCAGCTGTTCTGTAGTCTGTCAGTCAGCATGTTCAGCAGATATGCTCCCAGCATCTCAGTGCAGAGTACATTTCTCATGTCTTTATGAATTTGAAATATAATTTCATATATTTGGGAATTGCTCTTGATATTCAGGTTTGGCTCAGTGGATGTTGTCTAAATTTTCATTTCTGCTTTACTCTGACTATAGTTATTTTTATTTGAGTTAATAAACTCTGTGACAACAACTTGTTTCAGGTTTGAAAATATAATGTAATTTGCTAACCCTCAATAGAATCCCCTATTCACCCAAAGAAAGGCATTTACTGTTACATGGCCGGCTCTTTAAGTTTTCCACCTTCAGACCTACAGTATTCAGCCTACTCATTGCTCTAGGTGGTTACCCTCAACAGGGTACACAGGCAACCTCCTGACATCCCAGCTGACACACAGTCCACCCCTTATGTATCACAACATGGATGGACATGCTGTCTGTTGATGTCAGCAGAGGAGGCAGAAAGCAGCCAACAATGGCCAGGAAAATCTCCCAGTGTCCCCTGCTAGCTAAACTGCCAATAGCAAAGCTGATGAAAGGGAAGCTGGTATCCAAAAACTAGCAAATTGAATCAGCCAGACAGCAACCCTGCTGCATGCAAGAGCAGGTTTACTGTCTGAGGAAAGATGCATCATGTATTTCAACCAACTGCCACGGTTACATACCTGCAGTTTGGTATAAGAGGCATTGACTAGTCCATTTCGCAGAACAGAGTGCCAGTTTTCTATATGGGAACCACTAGAGGAAGTAAAAAGAGAGAGACAAAACAGAAAAAGTGAAATAAAGTGTTGCTTGAATGTAAACAGCCTGGATTTCAGTGTTTAACCACTGATATTTAATGGCTAGATGTAATAAAGTAACATTTAGATGTTTTTGAGGATGATCTTGATAAATTACAAACTGGAAAAATAATCTGACCAATAACATATTAAAGGGATACCGTGTAACTTTTGGCCACTAGGGGTCCTAAACCTGTCATTTCCCCCCAAATCAAACTTTTGACCCAAATATCAGCCTAATCTGAGTATTAATGGATGATTTCTGGGGTCAATAGAGTGTTTGACACATGTCGGCGCTCCGAGGGGGCTGCCCTGTTCAGAAACCAGACATTGTAACTTTGCATGGGCAGATCCGTCTCTCATGGGATCATGTGATCTGCAGTGCTTTGCTCTACAGCTATAAAGCACAGTGGGCTGTGCTTCATGCTACTTTTTCCTTGAAAGTTTGTCAAATCTGAACGAAGTAAGAGGTTGAAAACGGTGTCTGAGGAGCCCAGAAAGAGAAACTGTGTTTAAATTTGCAATAGTGTCGTGCTGCCTGTGGGAAGTTACAGATTTAGCCCCCTAGTGGCCAACAGTTGCACGGTATACCTTTAAATACAACCAGCTTTAGAGTTTCTTATATCACTTTCAATAATTAGGTAACTGAATCATTCATCTTTTTTAACATCAGCTTGTAGCAATAAGAAACAGCAATTTTTATGATCCACTTTCTAACAATCTAGAGAAAATACTTGCTGTAGTTTTACATCTTTTTAGTTTTGTATCACTACAGTATTTTGTAAAATCTACAATTCAGATTTATGATGAGTGAAGAAAGCAACTCCATTCAGCCAAGCACAACAGAGCCACCGTAGTCATCTATTTATACCATTTGTGCAGAGACATTTAAGGACAATTTGTTACATAACCACTGTCCTCCAAGATTACATCAATTAAAATTTAGAAATTAATCATCAATAGATGCAGATGAAAGATGACAAATCAAGATAGACCACTGCATCTTCCAGTGAAAATATTTGGACTGTCTTAAAATAACATAGCTGTGTCAATACTGTTGTTATTTTTAACAAGTTTTGAAGCACCACTAAGAACTTCATACACTTTTAAGTAGAAATGCATGAAAAAGTTCTTCATTTCCTATGACAAGTAGTTTTGTATAAAAAAATAAATGTTTGTTTCTAATTATATCAATATCAGTATGGCATCCAGTCTAGATTTAATGTTTGCCATCTTCTGTTAAGAAAGATTAAATCTTAAGCATTAATCGGCATAAAGAGAGACTGTTGTGCAATAGTTGTATACTGCAAGTGCCCAGATGGGTCGTGTGTATCTAAAATATTCAGCAGAGCCCCATCTGCTACAGTATAAATCTCTATCTCCAATTATTGCTGGCTCCTTGTGCTGGCTGAGAAAGATGCCTTCTCTGTCCAAGAGAAAGGCTCCTGCTCTGAGCTCTTGTTTGTAACGCTTCCATTAAAATCTGCCTCAGTGGCCCCTTCACCCAAGTTATCATCAGGTCTAACATTGAGAAATATTCATGACTGACATTCTGTGGTGCTTTAATGTTAAAACATCATTGAACCTTAGCAAATTCTCATACTGGATTTGTCCAAATCCATAAGCTAGGCAATGCAATCACAAGAAAACATTTCTGGATATTTTTTTAAGGATTTTTTGCGTAAAAAGTTTAAAAGATGGATGCTTTAAACTTATTCAATAAGTTCTTGCAGTTTTGAATGTACAAAAACCACGTTAGCTGACAGCTGTAACTCACTGGAAGGCGAAGGTGCTGCCGTAGAGTTTCTTGGCAGTGCGAAACCGAGCTTCCTTGGCTGGAGGGCTGCTGAGCAGCAGGAATTGGTGGGAGGTGTGCATGAATTTCAGTTGCTGTTGTAATGTGATCAGAAAGCCAGAGAGATAGAAAGAGTCAGAAAGCGAAAGTGCATGAAAAAAAAAAAGGTCTTAGCAGGCTTAAGGAGATGCTGTCATGTTTTCCTACCCTACTGAGAGGCAGCTTGACGATATGAGATCTGTTACTGGAAATGATCCTGCAGAGACACAGAAAGGAATAAAAAGAATACATTGTAACATAATTTCAATTATTTGGATCTGCACTATTGTTTTATTTGAACCATAGCCAGTCTTTTCCAAAGGGGGCATTCTGACCAAAAGTGGGATCAGCAGAGTTTTCCAACAAGGCATGACAGTAAACCAACATCAGAACCCAAAAATGCAAGCAACAGAAGTTAGTATTGACATTATTATGTAAACCTGTGCTTTTCCTCACTCTGAATAGTCAAAATGCCTTCCCTGAAAAGGAGCACCAGATCATATAATTGTTTTGTTGCACATCAACATTTACCAAATGCTGAACTAAATTGACATACAAAGGGGAGTAAATCCATTTTTGGATCAGATTCTCTCCACTCACCATTGTAGCAAAGGATGGGCCAAAGGGTCCAGTTTGTCCATCTGTTTTTTAATCTCCAAATAAGAACCCTGGAAAAAGCATATAAGGATCTGCTGTTCTCAGATATTGTCTTCACAAAATCAATGAGTACATTTACATTCAAATGTGTGCTGAGCATAAAACAGCACTAATATCAAAGGTGTGGCTCAGCTAGAGAGCAGCACAGATAAAAACCAGTTTTTGACAAAACTGCATCCACTGCAGTTCAAACATCACAGTAAATACAAAACTATGTGATGAGTCTGCTTTTAATACAACTTCATCCCATTCCAATTCCTTCATGTACTGTACCTGGGTCATTTCACGGATGGACATGACACTATCCAATGCTTTCTGCAGTCTTTCATAATTTTTCTTCTGTGTTCATCAGTTGAGACAAGCATCCATCATATGTAGTGAGAGAAGAAACAACAAAAAGGAGTCTAACATCACCTCAAACTGTGAAAGTTTACTATTTCTTTTAAGTTAAATAAACATCTTTACCAAACATGCAAACATTTCATATTCAAATTTGAGTACAGATTTGATTTGTAGTCCCAGTGTGGATGCTGACCTTTGGGTTGAAGGCAAGAGTCTTGGGGTCATTGGGATCAACAACTGATGGGTAGGGCTCGAAGATGATGCTCTTACGGGGAGACTCAAGAGCTGCTCGACACATAGCAACAAGTAGGTCCACCACCTTAGAAAAGAAGGATCTCAGTTTTACATTTGATGCCTTTAGCTGAATCTGCCTCCGATTAAAAAAAAATGACAAATGAAACTATCAGAGATTAATGACAGATATTAATCATAGATTGATATTTACATAAAAGTGGGGTTTTCTTCCCTAGTTGTTAAGTTATGTAAGTTCAAATTTCATAGAATTTTTGAGGAAAACACAGAAATAACCAGAATCATGTCATATAAGGCTTTATTATTTTGGGTTTTCACCTCTGCTCCAGTTGCCACTTCCTCTGCAGCTCCAGACATCACACCCAGAGTATAAAAGGAGAACACACACAGCTCTCTGGTGCACACAGCAGGCTGCATAAACACACACACAGAGGCAAAGTAGGATGAAACCAAAGCCATTCATTGTGTACCACCCTCCACTCACACACTCTCAGCCGAGTATTGGAAAACCCATTAACGGGATCATATTACAGAAAGAGAAACTCTTCATGTAGACGATGTTCCAAGTTTTATCTGTTTTTCTTTTTTTTTCTATTTTATCTCTGATACCTTCAACATGGATCCATTCTGAAAGACATGCTGTTCATCACAGACCACGCAGTATTCGTTTAGCGTGGGGATCCTCTGCTCTGAGTACTTCATTATCTGTTAGGAAAAAGCACAGTGGAGTTCCCATTTATAACTCCCACCTCCTGCCAAACACAGGAACAAAGACTTCTTGGCAGAACTGATAAAGAACTATAATTCATCACTGGAATTTCAACTTATTGAATCTGTTCTGCCAACTTAATAAGAAAACACAGCTACACAATCTTTATAAATAGCTAGTACAATTCAGACAGACAGTAGGACTTTATTGCTGCTCACAACTCCCAAGGAGACATTTATAAATCACTCACTGGTAACTATAATACTCTTATATACAGTACTTATAAACAACCACAGGACATTTCATTGCTTGATAAGTTCTTAAGTGACTTTTTTTAAAATCATGGCCCAATACCCCCGATAGAGAGCACAGGACTCATATCTCCTTCAGATCTAACCTGCACTAAGAAGCCGTACTCCAAGGTAGGGATGTTCTTGCAGTGGCCGCCCGCCTGGGATGAGAAAAACAATTCAATCAGCTGCCTCGTGGTAATCTGCGCTGGGGCCCTGGCCGCCGGGACAGCCACAGTCTGATGAGTCAAGTGAAGACAAAGCATTATGGGAAAGGGTGCATGAGCCATCTTTCGGTAAGAATAGGGGGGAAAGACTCAGGTAGGAACAGTGCAGGTGGCGGGTGTCTGGGAGGAGGGTCAGAGTGGATCAAAGTGGGTTTAAACAGAGGAGAAACATGCAAAATTCACAGCAGTAAAGGTTTTTGTATGTCAAGGCTACATTTCAAATAAAAGAACTGTGAAATTGTGGGACAAACACTACAATCACACACTTGTCTGTGAGATACTTTAAATAAAAATAAGTGGAGGATGAGTGGATTTTTTGTCCACAAATTAGATTTCATACTGAAAGCTTTTTGATGTTTGGGTGCTGACTGGTCCAGGCTGGCTCTGACCTGGCTATTTGGTGGATAGCTGAAGAGCTCCCCTTTAGGGTTCTTCATGGTACATGAGATAGATCGGTTCATCAGGCGGGTCACTCTCAGCTCAGGGACACTCAGCTTCCCTTTTAAAACTGTGTCTTGGATCAGAGGAAAACTTGGGGATCTGGCAAAGATAAAAACACATGACATGTGCATCTCTGAATATCCAGTGTTCCAATAAAGAAAGTCCTGCTATTTTCATCTTCCATGTGACTCAGTAGGCGGGCTAAATGCTAGAGTACAAATTTTGCAATCACTTTGATGTAATGTTAAATCTTATGTGGTTAAATCGCAGCATGTGGGTGATTCTGAGCCAACATTTGTTGGAATACACACTATGCAACAACTTGGAGTCAATACGAGCTCATAGATCTAAAATAGCACAGGACAGCAGCTCCAGTTACTAACAGTTTGAGCACAAGAACCAATGTTCACCCCTGCCATTACACTCAGTACATCCATGTACCCAGCTGACATAAGACTCCTGTCTTTTCTTGTGGATGTCAAGACAATCTAGTAAGTGGAGCTGACCACCATCAAGTGGGCAGGAATACAGTCCCTGTGCAGGCATAACTGTCAAAACATCCCAGAGTAAGACAGAGGCTGACAAGGGTACTTCCGTCTCATGGGAACTTTTGTCAGATTTTGAATTTAAGTCATTCTGCACGATGCTGAATCAGAGAGTCTTTCCCCTGTTTGCTGCAGTTTATCGTTTTTAAGACAGGCTTTCACAAAGAACTAACATCATCATCTATTTCCTCATCAAAACATTCCTTGTGTCAGGTGTTAGAAACCTTAAAATTAAAAAACAATTATTAACCAATTATGAATCTGAATCAGACATTCTTTATTAATCCCAGACTGGGAAATTGCAATGTTATAGCAGCATTAAAATGAGTGAAGATTGAGAATAAAATAGAATTACATTAATTTAATGGTGCAAAAATACTATATACAAAAACACAGTGATAAATAGCAGGTATGAGTAAAGTCTACAGCTTTATGTTACTTACAAAATAGCGTTTGTAAAGAGTGAAAAAAATTCAATTCTTAACAAAGTTAATGAATGTCTGCAAAATGCAATGGCCCGATTGTCACATATATTAAGAAGTGTCAGTTACTCGTTGTTACAGTGTTACAGTGAGGAAAAGAGACCTACTTGGGAATTGGGGAGAAGATGCTAAGCCCAGCACGGAACTTCTTGATGGTTCCTCCAGCTTTGAACCAGCTGTGCCTTTTCTCCTGCTGGGCCTTGAGGAACTCATTACTGAGGTGCTTCCACTGCTGCGAGGTGAATGTGCTCAGGATCCTGCCAAATGTAACAACCATGTGAGTGAGTGAACCTCCTCTATGCTGAATTGTGCTTTCAATCAGTATCTTGTATCCCCCTCAAACTGGAAATCATTAAAAAAATTATATATATATATATATATGTGTGTATGTATGTATGTGTGTATTGAGTCAGATAACAAAATGCGGGGGAATTTTCACCATAAGTAGGTGACGGTCACATACAATAAATGCTAAATATAACCGAACACATCACGTACTTCTTTAGTTGCAGGCCCAGGCTGAAGCCCTCTTTGTTTGAAGGCTGGAACACTTCTACCGACGGCTCTGAATAAATAGACATGACTAATGTTAATACACAATGAAGAGATGCACAAACGCTCTTTTTTTTCCCACTCTCCCTCTTGTGTAGCACAGATTGTACTCACCTCCCACGCTCAGTGAGTGGCACAAATACCCAATGTCCCTCCCAGAAAACCAACATCCACACTGACATCTTTACTCACCAGGTCCATCGAGGTACTGAGAAAGAGAAAAGCGCAGTCTCAAAATAATGGGCTCTGTTCTGATAACTTTCCAAGCTGTCGCAACCTCCTCCTGAGTCAGACACACACACACGCACACACACACACACATACACAAATGTACAAAGTTAGCAGCCTAATTAGGACCATTTCTCATTACATAAATAACTTATGAGCAGTCAATGCATTATAAATGATGTGTTACTTTGCAAAATGTCAACGTTAGAATAGTAATGGGCAAAATCGGGGGAGGTGTTTGCAGTGAAAGGAGAACGCTGACTCACGTCTAAGAAGCTGATGTTAATGTGAAGATCGATGTCCACATCATCAATGGTCCCATACTCCCTGCTCAGAGAAACAACAAAGATGCAGTAATGTAAAACCTGATACTATTCCCTTTTCAGCTGATTACTCTCTTAGGTAGATCAATTATGATCACTTTCTTTAATTGTGCCAGACATTACTTTGTTAAACAAAATCAAGAAAATGCTATTTTACCAGTGTGTGTGTGCATATGTCTTTGCTGTACCTGACAGAGACAGCACTGTCGGTGTAGATGTCTTTCACAGCCTCAATGTCTGCATCTAGTTGAGGGTGGCGGTAGAGGTCAGCAGCACAGCTCCCCTGCAACAAGCAGCACTGGTCACAGTTATAGGGAATTAATTCTCAGTGGTTCCCAACAGTTTCGTCACACATCCATCAAAACCACACAGCCCCCACACATACATACATTAGATTTATTTTATTTTTTTATGGTTTCACTGTGATTTGATGACTATTATTACAGACTGCACAGCTCTGTAATTATATCACTGTCCATGTTATTGTAGACACACTGCATTTGTACTAAAAGTTGCTAAAGGAGTGATCCTTTTACCTCAACACATTTTACAGTATTATTAATAACATGTCTTTCATACATGTGTCTGGTGTCTTGAAGTCAGATTGTCATCTCCTTAGTTCAGAGTGTGTAGTACAGATCCCACTCTTCTGTCCTTATCTTCCCTGCAATGCTTTCATGTTCTCTGACTTCACTGAAATGAGCTTTACTGGATTTACATTTCAATCAAGAGACTTGGAAGATAACAGTAAAAAGGGTAACTAAAAGATTAAGATCTTATGTGGAAGTGAAGCAATCAAGTTTGTGAGATAAGACGATACACTGCTTGTTGGCTATGGGAATGAATTTGGCTCGGGTAAATGTAATAAACAATAAATTATGATGTCATTATTTGGGAGAAAATACTAGATTTTAAGAACATGTAACTTGTACTGTATGTCACCGATAGTGTGACATATCTGCTTTAGTCAGATTGGGGAAGTTTATGTTTGAGACTAATCCCCCCCAATTTTATTACATTCTGGCATTTTCTGCCCCACATGAATAAAAATGGGTGCTGTGCTACAGTGAAGCATTATTATGGAAATGTCTGTCAGTTAACACATCTGGTCTGCAATACAACAACAAAATATCTTATCAGCTATTTTTACCACATTGCTGTGACAGTTTATGTGAATATTCAAAAAGTCAAAAGTTCTTCTTCACACACTATGGTCTGTGATAGCATCTTAAAAACTAGTTTCCTCGAGAATAGTTTTATGCTGTCAAAGGATGAATGTTGTTGTGTATGCGCTTTGCTTCAATGCCAATTTAGCTATGCATCAACAAAATGCACTCTGAGGAAGTTACTTCACAAAATAACTATCAGGTTGTAATTAGTTTAAAGAAAAACTTGATTATAACAACCCTGTGGCTTTTTCTACAGCACTTCTCTCAAGTTCAATCTTGTGTTTTAACCTACAACTACAGAGGATTTAAGGATAAGAACATATTCAAAATATGTTTGTTCTAACACTATCTCCTCATAGGTTGTGTTGTCTGTATACATTTTAAACTTGTTAAATTATTCTGTGCTTTTTTTCTGCCAACATATTACAACAATCAAACTTGTGGGGGAAAAGGAAAAAGCTAATTAAAAGGGAAAAAAACTACTCTGCTCACTGTCATTTTTATTTCATAATTATAGTTTGGTACTGTTAAAGAATTAAACATGCAACAATACAGATATACAGATTAGCAGTAGCACAAAAAACAATAGTGTCAATATCTTTGACATAACATCAGATTTGAAAGAGAGTTGATAGCACCTGCTCTACCTGAATGCCATAAAGGAACTGCTCAGATTCGTTTTCCCCATCCGACTCCTCATCTGTCCAACACTGGCCTTTGATGTCCTGTGGGCCCACACATTGTGAAAAGACCGTTATAGCAGAGCGAAAAGAAAATACATCCGCTTTTAAACATCCTTTCATCACACATCTCCCTATTTAGCCTTCCACTCAAAGGCTTCAAAACACTGCTTTATGTAACATTGCAAAGGGAGAGATGAACAGGCATGGTTTATTTTTAAAAGGCAAAATATTCACTGATGGAGCCTTTAAAAAATATCCATCTGACAATAAAAATAGATATGTCCTGCCATCTCTGGCAAAGCAAAAAAATGAAGAAGCATGAATACATTTGCAGTATTTCTTCCACAGATCAAGCTACTGTGATTTTTAAGTATATATGAAATGTTTGTAATTCTGCAATCAAATGTATTTCATCCAATTAATTTTTCCAAAATCTTAAAACAAAGCTGTGATGGTGTAAGACAGGGGAATTAGAATCAGTGATAACACAAATAGGATCCCAGGTTTCTTACCATTGGGTCTGCTGTTCACAGGGATCTCTCAGACAGGATTGGGCCTTTGGTTTTTGCCAACCATTGCAGCCTATCTCCAGGTGAAAAGATTGAGAACCAAAGAACTTTGATTGACTGCTCGTCTTTCTTCCACTCCCCAGAATGACTCAGCTCTGGAAAATATGGCAAAATAATATTCATCAGATGAGGAAAGCATGAAACAAAAGGCGATTGCCAGCGATGCCAGGCTCTGTCAATGGTGCCCTTCTCCTTTTTTTCTTTAAATCGTCTGCACTTCACCTTGCTATGTATCCTAGCAACAGCCATCTCTGCCTCCTTTCGGAGTGGCATTAATCAATGTGTGGGAGATATGGGCTTACGTTCATTGTCCAGGATATCTCTGGCTCTTTGTTTAGATTTTTTTTTTCCCACTGAAACTTAATCTTTTTAATATCAAAGCACCAGAGTTTACTACGTCTTTATAGATGCACGTGGAAAACAGCACATTTACTGATTTCAGTATAATGTCTGACTGCTCTTGTACTGTGAATAAAATCAGATTTGATTTGTTATCAAATGCCTGGTAAATAAATGCAAAGAACAATCTGATATGTCACAGTTCCTGGGCCGGCCGAGAAGAGCATATTGTGGCTACAGGCTATCAAGAAAACAACTATGTATATACAAAATGAATGCTTGCCTCTTGAGGAACAGCAACAACTGTAATGCTGAATGAAAATAAAAGATTCAGTCCAGCCCCAGATGAATTATAACAATAAAGACACAAACAGCAATGGTAAACAGGACCACTGATGTGTAAAATGTGCATATGTAAACAATGAGTCTGACGTCCGTTCGGATCGACAAATCCAGATGATCAGCATCACACTGCAGCATCATACTACAGATTACAGTTAACATATTCCTGTGCACAACAAAACACCACGGAGGAAGGAAAATAGTTAGATGTGTGCAAACAAAGACTGGATGGCAACATAGCTTAGCTCCACAAGACAGAATGTCTACGCTAACAGGCATGCAGGAAGTCATTTATGTTACATTTAAATCCATATCATTAAAAATCTTTTTATCCTGATTACATTTTTGTATTATTTTTTTTGGTTCATGAGCGCATCCTAATTTGGCTCCTCTCTTTGTTAAAAAATCTCCCTTCCCGACATCAACTCCACCCCCGTCACATCCACATCTTATTCCTCAGCTCCTGCCCTTTTCTCTACATGTCTCCCCTGCCATGTCCTTAACCCTGCTAGCATCTACATCGCCACACACCCCCGCACCCCCTGCCATTCTTCTAGCCTCTGTCGTTTTACATACCAATAAGAACCACCGACCCACAGAGCCCACCCCCCCGCCTCAAACACACACACACATTCACCATCACCGTTTCCATTCTTCTTTCTCCTTTGATAACTGTTTAGCACAAACGCAGATGCATTCAGGCGGATTTTCCCCTCCCCCTACGCTCTGCACCCCCACCACATCCATCCACACTTACCTCCAGAGAGGATGGAGACTCGGATGCTGTCCTTGCCTCAGCTGCTTCCTCTCTTAAAGGGCACACCTGCCTCTCTCTCTCTCTTTCTTTCTCTCTCAGTGGCCGTTTTCCACTGAAATGATAGATGACAATAAGACTGGTAAAAAAAAGAAAGCGGAAAAACAGGAGTACAACAATCCCACAATTCTACAGCGGCTGTCTCTCGATGCTGGCGATGTGTGTCCGCAGGCGAGCCAGCTGGGGAATGTTAGTCTATGTGTTTATCTATTGCAGATCTCTGCTCTTTCTGCTCTCCTATATTTTGCCTGACAACACTGAGGGGTCTGGGCATGCTCAGTCAGAGTAGGCAAGCCAGTCATGTGACTTGCAGCTGACTGCACTGCTGCTGAGAAATAAAGAGGAAAAAATGGCTCTGCTCTCTGATTGTTGTGTGTGTCTGTGTGTGCGTGTGGTTGCATAAGCCAGTATCCATTAATGTGTCATTGTGTTTTGGACGTAGCCTCT
>JBBBVU010000001.1:27631547-27643652 GCA_037177055.1 Atherinosoma microstoma | reverse complement strand
TGATATTTAATTTGCGTCAAGTGTTAACCGTTGTCGAATCGCTTCCTGTTGCCTCCTGATGTGGGTGTGGCCCCTCCGTCTTCTCGGCCTCCCATTGGTTAATCCTCGTGATGTCTTTAGATCAGGAAAATGTGACGCAGGATGAGAGAACGTGACCTTTACCGCATCGTCTGTAGTGTAGTTTCAATCCAGTTAATGTAATGACAGATTCTAAACGAGCACATTTATGTACTAAAGCTTAAACTGCCATCCAGTGTTACAAATCGTATGTTGTTCTGTATATCAATTTCTCTTTAACGTCAGTTCGTGTCATAAAATGTTTTCATGTCGTTCCTCAACATTCGTTTCCTCGGTCACATTTCTTATTAAATGCTTTAAGTAAACGCAAACCACATGAGAAATGTTAAAGAAGTTAACTGTCCCGTGATAGATGCAGTTAGGAATATGTTCTTTTCCTTTGTAGTTTGTCTGCAGCGCCGTGCTGCAGTGTTAGCACAGGTAGTAGACTTACTGACTCTGAATACATAAGAATCTGGGCAGGTCTCACCCTGTCTGTCAAGCCCTATACTGTTATCTTTGGTATGTGATCCGTGTTTAATTTTCTGGCATATTCTGTCTATTCAAGATAGTTTAACAAGATCATTAGACCAAAAAAGCTTAATCTAAATTCTGGTTCTAGATTGAAATGTGATCCCCTTGATCACATGCACCCACAGCAGTTGAGCCTGCAGACCAGCCTGCATTTTCTTTATGTTGCAACAAACAAATTTCTGGAGTCCATATTGCTGCATTTCCTGTTTGTAGCTCAGTTGACAAAATGTGGTCTTTACCCCAGGGAATGAGCCAGGTCATAATGTCAAGTGACTGAGTTCTCTAAAAGCAATCAACTCACCTAAGGTTAAAAAAATGAAAAGAAAATTGTAGTTTTGCAATTAAAAAAATACTATAGATTTTTTTTTTCCTTTTTTTTTTTTAAAGCCCTCAGTTACAATTAGATCTGCCAAGCAGCTTTGCTTTTACTGGGATACGAAGTATATATTTTAAATGTATTTAGAAATGTATACTTAGTAATGCAGTAGAAACTACAATTTTCTGTTTTGGGTAGAAATGTATTTTGCCTGCTGGTAGAATATAGTTGAGCTGCAGCAGAACTCTGATAGTCTCGGTCTCATTCGCTGGTCCAGCTACAGCTGGCTTTGTTCCCATGTATTTTCTTACCAGTTACAGGTGCATGTTTGATGGCTGATGTCACATAGAACCTACTTATGGGTATTACTTTGCTACTGCAGACTCACACTGACCAAAAAAAAAAAGCTCAGTTGGGTGGAAGTCTTTACAATGTACTCAATAAGCCCAGATTAAGTACTATTAGTGTACCTACACATGTGTGGGCCGTGTGGGAGTTTACATGCCTCATTTAGTTTTGATACTATTGTATATTCTGAGTATTATATTTCTACACTTGGACCCTGCATAGTCTGTGTTATAATTAGCATAGATTCTGTTTTTAGCCCAGGGCTTGAGGGCTTGTATGACCTAGACGAGAAGCAATATTGGTATGGCAGTGTTCTGATATGCTGTGGTGGAAGTCTCATGTCCATCCGTTGGATCATGTCATGGCGACTGCTCGGTTGCAGCAGGCGCTCTTCATGTCCTTTATCCTCATTGAATGGATTTACTCTTGAGCTCCTGAAAGTGTCGCACGTATGCGCACACACTGCGGTGGCCAGTTCTCCCGTTGCAAGGAATAGCACACTGGGGTGGCTCTGGAGATCTTTGCTAGTAACGTGTTTGTTTATCCCCAGGAGGAACAGGAGGATCTACAGGGGGTATGTAGAGTAACATTCAAGTGGTACCTTGGTTGAGTGGGTGTGAGTGATTGAAGGCATCTACTATCTCTGAGAGCCAACTTGGATTAGCCGTGTTACGTCACATATGTAGTAGATGATAGTGAATGTCATGTCATCCTGACAGCCATGTTACTAAGACTGCCAAAGGTTTGTTTAATAAATAATTGCTTAGTTATACACTATGGAATTTCTTTAGATAAAGGGGGAAAGCAAGGATAGTGTATGTCACAAAGGTAGATGTTGGATAGGGATTGGAAAGGATTATTAGGGAGTCAGTTCTTAAATTAGTCCTGCATCTGTGTCAGGGTTGCTCACTCACCGTCCAGGGGTCAAACAGGATATCACTGTGGACCATTCCTGGAAAATGGAGTGGAAGTTAGGAGGGGGGGAGACATGCTGAGAGATTCAGAAGCCCATGAACAAGAAGCCACAAATTCCCTTATACTGTATTTGATTTATTAGATTTTCTGTTGGAAACAGATTTGGTTTGGTTTTGGTAAAGTGTTTTATGTGTAGTTCGTTTTTATTTTAAGATAGGGAGGTAAGTAAACTAATCATATGATAAGCTGACAGAAAACATAAATGTAGAAATCTGGTTTGCATCATTTAGATGTTTAGTGGGTTTTCACCCACCTGTCAATGGTGTGATAGGTTTTGAAGTAGTTATTTTACTAAAAGAAGCAAATGTTTTACCCTCAGTCCCAAATCACACCCATTCTGCAGTCTTTCCGGTGGTTCAGCTGAGTCAGAGAGGTTGTCTGAGTCGGAGCTGTGGGATGTGACAGTACTCACGTACAGCACTGGTCTGCTTCATTGATGGAAATGTTACATCATCACTCTGCAGCTCCTGTTGGTATAGTGGTTCGGCCTGGAATCCCGTCATGTTGCATTTGTGATGAGGATGTGATGAGTAAAAAGGAAGTCAGACCACTGTGTAAAGCAACAGATTTTCCTTTTTGAATTGTGCCTTTTTAGATGCAGTTGCACCAAAATTGTCATTTTGTATCTATTTAACTGTATTCTCTCAGTACACCCTGTTCTGTTGAAGCAAGTTAGACATGTTAATAAATGAGATTCTTGGTAGTTTGTGCTTGCTGTCATTGACATTGAAAACTCTCGCAGCCATTCTTGTTCTGCACTTCAGATTTTAGACTGGGAACAGATGGACATATTACCCTGAGTTGTCATCAGGACCACCTGCTGATGTTTAGTTATATTGTTGATCTACTGTCTGGAGAATGTCAAAAACAAGAAGGTGTTGTTTCTCTAAAGATGAATCGGGTTGTCTGCTTGTTGCCCAGCCAGTGAGAGTTTTCTTGCCTGAAGGGCAGTGTCATGTATAATTTAAACTAAAGGAAACCTAATATCTCTGCCGGGTAGTTCAGCCATGCAGTGAACTGGCACATGGTGCAAAAAGTGACTATAATGATAAGAATGATAATAGAGTTAAAGGGTTTTATTTCAGCTGTGCACCTTTACCTCATCTGCTCATTGCATTTGGCTCATTATTTTGGAAAACAGGTTTATTTATTTCTGTCTTTGTGGAGTGTTTGTTTTGTTTTTGTTTTTTGTTCTCATTAGCATATTTGTTAAAGCTGAATACCTTAATCAAGATTCGAAGTCAGAGTTTAATCAAAATTTTATTATATTAACTCTATCACCAGATTACCAGATTGACTGGTCATTTAACCATATCGGTCTTACTTGGGTTGCTGTAGTTACGTAGCCATAGCAACAAAAGCTGTAAAAGAAACAGCTTTTCTTTATTATTACGTACATAATATTATAACTTGGTTCTAGGTTGAGATATGTCAGTGAGTTTATTCAGGGTGTCATGTCAAGTCATCTGTAGACTGAAGGTTGGGGTAAAAAGGGGAAGTTGAGGTATGTTAGTGACAGAATAGTAAAACAGGATTTATGTAACATACCTTCTGTGCTAGAAGTTAATGTTGTGATGAAATCTGGAAATTCCACCCTTGTAGTTTCACAATAGTGTCGTTGCCATAGGTGACTCAGTTAGAAGTCGACGGGGGGGACAGAATATACAATAAGATGTTGCAGTTCATTGAGTTAGACTGTTGACAGTATATGATAACAGCAGGGTGTACCACTTTTAGCCTTAACATTTTAGTTCAGCTTTGTGTGAATGTTATCAAATTGTAAACTGTTGGCAGTTGCCTAATAAAAAGGCTGCAGTGTGAGTGGCATTCTTTTATTCACTGCTGATTGTGCAAGCCTTAAATTGAGAGTAACTCAAGTGAAGACAGTCTGAGTCTTGCATAATATCTGTAGTCCATTATTTATATAGAGTTGTACTTTTGTTTCACAGTTGTGATCTTACTTTTTTTCATAGCTGTGGTTGTACAAATATTGACAGCTTCAATGTTTCCCAAGGTCTGGGCTTTAAATTGGCTTTGAACATAAGTAAATGTCACCTTAACTTAAGATAAAAACATTTACCACAGACTTTCTCTGTTAAGTCATCATTTTTCCAGGAGACTGAAAGCCTTTCTGTATCTATAAAACAACTAAGTACTTCTCTTTTTAAAATTTGTTTTATTGTTTTAAAATTGTTTTAAAAACAATAAAGCAATTATTTATTATTTATTTTCAGTGTTAATTGTTATATTTCTTTGTATTGCTGTGTTTATTTTGTACAACACTTTGTGTCAGCTGAGGTTGTTTTAAAGCGCTTTATGAATAAGGTTGAGTTGCTCTGAGGGATTATTCTAGTCCTTTAGTCTGTACAATTTTGAAAAGGATAATGCATCTTGTCTTTGCTTTTTCATGCAGAACTACTCCAGTGATTGCCATGCCTCAGCCAAAGTCTCAAGATATGGGCTCTGCCTTCATCCAGACACAGCAGCTCAATGCCGCCATGGCCGACACTTTCCTGGAACACATGTGCCTGCTGGACATCGACTCCGAGCCCATCACTGCACGCAACACTGGCATCATCTGCACTATCGGTTGGTCAACGCTTTATGTTTGTGTCCATCCATTATGCATAACTGTCCACTGTGATTTGTAATGTCGTAGAAGTCACCTTACGCGATTTAAATAAAAGTATTTAGATAAATTTAAAATTATTTGAATTATATGATCATTCATTTTTGTTACGATAACTTCCCACAGGGCCAGCCTCTCGTTCTGTGGAGATGCTGAAGGAGATGATTAAATCCGGAATGAATATTGCTCGCTTGAACTTCTCCCATGGCTCACATGAGGTGGGTGTCTTTACTTATATTTCTGCTTTTTAAACATGTTGGGCAAGGGATACTATCCGTTCAGATAGAGAAGTTGTGTCCTAATTCTGCTGACAAGTCTCATCAAACAGGATTCTGTGCTTTATCATAGAATGGTAGTAGTTGGTATGTTGAACTATGTGGCAAACTTTGTTTTCTCCTGTCCTTTTTTAGTGAATATGCACGTAGTGCATTATGAACTGTAATCAGCTTGCCACTTTAGGCAAGACTAGGCCAGCTGATATGAATGTAAGTAAAAGGTAACCAGGTTAAAATTTTGACAAGATGATCTTGTAAGACTCAGGTGAGCAGGTGAACTTAAATAACCTATTCAACTTTAATACAAAGAGGATGCCATGCAAATTCTAACTTCAATGTTGTTTCTGCTTTTTTTTAAGAAAAAAATAAACAATCTATCAAATCATCACAGAGTAACAAATAATGAAACAACATCCCCACCACATCCAGGTGATGCAAGCAAAGGAAAAGAGAACCTAACCTATTGTGTCATGAAGTGGCCATTTGACATAAGCTAATGATATTTTACCCTTTACACCAAAACAAGCACATATAGGGTTTCTTTAAAAGTGGGTAGCTGCTAATACAGGATTATCTAGAGCAGCATGTTTTTAGTGTTTGGGCTGAGGGACGCAGTTTATTGTCTTTGACTGAACCAGTCAGCTCTATACAGCCGGGTGCCAGCCACCTTGCAGTCGTAAAATGCAACTGTTGGATTTCTGGTTCATGTGTTTGTGCTTATTTCATGTTCAGACAGAGCCTTCAAATAAGACTCTTTGGTCTGTAAACAATACTTTTTAAACCTAATTTGGAATTGCTCACACTTTCATCCTAAAGAACAGCACACTTAATGAAAACTGGAGTGACCACTCAGATGTTTGTATTACCTGCTGGTCAGAGCTTGTACTGAAAATTACAATCATTACAATCAACTGCTGATGTGGGATTTGCAGTTACGTTTGTTCCATTGTTATCAGCAGCCAGATGTTAGTCTTTTATTTTTGTCTAGTGTGAAAGGGCTTTTGGGTAATGGTGCCATTCAGATTAATTGGGTTCCACCGAGTTCTTGGTTCTTTTTGCATGTGCAAAACTACAACTAGAATTGTGTGTGTAATTTGGTATTAGATATAAAATAGCTGAAAACGACGTGAGTTATCTACTGTGTCTAAACAGTCACTGATCTATTTAACTCCCTTTGCACATTTATTTGAGATTTTCTAACCTGCATCTGAAACTAAATCATAATTCTTTTTTTCCTGCCCCACACTACCACATACAGACACAGGAAGTTATGCAATCTTGCTTGACGATTGTTTTGAGTTGGGAGGCAGAAAAGCAGCTGCACATGAGCATAGACGTAATAAAGATCTTTATTACGTCTATGCTCACGAGTCACTGTTGTGCTAACATTTAGCGTTACAAGCAGCGGTGCTATTGTGCCATTACTGTAATGTGTTCTATATCAACACAAAGCTCTGCTTCTCAGCTTTCAGAATCCATTGAAATTATGTCAATAGCATAACCGATGGAAGAGTTACGATATTTCAAAGAATGTTAGTTATTTTCTTTCACTGTGACAGCATCCGGTTTTAGAAGTTCAAAGGAAAAGCACAGTGATCTGCAGCAGCAACCAACACAGGCAAATATTTTTAAAAATGTGAGGAATTTGCTGAAGAGAGCAATCACAATAACAAAGTTTTAGAGTTTATTGTCCTGGATGACCAGCTTCTTTCCATCATGGAAAATCTTCACTGCAAGTCCAATTCTAAGATTTTTTTTAAATAAAAATTCTTGGATTTGAGTTTATTTACTTAATAATTAAAGTAGGCACTAGACATGATGGCTGTCTCACTTCATCTACCTCTCTTCTTACCCTGATGCGTCCATCACTCTGGAACAGGGTAAATCTGGACTCATCAGACCACATAACCTTCTGTTGCTCCAGAGTGCAGTTTTTATGCTCCCTAGCAAATTGAAGCCTTTTTCTTTGGTTAGCCTCACCGGTTAGTGGTTTTCTTATGGCTACACAGCTGTTCGGCCCCAATTCCTTGAGTTCCCTTCACATTGTGTGTAGAAATATTCTCACTTTCACTATTAAACATAGTGAAAGTCTGAGTTCTACATTTGGTTTTTCTTCAAATTTATTTCATCAAAGGTTTAAGTGATCGACGATCACGATCATTCAGGATTTTTTTCCGACCACATTTCGAAAACAATGGTTCCCCACTATCCTTCTAGTATTCAATAATGCATTGGACAGTTCTTAACCCAGTGTTAGTCATTTCTGCAATCTCCTTAGATCTTTTATCTTCTTGATGCATGCCAACAATTTAACCCTTCTTAAACAAACTAACATCTTTTCCACGACCACGGGGTGTGTCTGTCCACATGGTTGTTTAAGAAATGAGAAACTTCTCATTGCATCACTTGGGGTTAAATAACTGGATGCCTCTTCTCTATAGTGAGTCTTTATCTCTCACTAAACACTGCTGTGGCCAAAACATCATCTAGAAATAATGTTTTTGGGTTGTTGTTTTGTTTTAAAAGTAGGTTTTTGCAGGTAGTGACACCATCCAGGTCAGTCATTGTGCAGATTGTAGTTTCACTTGGTGTGTTGCCTGAGTTGAAAGCAGTAAATGTGATTACCTGCCACTTAAGTTATTACTGATTGCTCTGGTTACCTGGCATGAGCAGCAAAAGCCATATGCAGTAGACAGCTGTCTTCACAGCCACAAACACAGCACTACCTGCTAATTATGCTCCATAAACGATTTGACAACACGGCCATAATGAATGTCTTTTCTTCTAGCTTCTCCCACAGCAAGATTGAGAGTATTGTGATAGACATCAACATTTTCAGGACAAGAGTGCACTTTGATTATTTCTTTAATCTTTCTAAACATAACAGAACACCAAATTAAGTTCAAGTCTTTTGCCCTTTTTAATTGAGGAAGGATTTAGGTTGTTCAGTTTTATTGTGCCTATTGATGAATGCAAACTTAACACAGGAATTTCACTTTGTCATCTGGTTTACTATATATGTTGTCCCTGAAGCTGGTAATCATGTGTCATCAAGGTGTGCTCAAGGACATCTGCTTATGATGGGCACTACTTTTAAATGAGACCATTTGATCCAGGTTTATTACTGCCAGTAACTTTATGGCCAGATGCATACTTTACTACTGCAGTTTTAAAGTCATGGTCAAATTATTTTAAACTGATGTGGTAATGCTGTCAGACATGCACAGTTTTAGTTTAGTTTTAGTGGCACCTCACATATCAGTTTGGGTGGGAGAAAGAACTGTATGACCCACAGAGATGCTGATAGTATGCGTATGACTCAATTTATGGTTGTATGAGTTGTCTAAACACACCTTGTGTGTTAACAGTCCCATCTTGATTTTCACATTTACCAGGTAAATATGTTAAGTGTGTGACAGCAGTGGAAGACTGGAAAGAAATACAGGTTATAGGTCACAGGTTCACAAAAGATGGCTGCATAGTTCCTATGGTCTCTGGAGATATAAAGATATTATATTTATTTATTTATTTTCTTTTAGTACCATGGCGATACCATCAAGAATATTCGTGAGGCATGTGAGAGCTTCGAACCTGGCAGCATCCAATACAGGCCTATTGGTATTGCCCTGGACACCAAGGGCCCAGAGATCAGGACAGGCCTCATTCAGGGAGTAAGTAAATTATCATCTTTGTTTGTTTTGCTTTGTTCTCCACTTCACCATATTCAAAATGGTTCAAGAACTTTTGATATGGAAGTCACTGATGCAGTGTAAAATTGTATCCTGTTGTTGTGACAGAGCGGCACGGCTGAGGTGGAGCTGAAGAAGGGCAGCATGATCAAGCTTACCTTGGATGACGCGTTCCAGGAAAACTGCAGTGATGAGGTCCTCTGGCTGGACTACAAGAACATTACCAATGTGGTGGAAATCGGCAGCAAGATCTACATTGATGACGGACTCGTATCCCTCCAGGTCAAGGAGATTGGTGAGTGGAAGGCATAATAAATCTCTCTGAGAAGACTCACGGTGCTTTTATGTGTGTATGTGTGTATTTATTTATTTATTTATGTGTGTATTTTCTCCAGGCTCTGATTACCTCATGTGCGAGATTGAGAATGGTGGCACCCTGGGCAGCAAGAAAGGAGTGAACCTGCCGGGTGCTGCTGTAGATCTGCCCGCTGTGTCAGAAAAAGACATCAAGGACCTGCAGTTTGGTGTTGAGCAGGGAGTCGACATGGTCTTTGCGTCCTTCATTCGCAAAGCGGCAGATGTGCAAGCTGTCAGAAAAGTGCTGGGAGAGAAGGGCAAAAACATTAAGATCATCAGCAAGCTGGAGAACCATGAGGGTGTGCGCAGGTGTGTATGTAATATTTGCTGCTCAACATTTTTTTACTTGTTCGACTGCACATTTATACAAATTCATATCCTATGATGAATGATGGCCGTAATTGAATTTAATGTTTGCCGTCTTTACAGATTTGATGAGATTATGGAGGCTAGTGATGGCATCATGGTTGCCCGTGGTGACTTGGGTATTGAGATCCCCACAGAAAAGGTCTTCTTGGCCCAGAAGATGATGATTGGTCGCTGCAACAGAGCTGGCAAGCCAATCACATGTGCTACCCAGGTCAGATAAATGTACAGGAAATTCGGTTTTGCTTGGCTACCCTGGGAAATAAGATTTAGCAGATGACCGAAAACACCTAAAGTACCAACTTTCAGGAGTAAATAAATACTATGTGTGCACTTGTGTATTTTCCTCATTCCAGATGTTGGAGAGCATGATTAAGAAGCCTAGACCCACCCGTGCTGAGGGCAGTGATGTAGCTAATGCTGTCCTGGATGGAGCGGACTGTATCATGCTGAGTGGGGAGACTGCCAAGGGTGATTACCCTCTGGAAGCAGTACGCACACAGCACATGGTGAGTTCTTGTACATTAACAATGGCAGCCATTTGAAAACTAGATCAAATAAGATAAGCACAACTCAATGATTACAGACATTAATTATCTTTACATGAAATTGCATGATTTGTAATTCTTAAATATCATTTTAAAAATGAGGTTAAAGGCAATAAAACGGCAGCTTTGTGGAGATTCAGTTATTCAAATTTTTGTACGTGTTCACCTGAACGCATCTGTTAATTCTTATTGATTTGCACATTGGTGCTGCAGCTTCTTTCTTTTACACATGACAAAACAGAATGCTGGCAATGGTGTCAGCTGGTGTTTGGTTAAATCCTATTACTACTTTAATTCTAATGATTATCCAGTGAGATATTCACTGTCATTCAGACATGCTAAAGAAAAACAATCAACCACAAAACCTGATCACTTGAGGATAATTGTATTGATAAAGCACAATGTTGCTAAAACTTTCTTAGCCTCTGGTAATTAATCCCAGCTCTGTGGGAGCTTTAAACAGCTGGACTGCTTCAAAATCTTCACACTATGCATGTGATTTTTACTTACTTTAATGGCATGTGGGTACTTCTTCCCAAAACTATGGTGATTGCCTGTTGCCTGCACCTCTTCATCTAACAAACATTATAGCAGCTATTCGGAAGCACTTCTTGCTTTGCAATGGAATCTCCAAACTGATCTGCTCAAGTCTTGATCAACAAATATTTATGGTACCTGAATACACACAGTAGGAAGCCCCTTTCAGACTTGCTCTGAAAAGCGGTAATGTTGCTGACTTTGTCTTTTATACCGTTTGCAATCAGACAAACGATCCGCTCTTTTACCTCGGAGCTGTAGCGGACATTTACTGGCTAGATCCCATGTCATAAGAGTGAAAAAAGTTGCGACACGTCGTGTTTCCTGAACACAGAAGAAATGTTCCCGACAAGTCACAACACAAAGATGTCCTACCCTGTTTTGACAGTCAACTTATTTGGAACATTTCCCCATATCTGAACGTAGCCGGGACGTAAAAGGTCAGTGAGGAAGCGATATGTTTGAAAAGACGACTCCGGTTAAAGAGCGGATGGACTTTTCCGCAAATATTCTGCAATGCAAGTCTGAAAGCGGCTTAAGTCTGGTGTTTGTCATTAGGTCTGTTGTACTAAATGAAAACAGAAGATTTAATGATGGCACATTTTGGAATAAAAAAATCATATTTTCTACTAGTGCACAATAGGCATTGACTGTATTAGGGCAGTTGCTTTAATTTCGGCTCTCTGATTCCCACAGTTGTATTTGTGAGTCAGGGACAGATGACAGCAAAGCCCCTTTTTAAGGTATCAGACTGGATCTTGTTAAAATAATTTAGTCTTAATGATTGCTTCCATCAGCGTTAGTTTGTATCAGCTGGACAATGCGTTCAGTCCCGTCTTGCCTGTCCTTCACGGCTCAAGCCTTTCTTGGCTCGTATCTGCAGATGCAATGCAGATGTCTCAGTGACTCAGCAGTTCTAATGCTGCAACTATACAGCTTGCACTTGGACTGAAGTGGTCTCTGATGCCTCAGAGTTCAGCATAACGTTCCACTGTTATTAATCTCAAGCCAGTCACAGTGAGAGGACAGAAAAACCCACAGGCTAACCTGTAAGCCAATATTATGAATGATCCCTCTGCTTCCTTCTTTTTCCTGGCTGTTTTTAACCATCTAATAAACTCTGCGTGCAGTGTGGCATCTAAACTCTTGCTTATTTCTGTACCCATTTAACACGAGTTGGGTTTTTTAGTTGCCTTTATTATTTCCTTGTATATCTTGTGAAAGGCTAAATGTGGCATTTAATGTTTGTGTTTTGATAAATAGAAATCTCATAGTTCTTTTTAAACCACTCATGTTGCTGTGCAGTTGCTTTAACCTCAGATTAGACTAGGCTGTATTTCAGTTTGAAGTTTAACATCATCCGAATAACAATGTTTAAGTTTTGATCTGTTTTAACAATGTTTTTCCGGGGGGGGGGGGGGGGGGGGGGGGGGGGGGGGGGGGGGGGGGGGGGGGGGGGGGGGGGGGGGGGGGG
>JBBBVU010000001.1:27610415-27621617 GCA_037177055.1 Atherinosoma microstoma | reverse complement strand
CGGGTGGATAACCCCAACATACACCACGTCTGCACACACATGAAAGGACAGACCAGAGAGAATATTGAAGGAGGAGGCAGTATTCAGTCTGCTAAAATAAATAAGGCTGAAGTATCATTCAGAAATTAAAGTGATTGACCAGTGTTAGTAGTGGACTGAGTTGTAAAGTCTTAGTCCTGTTAAAGCACAGCAGCAAATACTTTACATCTGGTGCACAAAGCAAAAATAGTCAAAGCCAAACGATGTGACCAACAACCTCTGGCAGACTCTGACCTATATCAGGGTCTTTGGCCAGCTTCTCATAGCTGCCGTATCCTCGGGAAATGTTGTGCTTTTTGGCAAACTCCTGAGCATCCTCCAACTTGCGAGCAGCCACAGCCACAACCTGTAAATACAGTCACAGATAAAATATAGTGGTCCTATCCCTACCTTACCTACTGGCTCATCATTCACTATTGAAATTACTCCTGTCCTTCAGAGAGACTCATTATATTCTCTTCTTGTGCACCCATACTTTTTCCTGGCAGCTATCTGGGAAAATTCAGCATAAAACATAACTTCTCTTAGAATCTAAGTTTGTTGTTTTTTTGGAGGGGTTTTCTCCAATAGTGGTACCTGTGTGTCACGTCCACTAGATGTCATCACTCACACACACAAACAAAAACTTTTAGTTTATACAACACTGTCTCACAAACACAATTACAGGGTTCGTAGAAAGAACATTCATAAATTCTCAAGAACAGAATGTACCATGCCCATTACACAACCTCACTCAACAGCGACTGATGGAATAATCGGGTCTAAGTCACGGCCAACATCTCAACAACATGAGACATTAAAATGTTTAAGTGACATAATCAGTGGAAAATACCGAGAAGCAATCAACACGGAAGTTGTTTCATTGACTCCTGAAAAGACGCCTTACATTCAAAACACAGAGTAAATCTGAGTCTGTGCTGCTGCAAACAGAGATACCTGATGGTGTTCAGCAGGAAGAGTTTTCAGAGCCACAATGAAGTCATGACTGATCTTCCCAGCGCTGCAGATTCCCCACCTGGTTGCCATGTTGGCCAGCAAAGACGGTCAGAGAGCGGCAGTGACTGTTCTCTACCACAAGGTGGCGCCAAAGCATTGATTTTTAACAGTGTTACGTATAATAATAATAATAATATTAATAATGCCTAAACATATTCTAAAGATACAGGTAACATTAGTGGTTTAGAACAATTGTTTTAAAGGTTTGCTGTAATGGAAAAATCCTTCATCTGTATTGGCTTTTCAGGCAACACATTTCAGCTCGTTCTGTCCAAATAACAGACTTTAGAGGAATTTATCAAACAGACAGCTATTCTTGCCACACATTGTATATTCCTTTAACATTTTAATCATACAGGTCTTCAAAAGCCTCAGACTGATAGACTCTGACACGATACTGCTGTTTATTCAAACTAAAAGTCCATAGCTGGATGCATCCTGGTATGTGTACATGTATAATATAGCACATGTTTTGGCATGGTTTATTGGCCAGCCTCAGCACCACCTTCACACCCAAACACATCCCTCTGCAGTGCTGTCAGTCTGAAGTGTTCTCTATTCCACTAACATTCAATATTACACTTTTCTGAGCACTTTGAAGGTATTTTTTAGGTGAATAATGATTAGATAAAGCTCTGTCATTTAAAGTGATTGATGGGTAGAAGTATCCTCCTTGTTTTCTAAGTAGGTGACTCACTGTAGTTTTCCTCACGAGTTTAACATGCTTCTGGTTGTAAGAACCAACTTTATGTAAAAGGGGGTATTATGTTTAGTTGGTTTACTGAGCTGTCAAAAGTCTTGATATCCATCAATAAAAGAGATGAGCACCTTCGTGAACTTGCCTTGCAAATGTTTTGTTTCATAAATATGAGTTGAAGTGATGCTACAGTAACTTTATGGGAAGTGAAAGAATCAGGTGGAAAGTTATGAACAAACTCAATGCTGTAGACACTCTGGCAGAAATATTGTTTTATAAATGATTAAAACTTCAGTCTTTGAGTATTAGGCATTCAGTGAGCTCATGATGATCTTGAGAGTTTACAAATACATCTGTATAGAAAGGTATTTTTTTTATATTTGAAATACACAAAGCGGCACGGCATATTGTTAAGTAAATGCAATTTAAAACATGATTTGCACAAAGCGTCTCTGTCAAGGGTCTTTAAGAGAACACATAAGCTTTAGTACTAGGTCAACCATAAAAAAAAGACTTGTTTCTTACTCTTGCTTATGATAAACCTATGATAAATCTCTCCTTCATCAGTGTGTGTTCATGTTAAACTTTTACAGGCAGTCTTGGCTGTACACCACCCCCATCTGTCTGCGAATCTCGTCCTCCACCTCAGCCAGCAGAACAGAGTCAGCGTGGGACATCACTGCACTCTCCTTCAGCCCTGCAAGGAGAACCATTCTGATGAGTCCGTTTACAGTAACAGCGATGGGACCATCTTAGATGACACTAGATTATCATGTATTTCTGATATACCCTTGAGTAAACACTGTCGGATTTCCTCCGCTTCATAACGCATTCCTGTACTGTTAATGAAGTTAAGAGGCAAATACGGTTCTGGTAGTGGGTACTGGCTCTCCTTCCCATTCACCACAAATGATGTGGGACACCACATATGGGGAACCTAGAGCAAACAAACAAACAAAACATGTAAAGAAGATTTTTATTATAACAGTAGCAACATGAAGACGTGTCATTTGGACTTTTGTCTTACTTTTTCTGACTTACCCTGATGGTTCCCTTCGTTCCCACAATAACGGCATCATTGGGCAGCTCCATACTTGAAGAGAAAGTAAAAACTGCCATTCTGTTCCCGGAGAACTTTAGAATAACAGCACCCGTCTCATCCACTCCTACAATGATGAATAAAAATGATGCAAATTTAATTAAATCACATTAATCCGGTACAGAGTGGCACATGCTGTTTTACTCACAAGTCTTTTTAAATATATTGATAAAGATGCGGGAAAACTCATAACTGACATTTTCAACTCTCACATGTTTTTTATTTAATCATGTCTCTGCAGAGACTGAGAAATAAAAAAGTTTTAAGTCTTTCAGGTTTTAGAAGAAAGTTTTAAACAAAGCTTTAGACCAGAGGAACAAGTTCTTATACTTCCTGTATATCATTAAAACTTAACAATCTTGTTCCTTTATTACCTGTTTCTAGACAAACCCCGGTGGCCTGGATGCTCTCTGGCTTCTCTCCATTGTACACCATGAATCCCAGCTGTAGGCAGTACATGCCGATACTTAGTAATGCTCCTCCACCCAGCTCCTTCTCCACTAGTTTTGGTACATCTAACAGCGGCATGCCAAAGTCTGATCTGACCAGCTTCACTTCTCCCAGCTCCCCCTGAGCCAGCAGGCGTCTGATCTCCACAGCGGCCGGGAAGAAGCGGCTCCAGACAGCCTGGAGGAAAACAACAGTAGGAATTTTGTTCTGTTCCTTTGTAGGTATGTTGTTCTGTCATGAAATACAGTCAAACTGTCATGGAGTTTCTACAATGTACTTGCTGTTATAATTTGAAGGTAAATAAATAAAAAAACAATATTATCCAAAACTGATGTTTGCAAACATGGAAAGTATCAGAAATGCTGATAATCTTAGTCACTTATGTGAGATTTTATGTGAATTGCAGTCAGCTCAAAATAAGCTTATTTTTCTTATAATTGAAAGTTAATTAATTAATTTATGTATCATAGACCAAAATGCTGCTAATATAAGTGCAAAATTCATTAGCCAGGTGATAAAAATAATTCTCACAGACAATTATTCAGATCTAAAATAATGACATTTTCTTGGTGTGTAAAGTTTGTGCTCTACTTGATTAACTAAAACCACCTTAAACCTGAAATTAAATTGATATTTCAAATGAACAGAGAAGCAGAGTCAATCGAGAGAAATCCTCTTTCTTCTCAGGTCGGCTCCATGTTCACCTCCATGAGGAAGACGTCATTCCTCTTGGCAGAGTCCAGGATCTCTTTCACCTCCTTGGTGTTCATGGCCAGCGGCTTCTCACACAGCACGTTCTTCTTGGCATTCGTAAAGAGCAGACAGGCCTTCAGATGGAATGGATTGATAGCCCCAACATACACAACATCTGCACACACATGATGGCACAAACCAGGGAAAATACTGAAGGAAGAGGGAGTATTCAGTCTGTGAAAATAGTGTCAAGCTTTAATTCATCTTTAATTAATCATGAATTAATAATAAATTATATGGTCCTTCCTTACCAGGTCTTAAAATAAATGCCACCTTAAACAGTAGTAATTTGAAGAAATAATTTTCTGTATGACATCATCAACTTTAGTTTTAGCTGTCAGACAGACTTACCTCACATTTGACTCTAGAATATTTTGTTCTCCAGAAGAGTTCATGGTCAACTCAATTACAGCAAAATGTCCAAGTCCTGTGGCTGCCAAACAAGCTCAAATCACCACCCCTCCACCCCCATGCTTGGCAGTTGGTATGAAGTGTTTGTGGTGATACACTGTGTTTAGTTTTTGGCTAAATGTGGTGCTGTACATTATGACCAAACAACTCCACTTTGGACTTGCTTGTCCAAAAGAAATTGTTTGTAAGCGAGAATAGAGGAAAATGAGATGTAAAATGTAATCTCTGAGCACATAAGTACAAAAAGCAAAAAGCAGTGACAATAAAAGGCAATCAAATCAACACACAACCTCTGGCAGACACTGACCTATATCAGGGTCTTTGGCCAGCTCTTCATAGCTGCCATATGCCCGGCAGATGCTGTGCTTTTTGGCAAACTCCTGAGCATCCTCCAACTTGCGAGCAGCCACAGCCACAACCTGTAAATACAGTCAGATAGAATATAGTAGTCCTGTCCTACGGGCTCATCATTGTCACGTTTCAGACGCCGTTGTAACAATGGCCTTCAAATAATTGTCCATCTAGCTCAAATTTTAGCTTTAGCTATGAAGAAATTTTCCATTTGGCTGCTAAATGAAACATTTCTTCATAACTATACAAAACCTTCTGTACTCTTGTCATCCATTTCATGCCATCACTCATACACACAAACAAGTGTACTTTTGTTTGCTTTATGCAACAAATGATTCAATGAAAACGCACGGCTGTTACCGGAAACATTTATGGAGACTAACATTTTCACAATCACGTCTATTCTATAATTTACGGTAAGAGTTGACCCTTGTGTTGACAAAGTAACACAATCATTTATTTCACGAGAGACAGCTTATATCTGAACAGCACATTAATTCAAATGTTCAAAAAACTTGATTATGATCAGCACAAAATAGGACCGAGAGTCCGTCAACACTGAGGAAGAAGTTTGAATGGGACCTAGAAAAGGGCTTGCCCTTAAATCCCAGCCTGGATGTGTGTCCGAGCCGCTGGAAACACAAATACCTGATGGTGTTCAGCAGGAAGAGTTTTCAGAGCCACAGTGAAGTCATGACTGATCTTCCCAGCGCTGCAGATTCCCCACCTGGTCGCCATGCTGGGCAGAATAAGGACGTCACCGAGCTGCAGTGATCGATTTCTACCACAAGGTGGCGACAGAGCGTTGATTTTAACTGTGAAGTCTCATCATTCTCTTCCATTTTTTCTTTGTTTTGTCTTTTAACCAGCATAATACAAAACCTAAGAATGAACGCAAAATATGCAGCCATAATATATAAGCAGAACGTTTTAAATGAATGAGTATCTATACAACAAAACACAATCATAGAGGATGGAATAAACACTAACAATACTCATAAATGTGATCTTGGTTTAGACTCATAAAGGTTGTACCTCCATGATTTCTTAAATGAAAATAAAGGGGAAATTAATCTCTGGATGACAGAAACCAAAAAGCCCAAAACAGTCCTTAGCTGCCCATGTATGTCTAACAAGCCTCTGATTGTGATGCTTGTTAAATGTAAGAACTGACTAGCCTACATGTAAATGATGTTTAGTTGAAGCACTTATCTAACAAGACTGAATAAGAAAGACTGACAAGCCCCCATCTGGACTCACATGGTAAATATTAAATTTGATTAGTCATGAATTCAGGGTAGTGTTTGGTGCTACATGATCTAAACAGGAAGTGGAGCAGTTAGGGGAAATAAAATAGTAGACTTTACATTTTAGAAAATTTGTCAGAAAATTTATTTGTCAGATTATCAAAATATTTTCCAGTAATGTAATGCACTATTAGACAAAGTGTTACAAAAACATGATTTGCATACAACTTTATGTCAAACTGACATTAGCAAGGCTCAGCCATCAACATGTGAATTATTCTCATTTCTTTTCCATTTCATTCCATAAAATCTTTCTGGAGCAAGAAGACAAAGTTATTTTCCATGATAAACTGCTCGTCTTTTATCACAGTGTGTCTTCATGTTAAGCATTTACTGGCTGTCCTGGCTGTACACCACCCCGATCTGCCGGCGAATCTCGTCCTCCACCTCAGCCAGTAGAAGAGAGTCAGCGTGGGACATCACTGCACTCTCTTTTACCCCTGTAAAGAAAGTCATACTGATGAGTCAGTTTGTTCCAAGCATCTCTTTAAGATCTCAGCACATGGTCAGTAATTATATAGCAACTTTTAACTTAGGCTAAGTACAGCAATCATTCACCCATTAACACAAATCACACAGCTCTGTTTATTCTACACCTGCTGTAGCTTTGTCCCTCTATCGTACAAGCATTCACTTAGTTGAAGAATGGACAGTAAAAGCATACATTAACTTTTAGTTCAGCTCCATTAACTACCTGTCAACTAATATGGATACAAAGATGCTGAATAGTACCTTTGAGTAAACACTGTCGGACCTCCTCTGCTTCATATCGCATCCCTGTACTGTTGATGAAGTTGAGAGGCAAATAAGGTTCTGGCACTGGGTACTGGCTCTCCTTTCCATTCACCACTAATGATGTGGGACACCACATAGGGCTGGGAACCTAAAGAATGAGCAAAGAAGTCATATCCCAACTATGACAGTACATATCTGGATTTTTGCTGTTACACACCCATTTTACCCTCCAAGTTCCCTCATAAATTACTTAATTAAAAGGGGCAATTATGAAAATGCTCAAGGTAGAAGATGATATTGCTTTATGTAGTCATCTTCTTGTGATGACTTACCTTGATTGTGCCCTTCGTTCCTGCAATGATGACATCGTTGGGTAGCTCTACCCCCGATGAGCAAGTCAACACCGCCATCCTGTTCTTGGAGAACTTAAGAGTCACAGTTGCAGTCTCATCCACTCCTGAAATTACATATCGATACACACTACTCACAAAAAGTTAAGGGTATTGAGCTTTCAAGTGGAATTTACAGAACATATAAAAGGTTCATGCTACACTGATATTATATCATGAATGTAGGGCATTTAAGTAGGATAATGCAGTGGTAATTCCTCTATTTCCTACAATTGTTTTCAAGAAAGGCTTATAGCAGTGGTGGGGATACCGAAACATAAAAAATGTCAAGATCTCAATAAGTCGTCATGTGTTAGTGTCGTGTTGGTCTGATGATGTTTAAACGTGGACAGTTTGATAAAGACGACTGTTTAAATACAAGTTGTCATTGTACCAGAACATTTAGTGAACAATTCATGGTTCAGACACTTCTTTTGGATCTTTTTGTGGTTATTCACCTTGTTAGAAAACAGCACGTTACACAACAAGTATTTCAATATTGAACAATTATTGGCGTACATTCAGAAGTTTAAAGAAAGTGAAGTTAAGTTCACAAATAAAGGTTATAGTGCATTTTAGGTTCATTCTGACATCATACAAAAAGCCAAATATCCATAACGTTTTCTGAGTGGCGTATGCAACTGAAACTAAAATACATGATGTTACTGACATGATAAAAGAAGTGAAACTTTAATTATTGCTGAGGTTTAACCTTTACTCTGCCACACAAAGGTTACAGAGCTGAGAGGTGAAGTATTTTTAGAACAGAACAGAGACTGCTGGTTAAACATCAAGCTCATTTCACACAAGTGGATACCTAAGTGGCACCAAAGCTGATTCAGGTGGATGTTGCTTCATCTGTTAGCATGTCAAGTAACACAGCTTGTCGGACACATGAATTTTTATTATTCTGTCAATTAATTACCTGTGTCCAGGCAGACTCCGGTGGCCTGGATGCTTTCTGGCTTCTCTCCATTGTACACCATGAATATGACCTGCAGGCAGTAAATGCCAAGATCCAGTAACGCTCCTCCGCCCAGCTCCTTCTGCACCGATCTCGGTATGTGCATCAGCGGCACACCAAACTCCGACCTGACCATCTTCACCTCCCCCAGCTCTCCCTGAGCCAGCAGCCGTCTGATCTCCACAGAGACCGGGAAGAAGCGGGTCCAAACAGCCTGGAGGGGAAAAAAAGATAGCAGCGGTTCGGTTTAACTGAGTAAAGTATTATTTGTACAATAAAGAAATACAAGAAAATATAAACTTTAACAACTAAAGCAAGTTTAAAAAGATGGGTTTTCAGCTTTTTTTAAAAAAATGAGATGACTAAATCTCCGTAGCTAGGTCTTGTAGGTTCTGCATGATGTGGTAACTCACACTGCATCAGCTCAAAACAATACTTTTGGTGAAGGATGTGTATTTGATGTTTAAAAAGGTGACCATGTACAGAACAGAGAAGAATTCGTTCAGTCCTGATGAATAGGAATCATTTTCTTCGATCAGGTCGGCTCCATGTTCACCTCCATGAGGAAGACGTCATTCCTCTTGGCAGAGTCCAGGATCTCTTTCACCTCCTTGGTGTTCATGGCCAGCGGCTTCTCACACAGCACGTTCTTCTTGGCATTCGTAAAGAGCAGACAGACTTTCAGATGGTACGGGTGGATAACCCCAACATACACCACGTCTGCACACACATGAAAGGACAGACCAGAGAGAATATTGAAGGAGGAGGGAGTATTCAGTCTGTGTGAACATCTAAGATTGAAATATCGACAAGAAATGGAAATAACTGCTGGTCAATTCAAACATAAATAGTGGATTTTGAAAGAAGTCTGGTCCATTGAGTTGTATGGCCTCAGAACTTTGTAAAACATTTTGTATCTGGTGTGCAAAGCAGGAGCAGCAAAGGGCAAACAAACCAGCCCATAACCTCTGGCAGACACTGACCTATGTCTGGGTCTCTGGCCAGCTCCTCGTAGCTGCCATACGCTCGAGAGATGCTGTGCTTTCTGGCAAACTGATGAGCATCCTCCAACTTACGAGCAGCCACAGCCACAACCTGTAAATACAGTCAGAGGATTTAAAGTACTCCTCCTCTCATTGGGAGATACTTCATGCTGTCACTCACCAGTCTTTTTAACCACCGCTATGAGAGCTGTCAGCATCACTTCGTTAAGTACAGTCTCTACTAAGCTGTCACGTCCAGTAGGTGTCACGTGCACGAATAATAAACACGAGTTTGTTCATTCCTCGATAGGCGTCAAGCTGTTTCAAGTAGTGAAGGGGGTTTCAAAGTGCTGCATTTCTTATTTATATGAAATGTGTTCAGACGTAAAATGAATAAATAGAAAAAAGGGTGGGGGGGTCATATCGCATGATTTACGGTAACAGTGTAAAGGCTTTACCGACTGAAGAAATGTCGAGTATGGCGTGCAGTTAGCAAGGTCGCCCACTCACCTCATTAGTTTACTTTATTTAGCAAGTGGCTGCAAGCCAACATCTGTGTCTTTAAAACATTAAATCAAACGGATTTTAACAACTTATAATCACCGGGAAGCATGCAAGTGGCCAGTAAGCCAGAAAAGAGGAAGGCGCCTCAGTAAGTCCCAAATCACCGGGTCTGTTAGTTCCTGCTGCAAACAGAAATACCTGATGGTCTCCAGGAGGAAGAGTTTTCAGAGCCACCGTGAAGTCATGACTGATCTTCCCCGCGCTGCAAATTCCCCACCTGGTTGCCATGTTGGATCAAGTGTCTTCAGCAGACTGGTTAGCTGTCAAAGTTGACTTTGAACTCATCAGCATTAGCTGTTTTCTGCCGCTAGGTGGAGACAGAGCACTAACTGTAACCGTGTGAGGCGACCATAGACTAAAAAAATAAAATAAAATAATAATAGTAATAATAAAAAAAGACTGGATGCGACTGTATGACAGAGTAGTGTTAAAATAGGATTACCTCTAAAACATGCTGGGCAGTGGATCCCGAGGACCATAGGACACTGTAACAGAGGATGCCCCGGGTTCTTTTATTTCATACATTACAGTATAAGCATACTGGTATTGCAAAGAATACAATAAATGTGAAAAGAAGACCAAGAAAATCAGCAACAATAATAAATACAAATAATAATAATAATAATAATAATAATAATAATAATAATAATAATAATAATAATAGGTAATAATCTTCCTCTTCATATGGTTGATATTTTGTGATACAATTATTACCTCTGGATATTGCTCTGGACTATTTGAGTCTTCACTAAATCAGTGAAGTTTATTTTTTGTTTTTTCACTCATGTTATACAGGTGTATGTAAGTGTTAGGGTCCTGTCTAAAACTCATTCATGAAACCATGCCGTGCCAGAAGAATACTTACAGCTTTGACTTATTGGGACCATATGTCTGGCTAAATGTGTAGCAGAAGAGGCCCAGAGGATTTAACAAGTTCTGCAGGGTAAAATGTGGTACAATGACTGCACAATGTAATATAACATAGTCCTTTGCGTTTGGTTGCCTTTTTAAGATAAGAGGTGATCATTTCAACTGCACACAAATCTTGCTGAAACCTCAATAAGCCTACCAAAGCATGGTACGGTTATTATAGAAATTCATGCTTGTTTCATTTATATAGCTGCACTAACTTTAATATGCAGTTTAAATGCAATATGCAATTGCATACTATAATTAGGCCATCTCTACTTTTCATTGGTTAGAAAGAATTATGTGGACAAGCTGAATGCCACAAAAATGCCAGCAATATCATATACCTTTTCCCAGTTTTTAATTTTTTTTCCTATTTTCAGCCTTTTATGATAACAAGTGATATTTTCTTTGAGGGGTTCTTTCTTTCTTTATTCATTTTTGTTTGTTTATTTTGTGATTATACACACAGAACTTCCTTCAGTTAAATGAAGACAAAACTGAAATCATAGTTTTTGGAGCCAAAGAAGAAAGATTAAAAGTCTGCACTCAACT
>JBBBVU010000001.1:27599507-27610356 GCA_037177055.1 Atherinosoma microstoma | reverse complement strand
TGCTTTCTGCACCCCGCTGTAATGTTTCTAATGTTTGTACGTAAAGCACCTTGAATTGTCCTGTACATGAAATGTGCTATACAAATAAACTTGCCTTGCCCAAAACACTTGAGTCTCATGTATGAAACAGGCATTCTCTACATGTGTCAGTAATCTTTTCAAAGTGTTTTTCTCACTTTTTCAAAAAAATATTTTTCAAATTCCAATTATTTTTTAAAAATCATAAACAAAGGCCAGAGGTCAACTATAAAACTGCTTGTTACCAGCAGGTGGTATCATGTAGTATAGGCATTTTAAAAGTGACATTTATCTCTGTCCACTTTGAAGCTGAGCGGTTCTTAAATGCAGCTAGATATGGCACTGTGCTAGCTTGGAAAGAAAATAAGAATTCTCCTTTAATCAAGCAAAATGAAAGAAAGGGGGCAAAATGGCAATATCAAATGTTTCACTTCATATTCATGGGATGCATCAGTGAAACATCCTCCAGTTTTAGATGTCCTGTGAGTCCAAAAGGTTGAGAGCAAGTATTAAATGAGCCGTGCTCTTTGCTGACTCACAGAAGCCTTTCTTTGTCCTAACCTTGAAAAGCAGACACTGCAACCTATTTTTGAATCTATTTGTACACCGCTGCAAGGGTCAGACATGACAGAACACCTTCATTCCAATGTGCCACTCGGAGTCTCTTCTTCTATCCAGCCATTGCTGTTTGAAATGAAACACAGCTTTCACAATCATTCCTTTATTGGATTCATCAATCACACACCTCACAGTGACAGCTGGGTTTGTCTTTAAAGGTCTAGGACTTCATTACAGGATGGTGATACACAACATGGATCCTTCATTTGTTTACAATGTGATTTATCTGGTTTATGGCATATTTTTTTCCGAACTTCTCAGTCTGTGCGATTTTAAATTCGTTGTTATATTCAGTATAGTTGACTAACAATGTTTGGGATTATCAAGAGCATATCTAAAAAAAGAATGCATGTGGAGCAAAATCTCTAAATGAAACACCCTCAATTACCCCTACATGTTCAGATAATCTACTGATCATTAATTAAATGGTAAATCCCAGTCAGAATTACTCCATTGCTACTGCATCTGCTCAGACTTTGTCCCACGATGCCATGCGTGATCTGCTTATTCCAGTGATTCAAAGCTTTTCCCTTAAGCAGCTCCATCCGTTCCATCTGAGTAGGTTTACTGTGGGTCAAGCGAAGCAGCTCTGCTTTGGAGTGATGTCACTGGCTGTCCTGGATGAAGACAACTCCCACCTGCTTCCTGATTTCATCCATGATCTCTGTCAGTAAGACAGAGTCAGCCAGAGGCATCCGTGGGCTCTCCTTAAGTCCTGCAGATGCAGAGGAGTTAAACAGGAAAATCAGAAAGAGGGACAGACATCTGAGCACAACCATAGTTAAATTATGTACATATTCATAATGAAGCATACAGTGTGGCAAACCAGGGATGAAAAGATTATGCAAATGACTATAAGAAGCACAAACAACAAGCCTGTAATAATACATATTACAGAGGACACTCCAAGGACTGATAGCAGCGCCAATTCTGACTCAATCTGATGTTTACATTTGTGTTTAACTATTTGTCTAAAACATCATCAGAAGCCCCTAGAACGTAACTGTTTCACTGAATTGCAGTCTCTTCCTTTCAAACTGACGTCACCTTTGAAACGGTGGTTTGAGCTGTTCAAAATAATTTCATCTCTGTGAAGACAAATACACAACTTTCCTTTTATCGTGACCTACCTTTAAGGAGGCACTGCCTCACTTCCTCTGCCTCATAGCGAAGCCCAGTGCTGTTGGTGAAATTCAAAGGGAGACATGGTTCAGGAAGAGGATACTCTGTCTCTTTGTCATTCACCACCAGTGTGGTTGGGCAGTGCATGGGGCCAAGGACCTGAGGGGCAAAAATAAGGAGAATTTTTAAAGCAAATGCAGTCTCTTAACTCATAAATCGTTTGACGTAGTTGGTATGATTTTATGTCTGATTACTTCAGTTTGATTAAATGCAAAGGTTATTCTCATTCATTTCAGTCTTTGTATTTCCATCATTCCTTAACCCGCTGAATATGTATTTTGCTCAGTCTACAGCAAGTCTTTTATCCATAAAAACCTGTTTTAGGCAAAAATGGCAGGATTTCAAGGGGTTAAACAGGTGATATGTTCCTGTACAGCACTGTGTAACTTACTTTAATGGACCCCTTGGTGCCACTGATGACAGCATCATTTGAAAGCCGTGCAGCGATTGAAAAGGCACAGAAAGCCATCCTCTTCTTTGAGAATTTCATCACAACAACCACTGACTCATCCACTCCTGTCAAATATTTGAAACTTTAAGTCACTGCAAATTGGGAAAACAGCAAATAATTGAAGTAATAAATGCATAAAAATGGTGCATCCGATTGTTGTGGTTATTTCAGTTCAGCTCTATCCAGCCTTAGTAAGAGGATTTTTTTAATGAAGAGAAAATTTGTTTTTCAGATACTCATTAAGTTGACATAAAGGCAAATAAATACTCATATCATGTACAATGTGATGGCCTTACAATGCAGGATATCTCTTTGTTAGGCACACAGTTACATATTCTCCTGCCAGTATTACTGTATTCTCCGAGGGGGGATTTGGATTAGTCTGACATTTTAATAATAAGTCTTGGATTTTCTGTGAGAAGATATTCTGCCCTGAGGTGTTTACGTTTGAGTTCATTTATAAGTGAATTTCTCTGAAAGTTTATCCTTTGTCACACAGTCCTGTTTTTCTTCACAGTGAGTCTCAGTTTGTGATTACTGATTCATGCTGTGTGGTTAATGATACTAATCTACATTGCATCCCACATCTGCTGCATGACCCTGTGTGCTAAATCATACCCGAGTCAAGCAGCACCCCTGTGGCCTGGATGGACTCCGGCCTCTCGCCGTTAAACACCATCAGCACAAACTGCAGGCAGTACACTCCTATATCCAGCAGAGCCCCTCCACCGAGCTCCTTTTCCACTGAGCGGGGGATGTGGAGCTGAGGGGAGCCAAAGTAGGCCTTCACTAGCTTCACCTCCCCTACTGTCTGCTCCGCCAGCAGCCTGCGCACCTCAGCGTGCACAGGGAAACAGCGGGACCAGATGGCCTGGGAGGGACAGAGCAGACAGCATCACATTACTACAACAGTAAACAGTTTATAGTGAAGTTTCACTTGAGCAGCAGTTTATTACCACAGCTTTTCACCTGTTTGTCACTCTGGCAGTCATACACAATGAACCACGAATAAAGCTAGCACACCACAGCTTCCTATGAACCTCCTGGACTAGAAATGTGTAAATCCATAAGAATTTTATACAACAAATTTCTGCAGTTTTCCCGTAGGCTAATGCCAGCAGCTATACCCACACTAGATATAAAACAACCTTTTTATATCTTAGAAAATACACATTTTATTTTGCTCCGTTTCATGAGAATTTCATTATTATATATCTATACAATATCTTTACAATAAATGTCACACAAAGAGTACTAAAGCTAATTAGCTGATTGTTAGCTTAGTGTAGATTGTAGCTAGGAAAAATAGCCATCTTCACTCTTTCTAAGGACAGCAAAATCTATACAACAGATCCTATAAACCTATAGCTACTTACTTCACATTAAGATCATGATTTCATTTTCAGTATAGCTCATGATCAAGTCGTGGGTTTAAGCAGAGTTATGCTAATGCCTCATAAAAATGTATCCTTGTTAGCTGCAGCAGCTTCCTTTTTCTTGAATGGTCATAACATTTAAAATAACTATCAAGATACTGTGTAATGCAGCATGCTAAAGTATTATAGCCTTTTGCTCTACCAAGCGAAACTCTTCGCTACCTTTCTATGTTTTATGCTATGCTAAGCTAAACAAGTTCAAGTTCATTGCCTAACCAAAGTGTTCATTTAGCCAACATGTCAGCACACCTCTTCCTTTATGTTTTATAAATGACCAAGGTGTCTCTGTTGACACTGATTTCTCACAGACTAGGCTATTACTGTTCTTCATTGCCTATGAATATTAAGCTGCTTTCAGACTTGCATTGTGGAATATGTCCGGTAAAGTCCATCCGCTCTTTTACCGGAGTTGTCTTTTGAAACATATCGCTTCCTCGCAGACTTTTTACGTCGCGGCTACATTAAGATATGGGGAAATGTTCCGGATAAATCAATTGTTGAAAGAAGGTAGGACGCCTTTGTGTTGCGACTTGTCCGGAAAATTTCTTGTGCATTCAGTAAAAACGACGTGCCGCAACATTTCCGCTCTTATGGGGTCTAGCTGGTAAATGTCCGCTACAGCTCAGAGGTAAAAGAGCAGAACATTTGTCTGAATGCAAACGGTATAGAAAACAAAGTCTGCAACATTACTTTTCAGAGCAAGTCTGAATGGGGCTTTAGTAAAGTGGTGTAGTGCAGTGTGCTTAGATTTGCCACAGGGTGAATAGCCTAATAAGTTTGCCAAAAAGTTGAGTGGATCACAACTTAAAATAGCTTTAATAGCAGTTCATTTAGTTAGAGTCCTATTTATGCTCCCTTTACAAACGTAATAGGTACGTCAGTTTCAAACGTAACTGCTCTCATAGGCATGGCTGTTAGCCAATACATCCACCTGAGAGACCAGAGTTTACCTCTGGGTTCCAACGTGTGTGTTGCACTAAAATAACACCTGACAATATTTGGTCAACCATTTTTCTATAATCTTTTTTTGTCTGACAGAATTATCGGCCACCTACAAAAATCACAGATACTATTGATGTCCCTTTTGTAAATGCTATAATACGACAAAGTTTGGAAATAGCTATATACCTACAAATAAATACAAAAATTATCATTAAAACAGTTTTCATTAGTTGAAGCGTCCGACCATCCAAGGTGGAATTGCTACATTCCTCTATATTCCTTTGAAAGCCAAACTTCAAAAGACAGTCATTTTAACATATGGAAAACAGGAGTTGTTGGTCTATGTTTGAATCAAATGATTAGTTTATCTGACCTAAGTCATTAAATCACCAAGTTTGATACGGACAACTCCTATCTTATGTGAGGAGAAAAGCCAACCAACATCCAGAAACCAGAATGTGAAATCCTTCAGCCCCCAAAGTTGAAACTTTTTTCAGTGGGCTTGAGCAAAGAGATGTAACTGGATAATATTTCAACTAAAAAAGAAAAGATAACAAAGCTTGTGTGATTCACATGAAAAAATCCCTTCCACTCATGTTATTTACTCCTCCAACAACACGATGAATATGTTTGCATGTCATTGTGGAAAAGCTATGATGCAAATGTAGGAAGAAGAATTGTACTTTCATCTTACTCTGCACTAAAATAGACAAACTGGGCTCAAAATATTAGTTGCATTAGGAAATATACTTTTGTACTTATTTCCAGTATTTATAAATCACAAAGCAAAGTTTAAGTATTTAAAATGATTATAGCACAAAAACTGCTACTGCAATGACCTCAACTGTCATGCAGCAGTCAGCCTTGGGCAAAGGTCCTCCTTACCTCCATCAGGAAAACATTGCTTTTCTTGGCTGCTGCAATAAGGTCTTTCACCTGTCTGGAGTTCATAGCAAAGGGTTTCTCACACAGCACATTCTTCCCAGCCTCGAGGAACAGCAGACCAACTCGCCAGTGCTCTGTGTGCAGCACCCCCAGGTACACAATATCTGTAAGGACACAGGTGTTTTATCTTCATCTTCAGACAGTGACACCAAAACACCAAAATGTCTGCCTGCACAGCCAGGTCATTCTGAGCTCTTAACTCACCAATGTCTGGGTCACTGGCAAGCTCCTCATAGCTGCCATAAGCTTTAGGAATATTGTGTTTCTTGGCAAAACCTTTAGCACGCTCCATACTCCTTGATGCAATGGCTACCATCTGTGCCAAAAGAGCAAACAACACACACACACTGCAGATCAGTCCAGTAAATTATCCTTTGAGATAATGACAATTTGGAGAACATGTTTGTATCAGGTACCTGATGATCTTTAGAGGGCAGGGTCTTCATGGCCACGCTGAAGTCATGGCTGATCTTCCCAGCTCCACAAAGTCCCCATCGAGTTGCCATGTTGAATTGGATTGTAAGTGACAAATGAGTAGGATGCTGCTTTAGTATAGAAATGAGCTGCAGGCAAGTTGTGACCTTGGAAAAGGTTGCACATTCAGGGGGAAGAAACTTACCAAACTGTCATGCTGTAGAGCCAGCGGCTAGAAGGCTCCATTTATATGCTGGAGAGGCACAATGTGTCACCTTCCTTCTGTTCCCACCCTGAGGTAGAGGTTGTAACACACACAAACATGCACACATCTTGCTGTGTTGTTGAGCTGTTGCTGATACAGGCCTTTCAATCCAGGCTGAGGTAGTTTGCACCAGTTGTCTCTAACAATCTGTAACAGGATGATCATTGGGGCTCTTGCTCATCATTAACATGCTTGGGGGGGTGCAGAGTTAAATGTGTGCAGGCCAGGGTGAGGGTTCACCTTGCCTACAGATTAGCTCAGGTCAAGTACTGGAACCAGGAGCGGCTTTGCTTTGTTTCCCTGTGGGAGAGACTGATTAGCTCGCAATGGTTTGACAGCCGCACAGAGGCCAATGATTAAACTGAAGTCCCATGGGGGTTGCTGGAATAAATAGATATGCTGGGTTCACAGAATTCTCACGAAGCCCAATGCAGGGCAATTTGACTGACCAGTAAGCTGAGCCAGGATGACTATGGAAAAGCATCAGCTCACTTGCCCTTGAGCTAAATATTATCGGTTTGGCCAGACAGGCGGTAGTGTACACTTGTAGCCACACTCCACCAGTAGAGGACACTGTGCTGTCAGTAGAGTTAACTTTCTCTCCCATGCTCTGAGAATTTGGCATGGCTCATTGCAAGGAATTACACACAGGTTTGTAAAATCAGGTTAACCAAGAGGAAGGAGGGTGCACCAGGAGAAGTGCTTTAGTTGTAAAACAAACAAAAACAAATGTGTCATGATTATATAGTTTGAAAATCATTTCCTATAGGATTTAAATTGTTCTTATAATGGGTTTATACTTATAGTGTGTTCAGCATTTAATAGAGTGTCTAGTTTTACATATGTTCTAGTTTTAAGGATGTGTATATGTTCTATAGCCTATGTGCTCTGTGATAACTGGATTTATTTGTGAACATAGTGTCAGCAATATTTTAATTATATGAAAAAATATTTAAAAAAAAAAAAGGAATTTCATCAATGACAGTGCTCCTCAGTGGCTGTTCTCCTTTTGTATTTCACTTCCAAATGAATTCTGGGAGCTGTGTGCCGTTGTCATAACAACAAGGTACCAGCTGGGCAATTTGTATGCAAATGGCATTGGGCTTGGCTTGATATTACTGCCTATACCACAGGACCTGGTTGCCATGGGAATGGCCAACTCCTCCTTGAGTAATATTTACTTTTTTTTAGGTAAAATACATTGCAGAGTTTCTTTGGTAGGACAATTCACTGACATCACCGCTGGTGATAGAAAAAAAAGCAGGTGGTGTGAGGAGGTGTAAGATGACAGGACAAGTGCAACTAGATGTTGAATTGGTGTGAAGCAATGAATTGGGTCTGAGCTGTCTGACTCGGCTGCCAGCAGGCGGACATACAACGCGCAACACAGAGGCTCAGGTGGTCAGAGAGAGCAGTTCTAGTCAGAATTTGGATGGGGTTTGATCTCATTGCACTGGGACCTCCTGATTTCACCGTCATTGCTATGGAAAGTGAGCAGGCTTTGAACTGATCAGACTTTCAGTTTTATTTAAAAAAAAGTGGCTTAAAAGTGCAGAGCACAGGATGCAGATTTGGTTTTTCAGCTTATCTGTTTGGCCTTAGGATGAAGGTGGATAGTAAAGATGGCTGATGAACCACAGCGTTCAGAAACCTGGCATGTGGAAGGAAGCGAGTGCCTCATTAATTCAGCACAGGCAGGACGATTGCCTTCCCACTCCTATCACTTCTTCCAGTTTTTATTTGATTAAGAATTCATGCATCATCGCTTGTCTGCATCCCTATTCCACCAGGACATGAAAGAATGACATTCGATGGGTCATGTGAACGGTCACAAGTTTATTCACAGGGGGGGGGGGGTCATTTTGCCCGTGGAGGTGGTTGATCATAGCAGACAGTTCTGTTTCACACATTGTCACGTCATTTAATCTGAGTATCTTGCTGCCAGAAACACTCCTTGTCACTGGGAAAAACCATGCTCTACTGTTACAATAAATACTTGGAAAAAAAGATTTATTTTTTTAGACATGTATGACTTGTTGACAAATTTTAATCTTTAAAGCTGGTTTGTTTGGATGAATTACTCTTTTGGTGTTGAAATAAATTAGTGAAGTTATCAAAAGCTTTAATGTGGCTCTACAACGCCAGTTACCACATAACAGCTCCATATTTCATCAGCAACTTTAAATTAGCAAGAAATAGAAGGGGACCAGAGAGAGGCACCCTAATCCTAATGTGATTGATGTAGATATGTATAGGATGTTTCCCCCCCTCCTCCAGCTGTCAGTGTAGGTGAGAGCCATTTTGGCACTGTGTATGTTTGTCGTGCAGGGACAAAAACTGTAATGCAGCAGTTATGGGAGCACCATCACGCCTTCATCTCTGTCTCAAGGTCACTGCAGAGGAAGGGTGACAGGCTAGACTAGCGCAAGGAGGTGCCAGCCATTTTGAGAGGAGGTTTTGATGAATCTGGGGAGGGAGAGGGAAGTGTGCAGCAAGGAGCAATAAGTCATTTTGTCAATGCTACAGCATGTTGTGATGTGTGAGCGGGGCTATTTTTTTCCATCAGCAAAAGTGTGACAGAGGGATGCTGAGAGGAGCAAGCAGAAATGGGAGCCTTTGAGCCGCAATGTGTCGGCCCTTTGAGAGTCATATCTTTGTCCGCAGCACACACATACTGGGAGGCTGAGCTATGGAGCAAGATCAGGAGCAGGGAGGACCAGAGCTGACTTAACAGCCCATCCTCTGGATGGTATGTCCAGTGGGGAGGGGAGCAGAATGTTGACACACAAATACAAACACTCGCTTTAACAAAGATTCTACTCTTTATTTTTACCCATTCTCTGGGTGTTATCTCCCCCCCCCCCGTTTTCAGCTAAATATACATCTGCCCCGGTGAGGTACTTTGTCTCAGAAAGTATGGGAAATGTTGTACCAGACCTTAGTCATCTCAGTTCAAATTTTGTATTGTCTGGCATGGTAGAGAATAAACTATCTTTTGTGGAAGAGCTACTAAAGAAAAATAGACATACAATAGTCTTTTAATTAACAATATTCTCAGAAAGCATGGTGTCCATAGAAATGCGATGCACAATCCCAATTCTCCTGCTTTATCCTAAATCAAGATCTTCCAGATAGATTTCAAGTTTGATTTACTTCATGTTAACTGTATTTCATAATGAAGTGATCCATAAGAATATTAAGATGAATCCCAAAGTTGTGTGCAGTAGTGCAAAGTCATAGGTTTCACAATTTAAAATTTTCTCTAGATTATGCTCACTAGTGAACCAGTAAAGTTATAAGTGCCCACTTGTCAACTAGTAGATGTTAAAAGGCTCGCTAGTTAACTAGATAAAGCCTATTTGACCTTACTAGTTATCTGTTGTGACAAAATGTGTACTTGTTAACTAGTAAAATCCAAAATGTCTACTTGTTACACAAGTGAAAGAAAGACGCCACTAGTCAACTAGAGAGGTCAAACATGTTAACTAGCTAAGACATGATTGGATCTTACTGGTTATTTAAAAAGACCATAAATGTTCAATAGTTGACTACTGAAAATCTAAACACTAGTTACACCAGTTGCACAGAATACTAATCAGGAGGCGGGAGAGAGATGTAAACAGAATTCTCTGATTGGATCTCTTACTAGAACTCCACCCAATGAATATTTAAAGCCCAAAACATTTTCACTGTTTGCTTGCAGAGGAAGGCGTAAAGATGCATGTACAAAGAAATTTAGTAATTTCATTTAACATAACATAACACAAAAACAGCTATATAGAGCAACAAAATTCTTCGATATTCTATAGCTGAATTTTTTGCACATAAAATGATATTCTGATAGTCGAGTCTCGGATTGAGGAGGAGCAGTGTGGTTTTTGTCCTGGTCGTGGAACAGTGGACCAGCTCTATACCCATCTTCAGGGTCTTGGAGGGGGCATAGGAGTTCGCCCAACCAGTCTACGTGTGCTTTGTGGACTTGGAGAAGGCATTTAACCATGTTCCCTGGGGAATCCTGTGGGAGGTGATCTGGGAGTACGGAGTGCCGGACCTCCTTGTAAGAGCTGTCCAGTCCCTGTATGACTGGTCAAGGTTGCCCTTTGTCACAGATTCTGTTCATAACGTTTATGGACAGAATTTCTAGGCGTAGCCGAGGCGTTGAGGGGGTCCGGTTTGGTGGCCTCAGGATTGGGTCTCTGCTTTTTGCAGCTGATGTGGTTCTGTTGGCTTCATCAGGGCATGATCATCGCAGCCGAGTGTGAAGCGGTCGGGATGAGAATCAGCACCTCCAAATCCGAGACCATGGTCCTCAGCCAAAAAAAGGTGGAGTGTCCTCTCTGAGTCGGGAGTGAGGTCCTGCCCCTAGGGGAGGAGTTCAAGTATCTCGGGGTCTTGTTCATGAGTGAGGTAAGGATGGAGCAGGAGATCGATAGGCGGATCGGTGCGGTGTCTGCAGTGATGCGGACTCTGCATTGGTCCGTCGTGGTGAAGACGGAGCTGAGCCAAAAGGCGAAGCTCTCGATTTACTGGTCTATCTACGTTCCTACCCTCACCTATGGACACGAGCTCTGGGTAGTG
>JBBBVU010000001.1:27568219-27595466 GCA_037177055.1 Atherinosoma microstoma | reverse complement strand
CCTAGCTAAGGGACAACTAGCCTAGCTAAGGGACAACTAGCCTAGCTAAGGAACAACTAGCCTAGCTAAGGGACAACGAGCCTAGCTAAGGAATAACCAGCCTAGCTAAGGGACAACGAGCCTAGCTAAGGAATAACCAGCCTAGCTAAGGAACAACGAGCCTAGCTAAGGGACAACGAGCCTATCTAAGGAACAACGAGCCTATCTAAGGAACAACTAGCCTAGCTAAGGGACAACTAGCCTAGCTAAGGAACAACTAGGTCCAGTCCTACAGGTCCTACAGGTCCTCTGTGTCTCTGCAGCTCTGAGCCAGATCATGCTGTTTGTGGACGGTATGAACGGGGTGATCCACCACAACGAGACGGTCCAGTGGCTCTACACCCTGACAGGAAGTCTGGTGAGTCCTTGCACTTCCTGTTCCAAACCGCCCCCCCGTTCCCCCCCCCCCGGACCACGTCAACATGTCTCTGTCTCCTCAGTCTCGTCTGGTGGTGAAAACGTCGCTGAAGCTGCTCATCGTCTTCGTGGAATATTCAGAGTCCAACAGTCCTCTGTTGATCCAGGCCGTCACCACGGTGGAGGACAGGAGAGGTACGCACACACACACACATATACACACACACTCACTAACACACACACACACACACACACATTATACACACACACACATATACACACACGCCCACACACACACACACACACACACACACATATACACACATATACACACACACATATACACACATATACACACACACATATACACACACATATACACACACACATATACACACACACATATACACACATATACACACATATACACACACACATATACACACACATATACACACATATACACACACACACATACACACACACACACACAAACACAAATTCTTCTCTCCTTCACCTGTCCTCCATCCCTACAATAGCATAGCCACACAAACAACCCACAGATACTCAAATGCAGTACAGTTGTTTTCCTCTTTTCCTCCCTCTATTTTTTCTCCTCCTTTTTTCCTCATCCTCTGGGGATGTCAGCATGGTTCTGTAGCAGTCTGTTGGATCCATGGCTGTGAGCTATGTGGTTACACACTCATAGAAACAATTACATGAAATGAAAAGCTTGCAGAGTTTGCAAATAAACATGATTCCCTTCACCTAGCGAGGAAACATCAAGGGTAAAAAACCTCAGAAGGATCAACAAATGAAAGTGGGCTCTCTCTTACTCAAGTAATATTTGCTGCCTTTATGTTTTTCAATAACTTTTTTTTTCTCTAAGAAACATGCTTCTTAGTTAGCTTGTGGTGCTTTTGCAGATGATGCCTGTTTCCAAACTTTTTTAGAAAGTAAAACCAGAGGCCATGGAGAACGACTTCCGGATGGCTTAGAGGAGATTCTGGTCCACCATCCGGCATCTCGGGAGGGGAAAGCAGTGCTCTGTCAACACTGTGTACAGTAGTGATGAGGGCTGCTGACCTCAACTCAGGATGTTGTGAGTCAGAGGAAGGAATACTTCAGAGACCTCCTCAATCCCACGTCAAACACGTCTTTCGATGAGGAAGCAGAGTTGGGGACCCGGGGGTGGGCTCTCCTATCTCCGGGGCTGAAGTCACTGGAGTGGTTAAAAAATTCCTCGGAGGCAGGGGCCTGGGGAAGGACGAGATCTGCCTGGCGATTCTTAAGGCTCTGCTGTGGGGCTGTCTCTTGGTTGACACACCTCTGCAGCATTGCATGGACATCAGAGACAGTGCCTCTGGACTGGCAGACTGGGGTGGTTGTCCCTCTCTTCAAGAAGAGGGGCCGAATGGGATGTGCTCCAACTACAGGGAGATCACACTCTTCAGCCTCCCTGGTAAGGTCTATTCAGGGATTCTGGAGAGGAGAGTCCATCAGATTGTTGAGTCTCGGATTGAGGAGCAGCAGTGTGGTTTTCGTCCCAGTCGTGGAACAATGAACCAGCTCTGCACCCTCTTCAGGGTCTTGGAGGGGGGATATGAGTTTGCCCAACCAGTCTACATCTGCTTTGTAGACTTGAAGACCTGTGGGGTCCCTGTACGACCGGTTCTATACCTTGGTTTGCATTGCCAGCAGTAAGTCAGACTCATTGCCTTTTGTCACTGATTCTGTTCATAACGTTTATGAAGAAAATGTCTAGGCCCAGGTGTTGAGGGGATCCGGGTTTGTGGCCTCAGGATTGGGTCTCTGCTTTTTGCAGATGTGGTTCTGTTAGCTTCATCAGGCCGTTATCTCCAGCTCACGCTGGAACGATTCACAGCCGAGTGTGAAGTGGTCGGGATGAGAATCAGCACCTCCAGATCCGAGACCTTGGTCCTCAGCCGGGAAAGGGTGGATTGTCTTCTTCAGGTCGGGAGTGAGGTCCTGCCCCAAGGGGAGGAGTTCAAGTATCTCGGGGTCTTGTTCACGAGTGAGGGAAGGATTGAGTAAGAGACTGATAGGTGGATCGGTGCGGCGTTTGCAGTGATGCAGACTCTGCATCGGTCTGTCGTGGTGAAGACGGAGCTGCGCCAAAAGGCGAAGCTCTCGATTTACTGGTCTATCTACGTTCCTACCCTCACCTATGGACACGAGCTCTGGGTAGTGACCGAAAGAACGAGATCACAAAAACAAGAGGCCGAAATTTCCTCCGCAAGGTGTCTGAGCTTTCCCTTAGAGATAGGGTGAAAAGCTCTGTCTTTTGGGAATGGCTCAGAGTAGAGCTGCTGCTCCTCCACATCAAAAGGAGCCAGATGAGGTGGTTCGGGCATCTGGTCAGGATGTCGCTTGGACGCCTCCCTGGTGAGATATTTCCTGCACGTCCCACTGGGAGGAGACCTGGGGGAAGGCCCAGGACATGCTGGGATTGCATCTCTCAGCTGGTCTGGGAGCTCCTCGGGATCACCCTGGATGAGCTGGCAAATGTGGCTGGGGAGAGGGAAGTCCGGGCTACCCTGCTCATACTGCGACCCGATCCCAAATAAGCGGTGGAAGATGGATGAATGTTTTTTGTTTTTTTTAAGAAAATAGGAAGGTAAAACCAGCTTGGCAAAAACTTTCAAATAAATATTAGTGTCAGTGTTTTAATGTTTCTGCTGCCCCCAGGTGACCAAATAAAAATTAAGAGTAAGTAGAAGTACGAACAGTAACCCAAACCAGAATCATGTCTTAATGCCAATCAAGCTGTTTTTGTCACTCAAGAGAACCAACCCGTGTAAGATCAATATTTTTACTTTTGCAACAGCGATTTGGTACAGCTTGGGTAAGAAACAAGAGACTGACATAAATGGTTTAATGTTTAAGAGCTGACAGGCAAAAGGAGAAAATCACCAAATGCATGAGTGATTTGCACATCTTGTGAAGTGGCAAGTGATTTGGTTCGCTGAGAAAACATGTTGGCAAAAGCGCAGAAACCATTTCAATTTACCTGTGTAAAACGACAATCGAAAGAAAATCGGACCTAGTCAATACAAGGTGTCAATCAATACAAAGGTCTTCTATAACTTACACTGTAGCTATTATGTTCAAATTAATTAATTTTGCTGAAGGTCTCCCTTTTGGCTGAGCTCTCATTATTTTCTGCTCCATCCACCCTGGGCTTTTTCCTCTCTTCTGCACAGCCTTTTATTTGTGAATGTGCTCCTGATTGCTCAGCAGTCCTTCAAGCCTTACGGTGAGTTCTATTTCTAACTCTTTACGCACCAGAGGTGGTCAGTGAAAGGGAAGCTTTATGTTCTATAATGAGAGGGGGGGAAAGAATATTCAGTGAAAGATCTTTCATCATTCAGCCGTGCAGAGGTCTAACAATCACAGCTGACTCTGTTTTCACTTAACACTTGTATATGTGTGCAGCAGCTCTCCTGGGCTAAATGACATAACATATAGGCCACTTGACATAAGGATGATGATTGCAGTGCTGGCTTTGACTTTTTCACCATGTGCATTCCATCTGTTACCTGGCTGATGATGAACATTTTGTTCACAAATCTGGGTGGTGTCTGTGTTTAAAATTACTACTTCAGGAATAAGTCTGCATAAATTTTCTGTCAGTTGGGAGTATTTCAAGATGTAATTAGATGCCTCTCACGTTGGGGAATTATATAATTATAAAGCACACTAGGCGGGGGTAGAGGGGCACCACAGTGAGTAGTCCGGTTCAGACTTTTACAACCGGACTAGGGCAAGAGTCTGCACTTTTGATTTTTAATTTCAATTATATATTTTATTGCATGTTTTTATTACATAGTACTTTGTTTGTTTTTATGCTATTGATGACTCAGCAATTTCCCTTAGTGGTTCAATAAAGTATCTATCTATCTATCTATCTATCTATCTATCTTTTATTTTTATTTTTAAAATAATAATAATAATGAGAGTCAGTAACGATACTTCAAACTGTCTCAATTATTCTGAACAATGGCTATTTTAGGTCCCCTAACTGTTTTGTGGGTGACCCTAACACTAATATATTTTTTTACCAAATATTGTGCTGCTAATTTATAGTAGGTTTTTATTGCCACAGAAAAGATTGATAAAGGCTGTTTTTTTCTCTTTTTTCTGGATCACAAGCCCACCAAAAACAGACAATCCACTCACTTCAGTCTGATGCTTGCCAATGGTTTAGTGCCCTGCCATTTACTGTCAGAATTTAAGCCCATATGATTTATACTATGGCCGCCATGATCTACTTTCCCTCCAAAGTTCAAAGGCTGCATCTGGCAGCAAAATGCTCAAGGGCACGGGCTAATATGATAAAGAGGGAACAATGGCTGCAGGCCGGGAAGGGAAGGAGCGAAGAGGGAGGGTGCTGCTGCTCTACAGTTTACCCTCAGTTTGTGAAACACAAGCGACGGAAAACTGAGGGATGCACCGCTTGTGGAGCCGAGGGGAGGAAGATGGATATGGGGAAAGGAGTGCTTTCTCTGGGGGAAAGGAGGCGGAGGAAGAGGAGGAGTATGGCATTGCAAGGATCACCAGTCATGGAGGATTAGAATTGCTAAATATAAGGAAAATGGTATTTTCCTCTCTTTCAAAATGAGTTACTCTGGGTTTCTTTTCATATTTTTATTTTAGGAAGAGAAAGTGGTTTTATGAAATATGCATTATCCACTGAACTATAGCATGTTTATGTATTCAGATGTTTTTGGCTTCTGTGCTAAATTGTTGTGGAAAGGGGAAAAAATCCGATTGCAGCTCATCATTTCAAAAACCACCTCTAAACAACCCTCTACCTTAAATTAAAACCCAGAAATATCCTTTTTACTGACATCCCAACAATCAGTTTAGCAGAATAGAGGTCATATTTTGGACTGAGTGGATGTCACATTTTGGAATTAATCTCAGCAATTCAATCTCAAGCCTGGACTCAACAAACAGTGTTTAAACATTTCATGAGCAATGCAAGACAGATTTTAGGACGCTGACACTATCATTCTCTGCAAGTTTGTCTAAAAATGGGGGTAGGGGGAGCGGGGCACTTTGAAACAAGATATTTAGGATGGACTATTAGCAGATGGTAGGGTGACAACTTGACCTAGTGGTTCCTGTGTTGACATGTCACAGTGGGGTCACAGCTCAAGGCAGCACATCATCACATCAAATTCTGTCTCTCTCAGTTTTCGATTAACACTCACAAGATGAACTGGAAAATACCAGAGAAGGTTAAAAAGAGCAACTGTAATCTGATGTATTTCCATTTAGGTTATAGTTTGAGGACAATCTGAGTATAGTTCTGAGAGGGGAAGCACTCAAATCTTTTCATGAAGTAATACTACTAACACCGCAATAAAAGAATAGTCTTTTACAGCTAAACATTCTTCATTTACAATTCTGCTTAAAAGAAACCACATACATTTCTTCAAGACTGTTAATGCAGATGCATTTGGGTGTTTGCAGCTGTTGTAGCTGAGTTGAAGCAAATTGTGGCACCTAATGGGTTCAGGTCCTCTGAAAATGGTGACAAAAAAAATTGATGGATTATGAAAGGATGGATAGAGAACAACAACTTAGAAATTAATATATTTTTGTCAGTTTTGTTTGTAGTTTAGTTTATAGTTTATTTGGAGGGGACAGTGAATGTTAATGAACATTAGCCTACATAAAAACTCGCTACATAAACACCCTGGATTTTAGCCAAAATCCAATTTTCATCCAGTCAGTGGTTTGACTGCATGGTGGTGTAGTGGTTAATGCTGTCCCCTCACAAAGACAATGTTTCTGGTTTGAATCTTTTGGCATTTCAGTCTGAAGTTTGCATGTTCTCTCTGTGTATAAGTAGGTACTCTCCAGGTATTCTGATTTGTTTTTCTCCCTCTCCAAAATCATGAATTTTTGGATAAGTGATCATTCTAGACTGACAGAGTGAGTGTGAGCATGATTGGTTGCATGTCTGATGAACCAAGAATGTGCCTTGCCCCTCTGTAGTTTTAAAAGTGTCTGGTCCCCCTGAACAGGACAAGCCATCCATGGACAACAAATTATTGAATTTGGACTTATTTTGTGCCATATTTGTGAAAATACATGGATAAATAGATGAATAAATAAATAAAAATGAAAACAACTGTTGTATCATGTTTCTCTGTAAGCTGCAAATAATGAGAAGGACTTCAGGAAAACTTCAGAGCTGAAGTTTTAAAGAGGACTACAATAAGTCCAACAGTTTCATCTTTAATACTACTGATTTCTAAAAAAAAATCTAAAATCTTTAATGGTCTTTGGCTTCATTTTCAAATGAATAAAGTTCTACATATGACCAAAAAGATTCACCAGTAAGTAAATCTCATTTTGTCTTCACCTGATGATGTGAATCATGAACTTGATTGCAGGTTTTCTTCTATATTTTCACCTTAACAGCCTTTCCCATTCAGCGGTCACTCCACAGATTCTTCTACCTCTAACTGGGACACATATCATGGAGGACCAGGAGGGTCTTTGAAAAAGTAAAACAGCATTCTGATGATGAGTAATTCATTGTAAAATAAAAATATAGATTGCTAAATGCAAATTCCAATTCAACAATTAATTCATACAAAAATCTATCAAATTACAAAGTGTTTTGTAATTACATATTTTAAATTGAAATATTGATTCATTATTAAACACTGTGATTTGTAAATGTCTTTTCAAATTCTATTTCTAAAAGATGAAATAAATGACACAATTCATAAATGTGGTTATAAATACCATTCCATTTCATACATTCAAAAAGGTAATTCCCTTGTACAATTCTTTTTGGAAACTGTGCTATACGACAGCTGAGTAGTTTATTTCTAAAATAATCATCAGGCTTTTCTTTGTGAGCAGGATGCAAGTTCATAGGTGGCTTCATACTGTCAGATGCTGATATTTTGAGACATACAACACACTGTGGTCTCTGTTCACTACCTGGTCAAGCTTAGGGCCAGATGTACCTCATCATAATTAATTTTTTCTTGGTTGTTTAAATCTCTGTTGTTGATTCATCATCGTTTGCTCATTGATACTTTAACAAAAAAATCTAAGTTTTATTTAGCCTTGCTGCACCCTCCGGTAATAACTAGGGCGCCTGCCCTCAGTTTGGGAACTGCTGAAGGCCTCCATCCAGCATTGAGAAGATGAGTTTCTCTCAAAGTTCAATGAGGTCTAGCTGTTATATTGCCGATTTGAAGAACAAGACAGAGACACAAGTGTGGCTGTCTCACCAATGAGAGAGTTGGTTACACTTAAGGAGCAGCTTGTAAATGGTGGTTTTCACTGCTCCACAGTGTTACACAAAAGCTAAATAGAGATGGTAAACCATTAAGGAAATGCAATTGCAAAAAGAAGGGAATGGGGGGCAATATGGAAATGGTAAGGGAATTACCTTTTTAAATGTATGAAATGGAAAGGTATTTATAATCAAATTTATGAATTGTGTTATTTATTTCTCCTTTTAGAAAAAGCATTAGTAAAAACACTTACAAATTACAGTATTTAATAATGAATTAATATTTCAATATGCAATTCCTCTTTATTATTTCTACTTAAAATGTGTAATTACAAAACACTTTGTGATTTGATTTCTTTTTTTTTATTAATGAATGTTGAATTTGAAATTATATTTAGCAATCTACATTTTTATTTCACAATTAATTATCATCAAAATGATTAATTGCTTTTTCAAAGACCCTACTGGTCTTCCATACATGACCTATTTTTCACCAAAATAATAACTTTTCAGCAGAGGTAGGAAAGGGCCATGCAGAGGACTGAGGCTTTTTTGAGCGGGTGGGGTAGTTGGCAGAGCAACAGGCATGAGTGGGGAAATCAGGTTGGCAACCTGAGGCTATTCGTTCTGCGTATGCTTTCACAAACTTAATCCTGCGAGATGTAGACACACGCTAACACAGAGTAACTCGTGTGCGTGTACCCACATACACATGGACACAAGAAAATATTGCAAAGTTGGCATTTGGACAATATTTGCTAACAAACTGGCAGATGTCAAAAGGCTTTGATGGCAGGATTTTACAGGGGAAAAAGCACTAATACGGATATGCTGTAGTTACTGTGTGTGTTTCTGAGTGCTTTAGGCCATTGGCTGCCAAAAATGATGGTGCAAAGTCCACACGCTATGAGTGTCAGAAGATATGGAAGGAAAAAATTGTTTTATATAAAAGCAGTCAAACTAAATTAACAGATATATGAGACTGGGGAGTGATTTTATAACCAGGTTAAAACACGTTTTATGTTCTAAATTCATTCATCAACTTTACTTTTGATCCACGGTTTGCTCAGCAGATTGGACTGAGTGTGCAAATTTCGCACACTCAAATTTCATCCCTCTGGCCGACAGAAATTCTGCGCACCCCTAATCTCCATGTTCTTCTAAGACGTCACTATTACAATTTTCTAATCTAAGTAAAAGTCAAGCCACACTTTCAGCCTATTCCACCTCCAGAATCAAGTTAAAAGTGGGCTGTCTCGAAAAAGAGGAAAAACCTTGAGACACAGGCATATGCAGAGCTTTAACCCTGACGCTTGCAGGGTAATGGCAGGATTAATTACTGTTGAGTGTGACCCAAGAACTAGAACAGATTATCCCAGATGCTGCAGAGGGAAGCTTTAGCACTGCTTGTCCCTCCATGGTTGCCACCTCAGCCATAGAATGTCACAGTGACTTCACTATTGTGGCTTGCTGTACAAAATCACACAGAGGTGGGAGCCTATATGGCGCCACTTATGAACGTCTCTTGCGTGCATTTTTGATGCCAAACTGGTGGCTAGAAGCCAGCTCCTCGACTCGCAGCAGGCAAGCATCAAAAGAGGTGAATAATGTGTACTTACAATGGACAATCTAAAACAAAGCCCTTCGTTTAAAAACAAGTTCCTCTTGGAGAAGGGAAGGTTACCTCAAGGGGGAATTCTAATGAAGCAGATGGCTGAGTGCTCACAGGGGCAGATACAGACTGTCCTTTTTACAGTCTGCCAACATCTTCAGCATCCTGAGGAACTTCACCTGTCTTTTGATCGCTCTTTGTGTGCATCTGAGTCGATGCAGACATGCAATAGACTTTTGCTTTGAAAAAAAGCCACAAGCTGGGAGGAAGAAAAAAAAGAATAACCTCACAAATGTGTAATATCTTGCGTAATGCAAGTAAAAATTACTCATATAAAGGTGTCCATACATTACATCTTTTTGCATCTAAGGGAGTTTGACATACAATTAGAAACATGTTGGATATTGTAGAAAAAGAGACAAAATAAATAAATAAAAAATACTCCAGGTAGGTGTTCCTTATATTTTTATTCTATACCATTTTATTTCATCCAGTATGTGTGCTTATTGACAGTTCACCCTTTTCACCGCCGCACAAATGACAAGCCACAGCTACAGTGTGTTTGTGGCTGCTGTGTCGGCACAATGTTCCAGAGTTACCTATCCAGTCACACAATATCTGCACAGTTTCCTTATTGCTTTTTTTTCCCATAGTTCTCATGTTAAATGCAGAAAAAATAGATATCCATTGATCAATAGCAAAGCGGTCAAAATACTGTCCTCCTCAAAAGGGTGTGTCCTCATAAGAAGTGTTGAACCAGTCGCTGCCTTCATGAAAAAAAAAGGGTTGAACCTTCGAGTAGAAAGTCTTCATCTGTAGCATCATATTGAAAACATCCCACTCCGGCGCCATAACAAAATAAAGAGATCATACAATGCAAATGATGTGTCCTTAAAAATGATGGACATGTTATGAACTCTGTACATACACACAATTTGGTGTCCATTGCTTTTCATTATCTGGTATGGTGTTGATATTAAGAGAGTCTAAAATAAACACATAAATATAAATAGGTCCTATGCAAATATATAAATCTGTATAAGTGAGTACCTTGTTGACATTATGCTCCCAACATCAGATTAAGTGGAATTATAGTATGTACTTCAACAAATGAAAGACAGCTCAGACAGACAGGATTTTTTTTTTTAAATGTAAACCCTCGTCTCTCAAAACAGAGTATAAATGTGCCCTTTCTATTTGTCCTTACACTAATCCAGTGAAGAGCAGCTCCACCTTTGGCTTCAAAAACAGAGTTGTTTGATCTGCTTCAACTCAAAGAGATATTTGCAACATGTTTTTCACAAATCTAAGTTTTTTATTTGTATTTTGATTAGATCATAAGACTTTTTTTTTATAATGAAAGGACATGAATCAATGATTTTTAAGTGACAGCTACAATTTTAAAACTCTTGCTAGTTTCCTGAATGGTGCTGGTAACCTGAAGGATCAAACTACTGCTGCATGGTGATCCTAAACTGGGTTGTATCTAGGTTACAGTGCTATGCCCAACAGCCCATTATTTGGTCAAACTAAAACAACTGTCATGTCATTCTGTCTCACTAGAGCAGCTGCAACAAAGATCAGTTACATGCAAGAAAAAACATCTTTCCGCCAGATATATCAATCTTCATAACATTTCCAATCAACACCTGTGTACGGAAGAAATGTTTATGGCAGTGTGAGTAATTTCTATATTCATGAATGAATAATGAGGGGGCTTATGAAAAAAAAAAACACAACAAACCCTGCTACCCAAAATGCAGGTTCGATTTCATTCCTGCTACATTTAATCCTCAATCACAGCAAATGATTTCAGTAGCGTGCATCGCTGATTCACCAACTTATATTTATGGACGAGCAGTGGCAGCACAAAGGGAGAGGGAGGCAAAGATTAAGCAGTGAAATTGGAAGTGCACCAAACAGAATCTGAGATTGCTGCACCACAGAATTGGAAATAGTACAGAGGTGTCATGAGGGACTTCAGTAAAGCACAAACCTGCTTCGCAGCACATCAAGTTACCTGAGGCCAAGAACAGGACCAGAGCCTTGCATGGCTAAGGAAAGAATTCATATTTCTCAGTTAATTCACACAATTGATCTTTTTTTAATCTGAACACTTGGTAGTCCCGATCTAGATTTGATTTATTTATATTGGAACAACAAATATTCATGGATGGCATTAAAATGAAAACACCATTTAGGTTCAAAACAGGCTTGGCAGATGTTTTTTCACTGTTTCCTCTGAAGCAATGTCTGAAGAGCTGAGCTTGGAGACTTTGGACCGAATGCTGGCTGCCATTGTGATCTTTTAGCTGCCCTTCACTGCCTCTGTTGCTCTCACACAGGAGTCTTCTTCGCATGTTTAGGTCGGTGACACAGGAAGACAATGAAAATAGTTCGCTGCATGACAGTGAGTCACCGTTGTTTTTCTTTATTCACTCCTCTTAAAAGACACAAAGTTTCAAAGCTTCCTTATCTAATTCCCAGCTGATTCCTCTGAAGAACACTGTCTCTGTGCTACATTATGCTACACATGCAGCTGTAGCAAATAGTCTGAGAAGATGGAAATAGAAAATCTGCTTGAAGAATAAACATTGCTGTCAGGTGTAAATTTTGTTTCTGCAATTTCTGCTATTTTCACATTTTTACCCGGAATGAGGGATTACATGGTCTTCTGCGAGTTGATAATATTTCATGACCCCGAGGATTAAGAACTCCCTTTTCATTTGTGCAGTACATAATTTCAAAGCTGCATGGTCATCAATCAAAAATGATTTTCTCAATTTCATGAAAATGTGCAGTTTTCTTACATAAAAAGACCAAAGACAGGAGATTTTTCATCAAGGCTGACCTACATGAAACAGACAAGACATCATGCAGGTTGTGTCGGGTCTTGAACTGACAAGAATAGATTCAGCTGATACTGCATCCACTCCACCCCCTCCCCTAAAGTAGTATTTGTGATAATGGACCAGACTACGTTCAGGCCAACTAATCAGCCCCTGTCCAATCTCTCCCTAAGCTATGACCTTTGACTCCCCTGGCTACCCCTTCCTCAGAGAGCACCCAGCCCCAGCTAAAGACTCTGGCATGTTGTGTGGGAAACTCAGTCGCACACATAAACATCCTAAACACTAGCTGCTCGCTACACAACAACGCTCAAAGCCTTTCCTCATATTCTACCAATCAATAACGCACTGAAAAACAACGACAAGCACTCAGAAACCATCATAAGGTAGGGGGCAACATGCCAAAAGAAGCCCATCAGCCTGAATACCTCATAGAGTGCCCGCCTGGTTACCTGTCCTCCCTGTGGCTGAATGTCCACCTACATCATTCCCTCAGCGCATCAATGTCTCCTCACATCTACACCTTTATCTCATAGACCGGCTTCAAACTGTTCTCCTCCTCCACATCTTTTCTAATAAGGTCATAGTTAGAGAGACTAAAGGAGGGGCTTTTTCCTGGTGTTAGGCACTGCAGTCTGTGTCCTTTTGTGTAGCAGGTACATGACAATGGAGGCTTTTAAAGCCTGTAATGTGAGCAGACAATCAATATTCCAGATGTGGAGCAGCTCCAATTGTTTACTTGCTGTCACTTCTGTCCCAGAGCTCTGTCACTTTCACCACTTTGACTCCTCTTGAAAATGGCCCATGTTGAATGTTTTGAAGCATCTCAAATAGCTGTTTACAGCAGGGGTGTACAAGGTGTTACATGCAGGAGAGGTGAACAAAACTGCTCTAGTCATTATTGAAACAGTCTCACTGGAGCAGGAAGACCATGAAGTAGTGTTTTTATGTGAATCCACATTAATTTGATCTTGACATCATGTCATGATGTTTATATCTAAACAGTTGTCCCAGCAGAAATAAAGGAAATACATTGTCAGACAAAGCTGTTTGAATCTTGTCAGTCTGCTTTGGGTTATGGAGAGTGTGTTCATAGCTTCAACATAAATCATAAAGCGTATTAAACGTGAGCTGGGATTAGACCGTCGTGAGACAGGTTAGTTTTACCCTACTGATGATGTGTTGTTGCAACAGTAACATTTGTGGTAAGAACTGGATGCTACAGGCTGGCGTGGCAGATCTGAACGCAACGAGAAAGTGGAAAATCAATCGGTCATAGATTTGCTTGTTGCAAAATTTAGTTAAGGATGTTCCTACAGGAATTAACGCAGTGAATAAAATTGTTTTTATTTTTTTGCAAGAATCAGATAGTGATGTTGTGATTGTATGCATCTTTGTAAAAATACTTTTGTGTAACAGTCAGTCATTTTATGTTTTGGTGCACCTTGTTAAAATGACTTCACGCAACTGTAATGAGGGGATAGTGTGGTCACCTCGGTGTGCAAGTCTGTGATAGCTTGTGAGGGTCAAGGGATTACAAATATGTCTTGTTAAATTAGGCTGCTGTGCCTGAGAGCTGTGACTGAGCTGGGGACTCAGCTGTCTAAGTGATACCTGGGTCTGTCTTGTTGATGAACGACAGAAAAACACAAAGATCATATCACTGCACCTCTCCACTGGGAATTTTGTGATACCTTCCTCTGGGTGTACAGTTTTCTTGACCACTGCAAAGCTTTTTGAAACTTTCAACTGGTTGTGATTGGATATACCAATTCAAATGGCCCTACTCAACTTAATTTTCTATGAGAATTATATAAAGAATCTAAATGCCATCTATCCCATAAAGTAAGCACATCCTATAAGAACAATGAACTTTGTAGACATGTTTGGACAAGCAAATGTTTGATCTTCTTTAAACGGGAAAAAAACATTGCTATAGCATTTTCGAGGATGATAGATTTTAAACAGATCAAATAGCTGGACCAAGTATTCTACAAAGGCACAGTCATCACACATTCAAATTTACAGTAGTTTGGAAAAGTATTCATCTCCTTTGCATTTTTGTTATTCTGTGTGCTACAACCTGTAATTTAAATGAATTTCCTGACCTGTTTGGAGGGGTGCTTGGTTTTCATGGATGGTGTCTTTTACAACAAGTGTATATATACTGAGATAATGATAACAATGTTGTATAGACCCGGCTACTCTGTAAGAATCTTATAATCGTTGACGCCTAATCTGGAAAATTTTGTTTTAATACAGTGGCTTGCAAAAGTAGGAAACTCCTTAGTGGTTTTACTATTTATTTATTTTTTTACAATATACCCTGTGATTAAAATTCATTGTGGGGTGTAGGGGTATAAAAAGAAAACAAAATTAAGATAAAATAGTCCAAATTGCTGAATTGAAATGAAAATACAAACAAACTATACATGTAGATTGCACATATGTGACTTCTGAACCACCAGACCTTTTTAGGGGCTTCATAACAACAAATATGCATGGCGTCACTTCTTTAGTTAAGTATTTATTTAAAGTTTGTTTGTATTTTCATTTCAATTCAGCAATTTGGACTATTTTATCTTAATTTTTTTTGCTTTACGGAGTATTTGCAGTAAAGATTGGACTGCTGTAGAAAACTTACTGAAGAGCAAATCCAGATTGCCTAATGAACAATTTAGCCAGCGCTTCTGTGTCTTGTAAAAGTACACTTTGGCAATAGAAATGCCTGCTGATGACAAACTTTATCTAAGATATGGAATCAATTACCTTTTCAGTTACAGAACAGTCTCTTAACCCCCTGGGCCAATGTGACTTCAGTGCATCCACCAGAGCTACAGTACTTACTTTAAGTGTCAACAAATGTACATACATTCAACATCTCAAACTCATCACTGGCCTTAAATGAGGAGATGTGTCTATGCCGACCGCACAGCAGCTACAGCAGAGGAATTAATGAACATATAAAATATTAAGTGGCATATCACAGTTTCCAGCACTTTTCAGGTATTTCAGCATGTGCACTGCTTGTTTTGAGCATTTATATGGAAGCCGGAAGGGAGAAAAAGAAATTACATTTTCAAGTTTCCATTGTAGTTTTTAATTCCCCTCTGGGCTTTGATAGTACTATAATGTCTGACAGTTTGTGACTTTGAACGGTTTGAGCGCTACATAATGCATCACACAAGCTGTGGTTTATGGAAGTCCTCGGTTTTGTGTAAAAAGGCAAAATTACAACTGACCAGTCTGGCGGCAACTTTTGCCTTGCATCCAACTTCTCCACTTATTCACCCTTACTGGAGCACTCACACATTAACAGTTGCACACAGTCGGGAAGAAAAACAAAACATACTTCATACATTAGCGGCATGAGCTTGGAAGACAAAGTGAACTTGTTAGGATATGGTTGTGGACCCCGCAGAAAGCCAGTCCATCAAATACAATTATTTCTAAATATATTGAGAAGGAAGGTAGCTCGCCAAACCCCTCTTCCCCTGCTTCAAAAAACAGTATTAATACAATAAAGTTTTATAAAATAAGGATCAATGGGTCACAGAGAGGTGAATTGCTATTCAACAGGAAAAGTCTTTTTGGTTTCCTAAAATCTCGTCTCCATCTCTCAAGGTTTTCAAAAGTTTATACAGAGAATAGATAAGTACAATCTAATAGATACATTTTAAGGATCAACAATATGTGACCCAAAATGGGATGGTACAAGAGTCAGCCTTTGTCGAAGCATGTTGTTGAAGCTAAAAATTTAAATAATTATTCTTGAACACACACAAAAGAAAAAAGACCTTTATACATGCAGGTATTAGTGCATAGGTTCCTGCAGAAAAAATATATTATTCAGTCCATTGATTAACTTCCCAAAAGTCATGAGATGAATTTGGCATAGTCAAAGAAATCACTTTCACACCCTCCTAGTCCCTTGATTAACTTATCATTTAAATATATCTCTATCTATATACAATATGTATGAATAAAAAAAAGAAAAAGCATGAAACAAAGAATATTCTACAGCTTTGAGTTAACTGGTAATATGTTTTTTTTTCTAATCATAGTAAATGTAAAATCTTGGTAAAATGAGAAGTGCAACACAGTGAAGTCTGAGGACAGAAAAGAATACCACATATGGAGTTTGTGTGTTTCATTTCAGGGGAGCACAGGAGGGTGTGATCCGTCCTCACAAATTGGAAGGAAGTTTTGAACGTACAGTTTGAGGTTCTACATCTGATGAGTGGGCAGCAGAGCCCCTCTGTGAAGCGAAGGCTGGTGAGGCCCCTGGGGATTGAGTCTGATGAGGATGCCCCGGAGACATCTGCACTGGAGGAGTCATGTGCCCTGGTACTGAGCTACAGGGCTTGGGCACAAGAGTCGGTGAAGAAAATGGTGAGGGGTAATATTCCACAGAAGTATGAGGAGTTTGGTGGCCTAAGGCCTGGGCAACTTCCTGGGGCAGAGATGGATGCGAGCTGGATAAAAGCTTTAGGTCCTCTGAAAAGCGTCCCAGAGGAGAATCTCTTCCTGTTGTGTGTGGCTGGCTGGGAAGCTGCGATAATAGAGGAGACTGAGGCATGAGCAAAGAACTGTGGGATCCTGTGGCACTTGAAGGGTCACTGTAGTGAAAAGTCCTACCAGTCACTGGACTCTGAACAGTGGGACTGGGTGCAACAGGGGTAAGGCAGGGGGAGGCATTTGCTGAACCGTACTGAGCCAAAGAAGCCAATGCAGACCTTTCCAATGAGATCTGGTGAGGTAAGCAGCCAGACTGGAGGCCTGCCAGGCTAAAATGACCAAGGGAGGATGGGGAAAGTTCAGCAGTCTGTTGACTGTGCTGTCCTCTACTACAGGATGGGGAACCTTGTGGGAGGGACTGGAAGAGGTTTATGCCACTGGTAGTCCTGCCTCCTCCAGTAAACTGCTGCAGAGGAGCCAATTGAGGAGGCTTGGGAGGTGGTTGACTATGAGCAATCTGACCGGGCATAGGGCTGGATGAACCGATAGAAAATGGACTCTGACAATGAGAGGAACTGATAAATCCAGCTGTAATTCCTTCAGAAGCACCACCAAAACAGGCTGTAGATCCTGCTATTTGGCTACCAACTGCACCTCCTACACTTTTGCCAGTACGTCCTCCAATAACTCCTCCTCCTCCTCCTCCTGGCTCACTCAAGGCTCCTCCTATATGGCTAGTTGCTGATCCACCAGAAACCCTTCCTAACGATCCTCCGGCACCCCCTACAGCAGAATCTCCTAGAACTCCTCCAAACTTTCCACCAGGGGCCCCAACAGATACTACTTTCAATGCTCCATCATTGGTCCTCCCTAGTGATCCTCCAGTGGTTGTTACCACCACCAATTCTGCAGAGGTCCCACCTACTGATCCCAAAGAGGCTCTTCCAATTGATCCCCTGGAAGTACCTCCTATTGATCTCCTGGTTTTATCTTGTATTGAGCCACAGCTAACACCCACCATTGATCCACCTGATGCCCCACCTGTGAGCCTGCCACAAGAAGCAGCTACTGATCCTTCTGATAGTCCACCAACAGTTTCCCCTGAGATTGCACATACTGATCCATCTGTGGCTCCTTTTAAACCATAAGTCCCTCCAGAAGTAATTTCTGCCACCCCAGTTGTAAAGTCCTCTCCAGCCCAAGCAGAGTCCCCTCCAGTGGCGCCTTCAACAAAACCTCCAACTGCTCCACCTGACGACCACCCTGTAGCACCACCACTGGCTCCAGCTGCCCCTCCACTTAGTCCTGACCCTGTGCTTCCACCTATAGATCCTTGGTGGAAGAGGTTTGAAAGAGGTGGAGTGCTGGATCGGAAGGGCTGCTGATGTTGTGGCTGTGGGTGTAGCTGGGCTGTACTGGATGAGGGTGAACCAGATGATTGATAAGGACCAAAGGGGATGACACAGGTCCCTCCTTCACTGGATCCAGACCCAGTACCAGTAGGTCCACGTTGGCTTCCACTACCTGAGGCATGTTGGGAAGAGCCAGCTGTCCCAGAACCCGATGTCATGTGCTGGGCCCGAAAAGAGGCCAGTAATGGCATGTCCAGCCCAGTGTGCAGCTTAGAGGGTGTGCTTGAGGGAGAATCCCCGGCAGAACCAGGTGTTGTGGAGGAAGGAACAAATGAGTGGAACTTCCTCAGTCGGCTGGGTGGGTCCTTCAGGGAACCCAGGACAGAAACAGGAGGTCTGAAGAGTGTCGGCGGTAAATGGGGATGGTGTGTCAGTGCAATGGCAACTGAGGTGGTGGCAGCTGCTGCTTGAAGAGGAGCCTGAATTAAGGGGGCCCAGATGACGGGAGTAGGTGAGGGAGGCGTCTGGGGTGGGGCATTCTGCATGAGGTGAGCGCAGTGAGCCATGTCTCTGTCGTGCTGCACAATCTGCTGGATGATCTCATTCTCTTGGTAGTTGAGCACACCAGAGCTGAGGTCGTGTTGTACCTTGTGCTGAAGGATTGAGTTTTTCTTGCCTTTAAAAGGACAAACCCACACAAACACACAGACATGAAGACACAGAGAGTTACAGGTCAGAGAGTCATAATGAGAATAAGAACAAATATTATCAGCAGTTAAACAGGCCTACATTTATATGTACTTGAGAACTTCCAAATTTTCCAACAAAAGTTCAGTACACAACACCAGCACAGGTAGTGCTATGAATGATGCGGTTTAAAAGAAACCTAAAACTGGAAACCTTGAAATCTCAATTGAGATAACGGAGTAAAAGAGATATGATAAGAGATATGAGATGGAGCAGAAGGGCAAACTTTTTTCGACAAAAATGAAGAACATGCCCTGGATGCAGGACAACCTGTATGCTTGCCTAGCTCATATTTGAATCCCCAAGGTAACAAGGACAAAACGCAAAGCAAATGTGGTATATGAAGGTAGGAGTTTAGCCTGGGACAGATTTGAAGTTGATCTTACATCTAAAGGTGCATTCACTCCAGGATAATCAGCCAGACTCGGTACGACTGAGGACTCGGTTCAGTTGGGGGGTGCAACATTCTTCCGGACCGAGATTGTGTTCATGCTGCACTACTTAAACGAATCTGACCTTTTAAATAATATGTTCCACTCTGCGCCAGAGGGGCACTGCACCAAGAATTACTTTCATTTATAGCACATATTGGACTAGGATTCAAATCAAAAAGGCTGGTGTAAATGCACCCTAATTTTTTTATATCATACTTTCAATACTGTTATTAGCCCTCAACGATAAAGCGAAACATATTAAAAACTTTTAATTCTACATCTATAAGATTAAAAAAAATCATAATGCAGGAAAAATTGACAACAAAATCTGAGCTTCATAATTTTAATTTCCAAAGTGTTTGCCTCGAACTGTGTGCTTTTGTGTCACAACACTTAAGCTTAAGTGTGGAATAGTCACACTAGCACTGACAGGGTTCATTCTTATGGGTAACATTTTCAATTCCATGTAAACAAAAGGCTATGAATTTAGAGGATATTGGAAATTGAATTAGACCCAGATCAATTACTGCGTTTTCTATCATAAGTGGAATGTATTTCTGCGAAGCACTGCAACAACCTCTATTCTGTCCTGGCAGCACCTGACCCTTTAGCCCCTGCACACCTCGAATCAGATTGTGCAAAGTCCATCGAGGCAGTAATTAGTTTGTGGATCAGTGCTGTGTGAGTCACTTTATTAGGGAAGAAGTGTGTATATGAGCATCAAGCCCAGGAGAAGGACATACGCTGGAGACCATTCCACAGGAACATTACTATCAGCCCACCACATCTTTTCAAAGCAGCCATTTTCTACAAAGAGACCCCCTAAAGCAATTTCTCTATCTCTCATTCTAAACATAGCTGAGGATAAAACAGAGCATGCAGCGATGGCTGAGTGATGATACAGGCATGCCTTTCATTGTGAATTTTTCATCTGCCTAGACTGAGCCTGGGAACAGTGATGGATACGGAAAGAATATCAATTGTATGCGTAAGAGAAGTCACACAGGGATTTCAAAACCAGAGCCCTGTCTGCATGTTTATATGCAGATGACTTTGAAAGTAATTTAAGCCATTGGGTATCTGTAAGAACACTTTTATGGTGCTTAAGTTCTCTAGCTCAAGATAACAGCATGGAGCTTTTAAGGTGGAATGAATGACACTATCAATGTAACTTAGGCTAAATAAATTGAAATGTTTTACTTTGATTTGCTGGCTGGCTTTAGTGCATGCAATCTCAGTCTAAAATTTTTATTTTCCTCACCAATACGGTCCAGCCTGTCCAGGGCAACAGTTTCAAAGGCCCTTCTCATCATAGGATACTCCTCCAGCACCTCATTGAAGTTGTCAACAGACAATGAGTACAGGCGACAGTACGTGTTGGCTCGGACACTGGCGGTCCTCCTGCCACGTGTCAGCAAACAAATCTCTGCAACAAAACAAACACAACACAGTCATATATCAGACCTTCTTTTTAACTGGATTAATAAAAAGTTACAGCAGGGCTACAGCTATGGATTTTTGTATCTGTGACCCAAAACAGTCACTGTTGTCACAGAAATGTTGAAAGGCAACATTTTCTGCAAAAGGTTATTGGAGGTTTGCAGGAATAGTGCTAGATATTTGAGCATCCACAATCATTGTAAATCGCTGAAATTTAGAAGTATGTCCTGGTTTGAACTGAAAAACAATAAGTTCCAGCCTGTGCATAAAATGAAACACTTTACAAAAAAAGTGAAGATGACAAAGTGAAGGGTTGCATATCATAAAAGAAAGATATAAAACAGCTCCTATCCAGGAAATCCTTTTGAGGTCCATTCTGGATCAGATCAAATGGCTAATCCAGGATGTGTTTATCCCAATTACGACAATCTGGTTTCTTTATTTCCATCTGTATGACTGTGTTCCCGTGACCATTGAAGGGTACATTAAAACTCCATGTTCAGCAACTCTACTAGTTACAGAATTACAAGGGAGAGCACACATTTTTACATCTTCAAATTATAGACCATATTAATGTAATGTCATTATATTTAAAATAATTTTTGACATTCTGTATGTTCATGAATACCTTAATTTAACAAAAAGCTTCTTTAACTGCAAACACAACCATCCAGGAAACACATGGAGGATTTTTTCAGGGTCAAGTAAAGTTGTACACTTTGCTTTTGGTCTGACTCAAAGCCCACTTTACCAAATAAATTATCTTGCATCATCTCTACAATGGGTATGACTGAATTACTATGATTCTAAATGTAAATTACATGATCATATCATTAATTCACTGACTACAATTTCTTTTTTTGTGTGTGTGTGTGTAGCACAGCTATGATTTGGCAGATATTCTCTAATGGCTCGTAAATCTGTCATTTGTCATTTACTCATGTTTATAGCACCTTGAATAAACCTGACTGCTTTGCTCTTACGGGCATATAGATGTGAAAACCAATTGACGATAACATTTACTCACCTGCAATCATACATCCGCAATTTACTTTTACCCCAGTGTTACCTAAAGCATTTTACTGTATGGATTTTCTCTTGATAAATGTAAATCATAGTAAATTAATTCTTAAAACAAATGTAAACATTTTCTTTTGTACATTTTTTTTAGCAATGAAAATCCAGGTTTTTTGTGATCCATCAGTGCAGCACTTAAAAGTATATGCACGTACTCTGTGTCAGAGACTGCACAGGCTGTATGCATGGGACATGTATGCTTGAATGCTCTATATTTGTATGTTATAAATGATTCACTATGGTAAAGGTTATCATATACAGCACAATGCATATTTACTTTATGAACAATTTTATAGTCAGTATTTAATAGGTAGTTGTGTATACAGTACCAGTCAAAAGTTTGGGCACACTTTCCCACTAAATCTAATGGGAAAGTCAGTCCAAAATGTTGACTGGTATTGTACATCTAAACAATGCTTGACATTTTAATGTAGGTGTTTATTTATATGGAGAGGGACTAATTGTCATTGGTGCATGTACTTGTTCTTTATACTTTCCTTAAAGCTTTCATCTAATTTTCTTTCCTGTGTTTGCTAATATAATCTCTCAGAAACCCATTTCCCACTTATTCACACATACATGCACACAAACACGCATATGCACATAATGTCAGTGGCACTTTATGATTCCCCCACCAGGATTTAAAAAAAAAAAAGGAAGAAGAAATTACCAGAGCCATACCCAAGAAATCTCTATCATATTTTAGGACCCAATAGAAATGTGCATGGGTGTATAATTCAACCGAGACCCCTGCGTTTTTTCTTATAGTATATTGCTGTGTAAAATATTTTTTCATTTACTTATTTTGGGCAGTGGGGGTATAAACACAAGCAGAGGACAGCATATTGGCATGAGGACTATAAAGACTTACCTATCAGCTAAGATCCCTGTGTCCTTCTTCTACTCTCCATCTCTGTCCATGTCTCTGCTACACACATACATGCTCACTCAGCAAAATTGCAATGTTCCCATAAAATCTGCCCATGCACCATCCTCCTAGGGGATCATGTGGAGGTGTGCTGAAGTGTGGGCATGTACTGTATTTGTGCTCTGTACTATGGCTGACCACAGCCTGTCCTCTTACCCCACCTCAAGAGTTTGAATGCAGGAATATTTTTTTGTCTGCTTGAAATAACCTTTACTCTAATTTAACTGGGCTCCGTATTGACATGGATCAAGATTTTTCTTTTAAAGGACAATGTAAGAGCTGTGTGGGTGTTTTTAATATGGGTATGTTACGGCATTGGGTTTTAGATATGTAAATCTGACTGTGTGATTCCCACCTAGATGATTGGAGCAATCATGGTAGTAAGCATGACTATGACATTGCTGAAATAATCACAATGACACAAGTATTTACTGTAAAGTTTGATACGTACACATGACGCAGGATAAAAGGAAAAAAGTAGGAAAAAAGGAAATAAAAGACGGGTATATTCAATGATGATGCAAATCGCTGCTTTTGTTAGTCTCTCCTCACCCTACACTGCACCTCTCTCACTTGCAAAGTAGCAATAAAAACTGTAAAATCATACCAAATTTAAATTTGACTTCTGAATTAAATTAAAGCTGATATAGTTTGTAAATTATATTTATCTTCATTGTTGTTAATGATCTGGCCCCTAAGAAAAGCAGAAATTTAAACAAATGTTTTTGATGCTGCACATTTGGACAGAAATGGCCCTTAAATTTGCATCCCATTTTACAGCATGGCTGCATGTAAGAATGTCCATTTCTGCATCAGGCATCTAATCAACGCAACATGGCCCCGTCTGCTAACACTGATATGTATTCTGATTTCCATTGCTTACTTTCCGCATTATCTCCACTTCCAAGCAGTCTGAAATATTTCCAGTTTTAAGGTTTCATTTCATGCTGAGAATCTCTTTCTGTCTGGTACATGTATGAGCAAGCAACTATAGATCACACTTAATTCTCTGAGCACTCTGTTCATGTTCACGGTGGACAAAAAACCTCATGTCTGCAGACAGAATGACTGTAGATACATCCATCAAAATTATTTAAGAAATACCAACAATGTGAACATTTCTCATAAACAACATTCACTCTACAGCAACAGCACTGGACAGCACCAGGCTGAACAAGGATTTGCCTTTTTTTGTGAGCATGAAGCAGTATCGATTGTGTGCGATGGTTTGAAAACTGTGACAAGGAAACTGATAATGGAAAAATGCATGATTTGATAGGACAGAGAGTGCAAAATATGCCCTATATATGAAGTATAAAACACAACCTCATACACGGTGTGCTACTATTTGTGTATGATAGAGGGCATGGGTGAATGGGTAATGGCTCACTTAACCAGAGAGGAGTATGAATGCAAAAAATAGTAAAATGTCCATGCGGGCTTGAGCATTTTCATGTGTGTTTGCATAGGCTATAGCTTGTGAGAGTGTACTGGAAATGTGTGGCGGGCGGCCTTGGCTATAGCTGTGCTGGGGGTCCATTTCCCGCAGCACTGCTCCAGTAATCCCCTGTGGAGAGGAGCATCGCAGCTCTGTATTAAATCCTCTTGTCCCGTGGCTTTCTGGATGAAGCCAACTCTGCCAGGATGAGGTACTGAGCTGTGGTGAGCCCTCTGGCCTCATCTAACGGTCTTTGCAAAAAGCAAGTCAAGCCCAGGCGTTTTGCTGTGGCATTTTGAACTCAAAGTAAAAAATAAAAATCTTTGGCATTATATGGGCCTGGTAAAAAATTAAACATTAGCGAGCAATGGAGATGCAATAAACTGTAAACAGGTGCCAGCTTTGAAGCTTTTTCACTCCCTAATTGAAATGTAGGTCCACTGTCTCATTTTGCCAGTTCTGCTTTTAATAAAAAGCTAAAAAAAAATAATAATAATTCTGCTTTTCAAGCAGCAGTGTCCATCCATCCATCCATCCATCCATCCATCCATCCATCCATCCATTGTGCATACCCTATTATTTCAATGCAGGTGTTGGAGCCTGTCCCAGCTGCTATGAGGTGGAACAGGAGGCAGGATACAACTTGGGCAGGTTGCCACTACATCACAGTGATTTAAACATTAAATGGTCATTTTTCAAGACGTAATAAACATCAGTGCATGTCTTGAGCAGATAAAATGTGTCATAAACTGACTGGTGGCATGACTCTGGTTAAATCTGGTTAAATAAGATTTTGCGGCTGGACCAGCAAAATATGTTTTTTGGACCGTAAACATTATATTACTTTTTTGTTATGAAAACCATCTATTTTACTATTAATATGTACTTTTTAAATTTTTATTTTATTTTTTTAACTTTTAAGAAGAAAATAAAAATTCAATTTTGTGAGTTAAAAATGTCTGAAAACGGCAGTTATCTGGTTCAAACCAGGTTTAGTTTTTTACACCAAAACCTGGCCACTATTGGGACTCTCCTCCTTTATGAAAAAAACTAAAACTTTTTCTCGGCGTGATGTCTTTACCTCACTCCTACTGTTCTAAACCCTCCGAAACTTCTGAATCATCCTACTACTGTATGTCTTCAATATGATATAGCCTGTTTTTCATGCTAAAATTACAGTGCAACAGTTTCTTGTCCTTACATTTCTCTAATTAACTGTCCAGAGTATGCTAACATTAAAAGCAGATTTGATATAAATAAAGTATTGTAATGTTGCTCCCATTACTAATTTCCAGAGTGCAATATGCATTTATCATGCACATCATATGATTTCCGGTCATTTCCAGGCCTGCATTTCTTTGGTGGTTACCTGTCAAACTGACCCCTTGAGGTACCCGTTAAAGAAGGACACTGAGTGTCAAACTTGTCCAGTTATCAAGCAACATGTCGCTCTTCTAGTAAAAATAAATTTGGTAGTCAACTGCATTTATAACTGGTATGAAGTCACTGTATCTGCTCCAGAAAAGAGTTTTCTTATAAGCAGCAAGTCTTTTTAGATTAAAATGCATCTTCTTTTCTGTCTAGCCCCAAGCAATCCTTGTAAGCACTTATTAACATTCTCTGTAACTTATTAAAACATTCACAGTTCATATTACATATGCAGCTACCATGCTGTGCTCACGTTATATCAGACAGTTAATTACCACTAACTACACTGCAGATGTCAATTTTGAATCTGAGTAGTAGCTCAGATTCACCTGTAGCTCTGTCTGGATTTTGAAAGTTTCCTAGTGAGTGAAAAGTGTGATAATTTGATAATGCAGTTTTAAACAATCACTATACTTTAAACCCTGACACGTTCAACACTGTAGCTGTTTCAACGTAAAGAAAAACAAAGCTTGCTCTTATTGGGGAAATCTGGCAAAGCTTAATGGTTTTCTGTTTTATTTTGTTGCTGTTTTTGGCTCAGACATCTAGAATTTAGGAAATGGATGAGAAGAAGCACCAAAAACACTGGCAGGTACCACCTTCCTTCCCACACAATAAACCACCTATCAACTGAAAGGTCTGACAACTAAAGAATCTAACCACTGGGTATCATTTTACAACTTATGGCTGGATGTATATGTTACTATTTTCTACTTCTATTTCCTTGTTAAATACACAGTATTGAACACAGTTCAATGTAAAGCATAAACTTAACTAACTTTTTACTGTTGAGTGATGTGTTTATTTATTTTTATGTTCTTTGTATTGTTTTGTGTTGCAATGTGAAGCACTTTGTGATTTTTATCTTGAAAGGTGTTATATTTAATAAACATTTACTTTACTTTCGTCTGCACTGCACTTCTAAACTCAATACTGCTTCTGTGGACAGCACAAGTTACGTTCATTTTATCTATGAATGCTCTACTTCCACTGCTTACTTATATCTCCTGTGACTCATCGCAATACCCCCAAATCCTGCATGAAATTACAGAACAGGCTTAGTCGCTCGGCCTGAATTCTGTTAGGGCCGTGTGTTTTCTCCTCTAACTGACAGCTACCTCCACAGTTTCCTATTTCTCTTTGAGTTTTATAAATGATGAGGTAACTGACTAACTATTAACCCAAAACAGTGAGCTTTGTCTGCTCACCTATTTCATCATCCCAATGAGAAAAAATGGCTGTGGATTTGAATATGTTGTTACACTTTTAATATTTTTCACTAATAACTTCGGAACTTTAGAGGAAAACTGTCTAAAAGACAAATATGGCTACTTTTTCTGTTGCCCTTTCTCCTTTTCCTTCTTTGATCAGGCTCAGCAATTATACTTGGAATCAAAACTAAGTTTAGTGAGACACTGCTCTGACATGATGTTTTTACCATCAACCATAAATTATTTCATTTTCTCACTTAAGGGACAATGCATTCATTAAAATTGAATGACACCAATTAAAATTGGATGTTGCTCTGGGAAAGGAGGACTAAGACATCATGTGCTGTGACCTTGGTAAAGAGCACACACATGACTGGTTTCTTGCTGGATGTTGCAGTCCACGTGTTCTGGGCTCTCACTGGAAAGATGCTTCCCTTGAGTCCCTGCACCAGCTCAGAGGAAATTGCAAGTGTGGATGTGAGTGTTGGTTTGGAAGGAAGGAAGGAAGGAAGGAAAAAAAGAAAGAAAGAAAGAAAGAAAGAAAGAAAGAAAGAAAGAAAGAAAGAAAGAAAGAAAGAAAGAAAGAAAG
>JBBBVU010000001.1:27556453-27567670 GCA_037177055.1 Atherinosoma microstoma | reverse complement strand
AAGAAAGAAAGAAAGAAAGAAAGAAAGAAAGAAAGAAAGAAAGAAAGAAAGAAAGAAAGAAAGAAAGAAAACCAACATTGGACAATTTATCTTGTGTCTATATTTTTTTGTATTGAAAATATGAGGATACTTTTATTCTGCTCCTGTTTTCTGGAAATATACAGTGTCAGTTTAATAATGTGAGTGAGAACACCTATTAAAATGCACATAAAGTGCAGAATTTGCCGTCATTGTCCCATTGCCTCAGTGACAGCACCACATCAGCTGCAGACACTCGACAAATCTGTTCAACCAATGTTGTCACAGCTTTTCAACAACATTTCAAATACACAGCTTCTATGATTTCAGGAATTTTGCCTCTCCAAGGTTTCCATAAATGTGCATTGTGGCAGAAAATCCATGAAAGCCAGCGCTCCTTGGTCTTTGTGGGTGTTCAAGTAGTTCTTCAAATGATTTAGCCATGTTGAGGCTCTGCATGCTGCACTGTTCTTAATGCTTCTCCACAAAGGGACACACAAGAGGGTGCAGCATGTCTCGGAGGAAAGGAGAGCCACTTCTCCTCGGTCAAGGTAGGGTTGAATGGCTGCAGATATCCAAATTCAGAGGAGAAAAAGACTGTGATGTTCACTGAGGATTTGATACACTATGTGGTGTCACTCTCTCCAGTGTTCATGTCCTCACCAGCACAAATGTTAAACATGAATCCATTGGTCATTTTTTTTCTGCCGCCCCCTGTAAATTGCTGGTATATCTTAATTCACCCAAAAGTGCTTGTCCTTGTTTTGCCTTCTGAAAAAAAATGTCTAAATGCACTTCCTGTCCTCTGAGACCCTGCTAGACAGTCTCCTTTTAAGTAGATTTTTTAAAATGTGAATGTTGATTTTTATTTTTTTTATTTTGCCATTTCTGTAACTGTGTACAATGTTTTTCTCTCGCTCAGTAAACAAAGCTTGATCTTCTTATACTGTGGTTATTTTGTAACACCTGAGCTTACTTTCAATAGCCTACAACTTGCACAGTGTCTACAAAACATTTTGAAATGCTATGCAATGTCTTGTTAAAAACTTTAAGTGGAGATTAGCCAGGATTTGGTGCAGAGAAAGCTCCTCTGCTGCTTAGAATAACAAAATCACTTCTGATACTTTCACTCACTTCTGTGGACATATTTTTTTACTATCACAATATGACTTAGCAGCACTCTGCTAGGAACATGAGGCATATCCACATGTATCATAGGTGAACAATGGCTGCAAATTAATTTACAGTTACCAACCTATGTCCAGATGATTAAATCCAAGAAAGTGTGATTCAAATGCTGCTCCTGTTGAATGACACAAGTCAAGGGGCAATTCTGCTAAATGAGTTAACATTTGTTTAAAACTCATTGCTGCTGCATCTGTAGATATATTATAATACACAGTATATCTATATCCCTCTTCAATCTAATTCATGACATTTTATGCTTCAAAATCTTAGATTTGTGATTATTTCAGGTTTCTATAAAGATATGGATTTCTATATAGTCTCAAGCTCTTCTTAGACAAAGGTGTGAAGGTAGGTTACTTATGTAATTTCTTTATTTTGATAAAATCTTATATTACTCTGGCCTTTACAAGTCACAGTACAAATAGAATTTGTACTGTGATATAGAATAGAATATAGAATATAAAATAGAATAGATTCCTTGTTGCAATTTGATCTCAAAATTAATTAAAATGATGTCTCTCATCATTTGAAAACATTGGTATTTAAACTACATTAACCATTTTAGTAATCTTATTGAACACTGTATAGTCGTTTTCCTAAAGAATTGTTTTGCAGATATAAAGAGAGGGGTACCCTTTGAGGATTTAAAGATTTTCCCTTGTCGATGTTACACAATGAGAGCAGGGGGCTGAGCAAAAGAGAGTTAATGCGAGCCCACAAGGCAACAAAAAGATATGCAAGATATATCTTTTCAAATTTTGGTTTTACAATGATGAATAATACTCAAGAAATGTGCATTTTCATAATTTATAGTAAGAAAGACAGCGCATCAAAGGTCAAAAGACTTCATGACTTAATTTAGCCATGAAGACAGGGGCAAATGGATTACACCAGAACAATCACATTGTTGTTTATTGTCTATTTTATTTACAGGACAGTATATCTTCTTTAGTTATATCACAAGTTGTGATTTACAATAATGTAACTTGTCTGTTTATGTAAAATTAAAAAAACAGTCGTTCATAACTGCCTTTTCACAACCTTTCCTGCTTTCAAGAAAAATGTGCCATGCATGCTTTCATTGTGCTGCATGCAAAAGAGCATGTGCATGCATCTGATCGTATGTCAATGTGTGCTTCTGTTTGATGTGTGTGTGGATGTACTTGTCTTCTTCCATACTAGGAAGTATGCTTGAACATGAACTAATGAATGTGAGCAGGGCTGCTTGGACCGTGATGAAGTGTTTGTGTCCTGCAGCCTGGTTTGGCAAAGCTCACCTGGACACTGACTCCTGTTGTCAGCTCCCATCTCCCTCCCCAAAGTGCCCCCCAGCCCACAGAGCGGACACTCTCTAACCTTTGAAACAACCGCAGTGAGCTGCTGATTCTCTGTGACATGTCATGTTTGTTCCCTCGCAGCATTAGCAGGGCTGCATTATACACCTTCTGTTTGACTGCATGTGCAGACAGAGAGGACGAATCAGATGTACAAGGCTGATGCTGAGGGTCCATCATGTCTCATTGTTGCATTTTCAATTTCTGAGATGAAACTGGGTGATTTTATTCTGCAAAAATTGTATTCTAATTATACAGAAGCTGATTACTTGTCTTTTGTCAGTCATGTAGCATCATCTTACATTCCTCCATAAGTGCATTGGATCCAAACAGTCTGCTCCAGTGTATTGTTTTCTATTACACCATGCATTTACTCAAAACAAGGCATCATCATATGCCCCATTCAGTCACTTAGTCAGCTGAGGATTCCCCAGAGTGAGACATGAGAGGTGTAACTGGGTTAACAACTGGGAGGATAAACGGATCCTGACTCATAAAGCCTAGGTGGCCATTTAGTGACTCTATAGCCTGGCTTATTTGAGCACACAGAGAGGCACTATGGCAAAAAAAAAGAAAGAGAAAGAATGAGATTTCACAAGATTACTGATTTTGTGAACACCATTTTTGCAGAAAACCAGAGTGAGTAGATCCAAGAAGATGACACAGGAGACAGCAACCTGTGCCTTTAAGTCAAGTCCCCTCATCAATCCTCTCCCTCCATCTGACACTGCAATACTTTCTTTTTTGACCCCACTCACACAGCCACTACAAGCCACTCACTTCAAACCAAAGTGAGCCATCTTAAAGGTTCAATCAAACAGCATTTGATAAGCACCTCTGACTGGCATGCAGGGCCACCGCAAGGTCACTGAGCTCTGCTTCAACCAACACAGAACCGCAGTCTGCACTGGCAACACATCAATTACTGCAAGCAACAAAGGATGAACTGTAACAACACAATAACCTCCTCAGTCTGGGCACAGAGAGGGTAGAGGAGATGCTGTTCAGATAAGTGTTTCAATACTGAACGGAGAGAAAGAGGCAAGTGGAGGGCGGGGGTGGAGTGTGCATGTTTTCTTTCGGAGCCTCCAGAGAGCAGCCTTGGCAGCGATCCATGTGTCCTTTGGCGTGAGTACCGCAGTCACATTACATTTCCCCTCTCCACTGGATCGCTGTGTGCTCAGCCGACACTCCCATCCAGGACATGTCGTGTCCACTTTAGACTCTAGGCTCTGTGGCTCGAGCTAATCCAACAGCTAACAAACTGGAGCAGACTGCAGAGTATATAATTGTGTAAATAATTCAGGTCGTTTTTGAATGGAAGAGCAGAATGGTACATGAGTTTGCTGAGATGTTGATGAGAAGATACACATGCAATCTGCTGTACGGTAAACTGGAGTTGACAGAAGGAAAAGCTCTTCGATGAGTGAAAGGCTTCTGCGCCACATCCACAAGCTCACACAGCCACAAAACACTGTAATCAATGCAGAGCAAGTCCTCCTATCTCAATATAATCACAGAGAAAAGAAAAATATTTGCTGCTTATAACTTCCTGCTAGCTGATACTGACAGCCACATGTGCCACACACTCCCTGTGCTGATCCTGCACCAATTAATTTCATGAATGACTAACTCGTGTTTGGTAACAAACTCCCAGTGGCTCCAGGCTTTCTGCCCCCCACCCCCAACAACCTTATACCCCCAGAGGAGTGGCACTGCCAGAAAAATCACCAGATAATGGCGTCAAAAGCCTTGTGCTTCCATTGAGTAAACAGGAAAATAATTACGGATCCAAGGCTTAAGATTAAAGTGAGTGTTCCTGAATCAGCTTCTTCACATTTTTGTGGGTTACCCTTCTCATGCTTACTCAAGGACAAACAAGGTAAATGCAGATGCATTCAGTTTAATGCATTTTGATGACATTGTCTCTTAGAGTGCATTCTGTTCAGTAAATATGCGAAGAGCAGTCCACATCCACTTTCACACAAATTGTAACTTTAATAGGATAAATGTGCAGAGACAAGCAATTAAGAGCACTGACTTTTTTCTTATTCTGAATATATGGACTGGAGAGCTGAGGAAGGACTAAAGGAGGGAGCATTTTGGACATTTGAAATGGCCCTTGAGAAAGCCATGGCCATGTTGTCAAAAGTGTTGATTAGATTTGGCATGTTTAGGGATAGATTGCCTGCCATCTTTTCATTATTTCCCTAGAACCCCCCAGAGAGAGGGCATGGAGATAGACTTGGAAAGGCAAAGCGTAATTAAACTTCCACTGGCAGGTCATGTGCTGTTAAATGCTTTGCCACCACTTCTAATTACTTAACAGTGTAGTCTAAATGATATGCTGTCACTGGACAAATTAATTGGTATTTGGTGAGGGCAGTATGGCAGTATTGTCTCCAACATGTGTCATAGGTTCAGTGGGACCATGAGAGGGCTATGCATTATCTGACCCTGATTAAGAACATAGCACAAGTTAAGTATGTAACCACTCTGTTATCGCACTAGTCTTGAGCATTCATGTAGTGTGTAATTTCAAAGCTTTCTGACCTCTTGGTATTTGAGTGCAGAACGAACAAGTACTGTTTTGGTTATTTGGATTTGCTCTGCATTTGCGAGATGAAAATTAAGAGAAAATTGCTGCATAAACCATGACGCTGGATTTTGAGTGAGGTGTCAAGCAGTGCACAACATACCCATTCAAGCTCAAAAAGAGCTAACATCTGAATGAAAAAAAGTCCTTTTAAATGCAGCCACTCACAAATCAAGATTCAAACCCACACTAGCTCTTAAACGTGCTAAAGGAAAACAATATCAATATTAAAACAATGCATATATGATGGCAGAGGGGGCAGAAAATTCCCCCCCAAAAAAACAACAAACTTGCACAAAAGCAACACAGCAGTATTGGCAGTATTCATTTAAAGTTCTTTAATGTTGTGTGGCTCTTGACACTTTTGGCCTGCAACCATTGAGCAGAAGGTGTGTAGACAGTGTGTTAGTGTGAGGAATATAAAACCATAATCAGTTGAAATACTTGTCACTTCTCTCCACTATGCCTTCTGTCTTGCTGAACAACACACTTTAAAGCTTCCTTGGTAAATCAGTAATCTTCACATAAATTTCAGCTTTGTGCCACCATCCCATAGAGATGTTTCTGCTTTTATATGGAAACTGCTTTGGAACCATTCTTAGATAAGGCTTTATATTTCTGATTACTGCTTTTAACTGCTTTGTTCAGTGACTGAGGCAGCCTTTTTCACCGCTTTCACTTCCTCCAGCCCGAAACCATTGTCTTTACACTTCATTCTCGCTTGTTGAGGCAAGGAGGAGGGAACAAGTTTGTATGTTGAGTTTGTAAAAAAGGAACAAGAAAAGCAGCTGAGTATGCCTTTAAGCTTTGCAGTACAAGGTGTGTGAGCATATGTGACCTTTGAGTTTGTGTTTCTGGTGCCAGCACCAGCTCAACTTACCCCCAAAGTAGGAGCCATCTGAAAGCTTGGTCTCTTTACTGCCTTTGGTTAGTACGCTGACAACCCCATGTTGTATGAAGTACATTTTCTTGCCAATCGTGCCCTCCCTTATGATGTAATCCCCGGGTTGGAACACCTCAAACTTCAACTTGGTGAGCATAGAAGTGACAAAGTTGGGGTCGGCATTTGCAAACAGAGGCATCGAAGCCACCAGCTTTCGACAGTTAAAGTTGATGATTTCCTGTTTGAAAAGAAAGTGGGAGATTAAAAACAACACTTAGTGAGAACAACAGAAAATATCTGAAGGTTTACAAATGCCTTGACCTGTCACATTTTCAAACAAGGGGGATATTACTACAGGAAAAATGTCAGCTATGCAGACATTTGAATTATTTTGGAGCTCCTCCCTGTTTTACTCCTGTTTGTATTTTGCCTCAGGAGCAAAGGAAAAATAAAATCTCACTTTGCACTTGTGAAAGGGTAAGATGTCAGGAAATATAAAACTTAACTGAGGGGAATGTCATGCTTTGCAAAAATATTTGAATGTATCACAGTCTCGTGCAGCAGTGAAAACAAAGCTTGTCCCACCTCTCGAAGTGGCTCGTTCAGCTCTCCCAGGATACTCTCCTCATCAAACATCTTGCCCTGATAACGGTGCTCATAGTAGTCGTGGATTCTCTGCCTCATATCTGCAGGCAGCTTGTGGAAGGACATGTACTGCTCCACCTGTTTGTACTGCAGGGACACAAAAACACACAACAATCAGATTACTCAAAGGCCATAGTGCTGTAGGACACATGCGCATGGAAATTAAGACAGATGCTTACAGTCTATCCTGGCTGGTGCGGGCTATTCCCAACAAAAGAGCAGTTTTCTTGTTTCTAATCAGGTCTCATAGTTTCTTTTTCAAATGTCAAAGTGTCCCAAATACAGGCAGAGCAAATGGACTGTCTCTGTTGAAAAAGTCTAGCTGAGAAGAGTCAGATAAAGGCCTATGATATGCAGTGAAGTCAGGCTGACTTAAAAACAAAAAATGTGTGCCATTGTGGTAACTCTGGTTACAGTTTAGAATAAGTCTAACTCCACTACTTATAAAAAGCTGCTTATACTAAATTTCAAAACAAAAATCTGGCATGTAAGGTTACAATTTCGTAAAACCTAATGTGACAGTGAGGGTCCTATCACTATGCCTCTGGCTGATGATGTGCCCTGGCTACTTGACCACAGCAATATCCTTTTTGGCTGACTGGTCAGCATGCATGACTCCCACCCAGGAGGTTGTGGGTTCAATCCCTGCCCAGGCCCTCTTTTGTCTTATACACCAAATATACACCCAAACTCATCAAAATGTTTCTGTTTAATAGTGAAGGCTGTATCCCTCAGTCTTTGTGTTGTGTAACAAAACTAATGAAGTATGTGTCAGATGGTTTTTTTCATTGATTCTGCAGCATTAGAAACAGCAATGCAGATCAAAGCATACTGAGGGCATCTTGGGAATGATAACAGGTAGAATCCTTGACCCACACTGAAAAAATAAATTAATCAATAAAAAAAAGAAAAGAAAAATGCATTAACCATTCATGGAGCCACGCTGGAGGTGCTCTTTGATCACAATTTCTCTGCTGCCAGCAGCCTCACCACTGAATGGTGTGGTTGACCTTAGATGTCCCCTTCTGTCTTGTCTGACACTACTACCCTAGTCACCGCTGCTTATCTTGGAGGAAATCATCAAAAGGTCAGCCTTGCTGAGATACAGCACAATAAATAAGGACAGCTGTCTCATGCAAGTCAGATTGCTCTTTGTGAACACAGGAAATCTTTCAAGCTTTGTGAAAATTTGGAAAAACACAGAATATTTAAACATATAAACAACATTGCATCTTATTTTTACACCGACCCAGTGACAAATTGCTGGATAAGTTGCCCTTCGTTTTCCCACCACCCATTTGCAACACTTGCGTTCTATTTTTTCCCTCCTTTGACAAATTTAGATTAGATTTAATGGGTCTGTGTTTTACCAGAGCCCTCTGAGTCCCACACAGACAGAGAAAACAATCTGGAGTCCTTCTGTGCATGTTGATGATGCAGCCCTTTCAACACTCACCAGTTAAATGTTGCAAACTCTGAATGTGCTATGAGAGCAAGACATTCAACATATCAGGCACAGGTAACAATATATGTTTTACAAGAGGAAACTGCACACCATTCTACCTAAAATTTCTTAGAAATGTCAAATAAACAAATAGTTCTATGTGTTAAAATTGGGTAAAATGACCTGGAAAATTAAATACTTGCACAAGCAGGAACGAGATGTGGAAAGAAGATTTAAGATATCCGGTCTCTGTGTTTCTGGGGGAAGATGAATGAGTTCTGTCATGGTGTAAGGGTTAGAGGCTTTATCCTCACAATTCCCTCAGCAGAACGTTGAGTATTTTCTCATCTGATGATGAAATATAATCCCTCCAAAGGGAAGAACTTTTTACCCCTCTCTTCCATGAGATGAAATGCTTTAGAAAACAAATGCAGACATGACTACTTGCAGTCCCTGAGAGTTGTGAAGATGGCTTGTCTGCATGTGACAGCAGGGTGAAGATGACAGGTGTTATCCACATCCTGAAAGTCATTTAATGTCTTTATGCCTCCTGCATTAGACATGCCACAGCATGGTGCTGTGTTTTAAAGCCTTGGATTACCATCTCCTCCAGAATGTCTCCCAACCTATTTTTTTACATTTATAAAATGCAAAATGCATCCATTTATCAACTGCTTTGCAGCAAATTATGCTTGATTCTCCTAGCATGAAAGGGTATTGAACAAATGCAAGATACTGCCCTAATGCCATTTGATGAGTACTATATGTGTAGCTAAGCCCTTCACTCCACAAATCATTTCATATAAACTAACTGCCGCTGAGTCTCAGAGGAAGAGCTAACAGGGATGTAAGGAGTACCAACCATAGGGGGGTTGTGCTGTGATGGGCTGATAAAACCCCCTGTGACAGGAAATTATCTTATTGCTGCACAGCCACCATCAAGCTGCCACCAGGAAGATCCCTGCTCCCCTGCTCTACTTGGCCAAATCAAATCACAGTCAGCATTGAGTAATCATTTTATCATCAGATTTCCTTACGGCTTTCAGACAGCAGAGGGGCTCCAGAGGGTGGCCAATGAAAAATATTTTTTTATTCTTTCTTTAATTTGACATTTTTAAAAATAAGATGAAAGGATGTTTAGCAGCTTTTGCTGTTAATTCAGCACAAGGGGGAAACAGCTGGGAAGCTAAATCCATTTACCACAACCTTGAAGCACACCTCATAGTTTCGTATAACAGTCATATTGACACAATTTGCAAATTGAATATATTTGCATTTGAAATATTTGAAAATCAATATTTGACAATGAGAATTTATTGCTAAAAAGGATTTAGTGTAGATAAAAAAAGCTTATGTAAACCAGGGGTAAACGTTGCTACTGTACCGACTTTTGCTGCTGATGTCAAGATTTGATGGTTTGTCTTTGTACTGTTTTTAAAAAAGGCTTCAAATAACTTGCAGTTATTGCTGGAAAATGGTCGTATCTTGGTATGTAAGTGCATAAAGCATCCCTGATAACCTTGGTTGCACTTTTTTGGGCAAACTCTCAAGCCATAGCCATGCCTCTCAATAAAACAGTAAATATCATCTTCTACAGTAAGTACATTACAGCAAAGAGGTTAGATTTTTTTTTTCCCTCACTGTAGATAAACCTATTATCTTTTAGCCTTGGCAATATTATGATGGTAGCTTTGGCCGGAGCTTACAGAACTGCATCTTCATTCTATTTTTTCTTTTTTAATATCACAAATCCTTCTCTTTCTTTAGCTTGCCATTTCTCAACATGGTCACTGTTAAGTGTGCTCCCATTCACACTTTTCTACTCTATCCTTCTACTCTTTTGTATACATATTTTTCCCAATTCCCTTTCCTCTCAAGCAGATCTCCAAAGAAATGCCAAATAAAACATTAATAATTCATTTCCCAAAAGAGATGTCAGACACTTAATTATACTTTATAAACATTTATTTTTCTCCACTGTCCCCAATCTCACATTCTAATGCACAGTCAGGAGTTATGGGTATATAACATGATCAACATGATATAACATGATTTAAATTTCTGTTACTGTTGGATGAATGTTTTTAATTCTTTTTTTTTTAAATTGTTTTTATCATGTAAAGCACTTTGTGTTACTTCTGTATGAAAAGCGCTTTATAAATAAAATTTGAATTGAATTGAATTAACAACACAAACTGAAGATTTAAATGTTTCCACTTAATAGTGTGAGCATGAAATAGACAAATTAGTAATCATACTGCTAAGAATGCTCCAACACTTGTACAATCTCTCACAAAAAACACTGGCTGGCTGAGATATACAGAAACCAATATCTGTGTACAGTAGCCCATATATACAGAATTGTCAGGAAGAGCTGAAGCTCTTTAAAGTTGAATTCACTTTCCAATTCAGTTAGAGGTTCCTGAAGTTACCATCATATTTTCTGTGTAAGAATAACTTCTTTTTTAAATAAAAAGAAAATAGAAAAAGCGGAGCTGCTTCAAAAAAGCCCAGATAGTGAGAACATTTTTTAAGATCTGATTTTTCATGGGGCTGCATGGTGGTAGGATGGTTAGCACAGGATGCTGTCACATAGGCTTAAGACCTATCAACTCCAGTGTTTTCCTCATGGAGGTCATCAACACCAGTGGCTTTGCCTGCTCGATCTGCAGGGTCTTTGCCTCAGTGATAGGCCCTGCCTGGGGGGCTGGATGTTCTGCGCTGCACCGCAATGGCTGCGGTGCGGACTCCGGCCTGCCCTGGTCTGGGTGGGTCCGGTGGTGGCACCCTCTGGGGTTCTAGGTGGGCTGGCTTCTGGTGTGGATGGGTTCCTGATATTTTTATTGACTTTTATTTATTAATTTCTAATTTTTAAAAACACAATTAATAGCATGATTTGGGGTAAAGAACCAAATGAGACCAAATTGGTTTAGAATAGTTGAACTGCTCATCTAAATTGAGTCTAGATACCAAAACTCCAGTGCATTGTTGTGTTGAACATGCTTCACCATCTTCCATGCCTCTGCTCTACATAGGCAAGGCAAGGCAAGGCAAGGCAAGGCAAGGCAAGGCAAGGCAAGGCAAGGCAAGGCAAGGCAAGGCAAGGCAA
>JBBBVU010000001.1:27527294-27537408 GCA_037177055.1 Atherinosoma microstoma | reverse complement strand
AGAAAACAACTGATTGCATTGATTGCCTCAAAGGATTGCTCAACAAAATATTAGCTTATGAGTGACGTAACGTATATCAATTTCTCATATTTTTTGCTTGTTTATTAAAAATATTTCTATTAAACCACAATTCAATAGCAATGTCATGATTTTCATCAAATTTTTCATATATTATTACTTTTGTCAGTTTCAATTTATTTCAGTGACAGCTGATTTTTTCCTTATATAATGGAAGGGTATGAATAATTTTGTTTACAACTGTATATATACACATTTTTTTTTTTTTAGGATTGCAATGATACACAAAATTTATGGCTCGGTTCGATACTTAAGTGTCATGGTTCGATATTTTCGATACAAAAATTTTTTTAATGTCTTTTTTAACTTTTACATTTATTTAAATGAATTGCAAATATTTGTTTTTAACTCAAAAGTACCGTTTTTAATTAAATGTTGCCGAAACAACAAAATAATAAATAAGTAAATCTCTTGGATCTGCGCTCAACAATGCAGCCCAGGCGGAGTAGTCGAGCGCAGATCCACTAAGTTCTCAACACTGAGCACTTCATCAGAAGACAAGTTAAAAAGAATACAGTGCTCACAGTTCGGTATGCATCTGTAATGAACGATTCAATACAAATACATGTATTGTTGCACCCCTAATATATATATAATATGTAAAAAAGTTGTTTACAATTTCCCTTGGGATCTGTCTGTCTGTCTGTCTGTCTGTCTGTCTGTCTGTCTGTAAATAGGAGTGCGGGGCCTTGGAATGTTTATTCCTGGTTCAGTCTTGGCTAGGGTGTTTTTATGTGGACTTTTTGTCCTCCCTGTGCGCATAAATTGCTTCTTCCCACATCTGTAAATGAATCAACATTGAATTCATAGATTAATCAGATATAATTAAAATTGAATAGAATCAGTGTTAAAGTGGTTCTTTTATTGGAAGCTCAAGAACAAAAACAGGAGAGGATTTCATCAGATTAAGCAAAATTTATTCTAATTCGGGTCACAGTTAAAGCAATGCAGTGCTGGCCTCAGGGGACAGGTCGTCCAGCCTGAGCCCCAGGCATGGATGTGATCACATTTTACCTTCTTAGACTGGGAGACTCCCTCCTACAATGGGATGGCTTGACACGCAACCGAGTGTAATTGGCCAGTTAATTCTGACGTGAGCATGCCACCCACTGCTCTGGCGACAGATTGGGATGTGCTGTTCAATGTGTGTGAATGTTGAATTGAGGCGTGTACCTAATGCAACAGACCTGACCGATAAACTGATGATTCTTAGTAACACATGGTTCTTGTTTTATATCTAACTGGTGATGTCACTATGTATATCAACTGATGACTCTTAGTTACATCTGGTTCTTGCTTATCTACCACTGTATGGGCTGAAGGACACAGACAGATCAGAACTAAGAAACAGTTCAAAACATAAGAGTATTACATCTATGTATTTATGTATGTTTATTTTATTTCGAACAAAAGCATCAGGCTGTTGTGAATCGAATCAAATCGATTCAGGAAATTATTGGTGATACCCAGCCCTGTAAAATGGAAATTTATCATTTGATTTCTATAACTGTTACTGAGTTTAAGCAATATATACAAAAGGCTGATTTCTCATGGATACAATATGCACAATCTGTCTTTTCTCTTCAGGTACTGTAATAAGTGTTTAAAACAAATTTATCTTCATTGAGACAAGCTGTATTTAGTGTTTAAGTGAAAAATGACTTCCTGAGTGAAGGAAGTCCTATTACTAATTTATTACTAAATTACTAATCCTATTACTAATGAGTAATAAGGTTTATCAACTATATCAATACATGTACTGGATGCCTCAGTACTATTTTAATCATCCAGCATGATGGCAGATTTGTAGAGCAGGTTTTGGGTAGGGGGTTAGATTTCTCACTGTAAATGCCTCGATCGAAATGTCATGCTCATGCATGCTCTCGTGCTGGACGGGGCGCATGTGAGAATGAGAAGTAAGCCTTGGAGTGGACCACAGGGAACACCCTTCCATCATCTGTCTAAACAGACCTGGAGGGCTCAGATCACAAAAGCCACTCTGACTCTGCTCTCAACCAAGATGCACCATTGCATTTGCGCTGGATTACACATTTGAGTGTAATAGTTTTTTAAACAAGTCCATTGTGGGTTTTCATATCTCACAAGGCTCATTCAGAGTGTTGAAGACCTGTCACTGTTGCTGGCAAGCCTCATTGTGAACTCAATAATAGCCCATTAGGTCTATTATTCCTGCTTTTCTTATCTTTAAAAGACCAGCCCTTGGCTTAGGTAATGGGTCATTGAGTGGGGAGCTGATTAGCTGATTTACCTTATTTAAATAATTTTGTATGGATTTACTGGGTGGAAATGAAAGGCGCTCCTCTCCCTTGCCGGACGCGTGGGGCAGTCATGCTGCTGACTTCTATAACAGCTCTTGACGTATCATTTTGTTTCTCCATAACTGAAGCACAAAGCCACTTGGGGCAGACGGGTCCATACATCTCTACAATCCAAGATGCCAATATTAATGGAGACGGGCGTTATGCCCTCTTGTTATAAATAAACACATAATGTGGGACTTTAAGTAAGTGTACCATGAACTATCCTCTTCTTTGTCTTTTAAATGCCCTTTCCTTCAGTAACTGTTATGCTCCTGTCTTCTTAAAAAAATGCTTTTTTGTTGTCTTTTGCAGCTTATTTGTCTTCTCCCTTTATATTCACACACATGCATAATTATCTCAGTGATAAATCACAACAATTAATGCTCCATTTGATAAAATTCTTGCAAAAAAAGTCCCCCGTTGTAGTTGGAAGAAAATGTATCTCTATCAGCCTGACTATAACACTGGTTGTTGTCAGAAACTGTTTTGCTGGTCTATCTTGGTGTCAGGATATGTATGTATGTCTGTCATCATCAACTCCATCTCATGTTTTATAATTTTTGATATGTACCAATTAAAAAAGCCTCAGGTCCTGTCTCACAAACTTATCTCCGTCCGCTAAGAGCAACATTTACAGAGTTGGCCAGTTCAGACAGATATGATGTGGGCATCAGGCATGATGAGAGGAACCCCCTCTGGGCTTAGTCATTAGTGCACTGCCTTGAATCTGATTTAACAGGATGAGTAATCTCACCCAAGTCATTGGTTCATCAACAAGAGACAACTCCAATGAGGAGAATATCCGGTCACAGCCTTATTTTTATCCCAATTTAGAGTGACAAGAGGAAACTGACAAGACAGAGATTGGGATACACATAATGACAGTCCGTTCTGCCTCTGTGTGTGTGCATGTGTGTTTGTGTGGGAGTGTGATCATATCTGCCCACCATGTTGAACGCCATTATGCATGACAGTGTTAGCACTGGCATGAAGCCACCATCACTAAAACCTCCTTGTTTGTAAACAACATTCTGTCAACATGCCGGGTGTAAAAAACATGCTCACATCTGAGCGTTTGGAAGGGAATGGAAGCAATCAGAGCTAATTTATGATAGCTGTGATGAAAAAAAAGTACATATAAGAAGATTTCATGAGCTGGCAGGAAATCAGGGCATTGCTTTAGTTATGCAAAAAAAAAAAAATGTAAAAAAAAAAAATATATATATATATTGGTGGCGTTAGTGGTGATCGGATTAGAGTCTTTGACCGGGTAAATATGATGATTGATTTTGCAATGACGGTAGTTTCACACGCCACTTTAGTTGCTCAAACATACTATTTTGCTATTTGTATCTTAATGTTCAGGTTTTTTTTTGGACTTCTTTGTTTTTTTTTCTCTAATACACATGTACATGTGTTAATCACATGTTTGGAGGAGATTCCACCCTACTTGGAAATCCTCATCAAGTCTTCAAAGCGAATCATGAAAAATGGTGAGATTCACTTTGTTTAGTTCTATATTAAAATGTTTTGCCTTCTTAGGCCTAGTTTACACGATAATGCTGCTAACAAATTTGCATTTTTTTCCCCTTTGCGGGATAAAAAAAACTGCATTTATACGATGGCAGAATTAATCCGATCACTGTTGACATGACTCTGCAAATTAAGTGATTTGATTGGGGATCCGTCATTGTTGTTGTTGTTGCTTTTTTCACGTGGCTTGCAGAGTACCCAGCGGGCAATGACGTAGTCCTATTCAAGAGCTTCCACCATGGCTTTTCATGGCTCTGCGCCACCCCGTGGAGCAAAGAAATTCCACCCTAGAGCCCGTCCTCAAAACTTTGCGGAGTCGCCCCCCCCCCCGCGTGTGTTGCCGTGTACAAGAGAGGCCAGTTGCAACACAAACATTGCATCTTGCTCTCACGGTCATGTAAACATGGCCTTATGGAAATGTAGAAGCACATAACTTGTAAAATTGCAAATGCAGAGCATTTTTACACAAGCTCTAAAAGTAAATACAACAAGCATATACTTATTCATCAAGGTAAATGATCCATTGTGATAAATCTCTTCGTGGCAAAGGTATGTTATCCTTCGTTCTCAGTATGTCGTGTGACCTTGTGAAGCAATACTGGGAACTAAGGCAAGCCAAGGCAAGAAGAGATTTTTTATTAACACATTTCCTGTTCAAGACAACTCAAAGTGCTTTACATAAAAACATTAAAAGCATTACATTACATTGAAAGCATTCAAAAGTAGTCTAAAATTACAATAATTTTTGTTTTTTTCTAAATAAATAGAAATTTATTAAAAGCAATATAAGTTAAAAGATGCTGTGCATATTTCATGCATAGGTGTGTGAGAACAGAAATGTTTTTAACCTGGATTTAAAATTGTCTACATTTGGTGAAAGTTTAATCTCTACTGGCAGTTTGTTCCACTTCTTTGCAGCAAAACCGCTAAAAGCTGCTGCTCCATGTTCAGTCTGGACTCTGGTCTGGACTAGCTAACGTGAGTCTTTGGATCGAAGAGCTCTCGCAGGTATATATTCTCTTAACATTTCACAGAGCACTTTCAAAACAGTATGGTCCGCTAAACTCAGTAGGATTGGGGACTCAGTTCAGTTGGGGAGTGCGACATTCTTCTGGACAGAGTTTGCATTCACATTGCACTACTCGAACGAATCAGACCTTTTAAATAACATATTTCACTCCCAGCTCATTTTCTGCGAAGAGAGACAGCCTAACTGGAAACCGGGGGTATGACATGCTAGAACCAGCTATAGGTTTGTGCACGAATTGAAACATGTTCTGTTAATGACATCACAGCCTTTTGTGCACATCTGAGCTAGTTAACGCCTACCTTTCAGGAGCGCTAAATATAGGCGCAAAAACAGCCAGTGCAATCAGTTCCACATTCAGTAAACCATGTTGCACGTGCAAAGCTGATTTATTTGCATCTACTCCTCCCAATATTTTGTGCGTTCTGGCAGAAACGCCCAGATTGCATATTCATTCAAGGCAAAAGCGCAAAATGCATTGCGGCGCTATTTTGATGGTTTTACGGGCCTCTTTGCGCCAGGTTAATAAAATAGCTGCACTATGTTTTTGCGCCCATTATCAAATTTACATATGTTTTAAGAGCTGCAAACCTTTGATAAATCAGGGCCTAAGAGTAAATGTGAGGCAGAGCCTTCAGCTATCAGGCCCCACTCAGAACCACGTCCCAGTTTGGGTTCAGGAGACAGACACTCTCTCTGCCTTCAAGATCAGGCTTAAAACCTTCCTTTTTGATAAATCCTATAGTTAGGGGTGGTTAACCATCCTTTAGTTTTGCTGCCATAGGCTTAGACTGCTGAGGGACATCCCATGATGCACTGGGCTCTTCCTCTTCCTCTCTCTGCTCCTTTATCTCTCATGTATAAACATATAACAGTATTGGCATCTTTAATTGATCATATTTAATGTACTTTAATGTACTTCTCCTCTCTCAGTAGATGGCTGTCCTCCCTGAGCATGGTTCTGATGGAGGTTATTCCTTCCTGTTAAAAGGGAGTTTTTTCCTTTCCACCGTTGCCTCTAGCATGCTCAGGATAGGGGATTGGATCAAAGACAAGATTCGATGCAGTCTGTTGGTTTCCTTAGCTAGGGTATTTGTTATGAATTGGATGATATGAATACTGACTGATGACAACAGATTGGCTCAAACCAATTGTATGTGAAGTGTCTTGTGATGACACTTGGCCCTATACAAATAAAGCTGAATTGAACTGAATTGAAATATTACTGAAGGAAAAGATGAGACACACAAGAAAGAAAAAAAATTGTTCATCTTTTGGTTAATGCAGGAAAACTTCTGTTTCTACCTCAAAACAAGAATAAAAAACTTTATTCTTTGTCTTTTCATTAAAGAACTAAAAGGTCTGATGTTTTTTTTATCTGATTTACATGACAGCATGTCATAGCTGCTCTCTGTGTCCATGGTTCCTTAAGCCACAGGATGCACACAGGTGATCACACTACCACCAGCGGACAGAGTGCACGCATAAGAAAACATGTCAACCAGCAGAAAATCAGACAGAAATATCAACATTTTTACCAGGGAGGTGAAGATGGAAACACTTGCACTCCAGCATGGAGCAGCCGGAGCAGTTCTCCTGCTCCACTGTTATGCCGAAAACATCATGCCCATCGTGGAAACGTGCGGGATGGAAATGGAAAAGGGAATTAACTTTTATAATGCATGAAATGAAAAGGTATTTTTTCTAACCAAATTTATGAATTGTGGTATTTATTTCTCCTTTTAGAAATAGCATTTGAAATTGCATTTACAAATCACAGTATGTAATAATGAATTAATATTTCAATATGCAATTCCTCTTTAATATTTCAATTTAGAATGTGTAATTATAAAACACTTTGCAATTATTTTTTTGCATGAATTAATTGTTGAATTTGAAATTATATTTAGCAATCTACATTTTTATTTCACAATCAATTACTCATGATAAAAATGTTGTATTGCTTTTTCAAAGACGCTCCTGGTCTTCCATAATTTGAAGGTTATCTATATAAACACTGGCTTGAATAATGAGACAAGGAGAATAACTTAATTAACTGTGCATATACATGTACTAATTTAAAACACTCTAAAATATGAGCTTGTCAATTCCTTGTAGATGACGATGAGTGCACAAATTTACCCTTGAGCCTCATCTGTGCCAGGCTTTGAAATAGTTTTTTTATTGCCTCATAGAGACTGTAATACACTTCAGTTTATTTCAATAGGTTCAAATTAATTTCTATGTTCCACTTCTGGCTTCTACATATTGGATCTTTTTGTCAGTCATTAAAATATGGCTTCTTGCTCCATTGTAATGACAGAGGTTTGCACTTTTTTATGTCAAAAGGTTTACTTTTGCCTAATTCAAATTAAAGGTCTAATAACAGTCAAATCTGTGAAATGTCACATCTGTTGCAGGTTGTTAGATCCCTTGAGGGAAATTAGCTCTACATGATTTATATTTGTTCCAGCTTAAATGTGGAAATGTGGAAAGACTACTCACATTCATCAGATCCATCTTTTATTGAACTAAAGTTTGCATGATGATAATTTATAAAAGTATGCAGGTCTGCATTTCAAAGCAGAGCTGCATACTTTTATTATTTTGTTATTTTCAAAGAAAGCTCAGGGGAGCAGTTTAAGGGTCAAGAATAATGCTCAAGGACACTTCAACAGTTTGTGTTTATGTGCCAACACATCTAAGCCTCTGGGTATGTGCACCATATATTCTCCTGATGACATACAATTACAATCCAAGTCAACAAAGCCAGCTATACAAAGACATACACACATCACAGAAAAACACAACTTACATGCATGCATTGCAATTACACTACGTGTACATATGGAGTTATTGCATGTCACTAAACCAATACAAGCATGTATTATAATTTCTTCTTTAACCTGCCAAGGAATTATATCAAACAACATTTAAGATGACCTTGAAAAACAACATTCTGCTCTTCCCTTTATGGGGGCATCATTTAGAGTCGGCAATCTCTCAAAAACACTTTTTTAACTCATACTGAATCTGTCACGGAGGGCGCTGTGTGAGTTCGCCAACTGCACCCAAAGGATCATGAAGCAGATTTATGAGATGCCAGACCAACCTACTGTTGTAAAAGTGTAGGTCATACTGGCCCAATTTGTTCCTAAGTGGGGATGCGGATGAAACAATGATTGACTTAGCCATCTTAAGGACAATTTTTTTACAAATTTGTTAGAATATAATTTGAAGAGCATGGAAGCAGAAAAATTCAACCAGGGCTGGACAATATATCAAATATACTCTACTATATGTACCCCGAGAAGTTCTACATCCGATATATAAAATGGCTTTTCTGGGGTTGTTGTGTAGCTCAACTGGTTGAGCAGCCGACCCAGGTACAGAGGCCACAGCTCCTTGGCGAAGCCAGCCCAGGGTCGAGTTCCAGCCTGGAGCCTTTTGCTCTGTGTTTTGGTCAAAATAACACAGAGACACTGCAGAGCCTTTGTTCCCCCCCCCCCCCGCATTAATAAATGAGTCTATTGAATGGGAATCATTCTAGGAGGGGGAGTGACCACTCCACCCCTCTCTACCTACTGGTTTGCCTCTTTTTCTTATATGGCCAATCAATGTTTCTTTTTGCAGTTACCAGCACTGTACTAACGTTGCATTCAATGATGAACAGGAAATTGGGATTTACAAGTTCCAACCAGCAAAAAAAATCAAAGAATGCCAATCAGAGACCAGATTTTCTGACTTTTCTTTTTTTTGTCAGGATATACAACATTAACAGGAGAGGAGGATGATGTGTTAACGGTGCCAAAACATTAAAGTGGTGATGAAATACAGCCTGTATGTGGTGTGGCTTTAATAGGAAAAGTCAAAAAGCCAATCAGGTGGTGAGATCTTGGTGAAAAGTTCTACAGCAGTGACAGATGACATTTCTGTGAGGTCGAGCATTGCTGCGCTGAGGCAAAGCTGGCCTTTCACTCTGACTGCCTAACTAGAATTCATCAGAAAACCTTGACACATACAGTTTCACATATGACATACATGAATAAAACAAGGCAATGGCACTGGCTCCATAAGCATTAAGTCCCCTTTCTCTGTGGTACTGTTTCAGTTTTAGAAGTCCTACAATGTCCTTGTCTTTTGTTTTTTTTTAAAATAACATGTACATAAATGATATATTCTTTGCCTTAAATTCTTTGGTTGAGCACCAGGGTCGAGTGGTGATCAATTGAATCCAAACAGATGGCTATGAAAATAAGCTGAAACGAGCTTTATTTTTGCATTGTCCTTGTTTCTCCTTTCATTTCCCTCCCTTTATATTTCCTCCAACCCTTACTCCCTTTTTTGCTTTATTGCAGTAAACATGTGCCCATTGTCCGTGAGTCTGCTGTATTCAAATGCTGTTTTAGCCTGAACCCCATGCATTTCTGCCTTCATTTTGGGTTCAGAGGTATAGCAGAAGGTATGCACAGAGACACAGAGCGACAAAGGGATTCTCCCCAGTGATTCATTTGAACTTTCCCTTTCTTTGAAATGGCATCACAGCCAACCTGCATGATTAATGTCACCACAATTCTATCCACTGTTGTATCCAGAATATGATCTAAATATTTACAAAACCTGTAACTTACTGAGTGTTAGTGGGGAGGTCTGCATGTTTGGTTTGATTAGCAATCAGTTAACTATTCAACTTTTCAAATGCTATTGTAATGTTGGACACTCAGAGAGGTGAACACACCCACCAAGTAATCTAGCAGCATTGTATGTTGACGATATCTTCTAAAAGATTAATTAATGGAAAGGAACAGTGTTGTTACAAATGTTTTCTTCAGATTTTGATGGAAAAAAAGGACAATTTTCCGTTTTAAAATTAATATGTATTTTTCATCTGAGTAATCCAAAGCACATTTACTCTGACAGACAGCTGGATGCTGTTCTTTCCAGGTTCTTTTTAGAGAGAAAAAGCTTTTTCTTTGCAACCCTTCCAAACAAGCCATACTTGGCCAGTCTTTTTCTAATACTATCATGAACTGTAACATTTATCAAGCTACAGCCAAGTGGAAAAGAAAGTACAATTTCCTTTTTAAAGGGGACATATTATGCAAAAATCACTTTTATAAGTCCTTGGAATAGTCTCTTACAATGTTCTAAGTCA
>JBBBVU010000001.1:27466498-27483391 GCA_037177055.1 Atherinosoma microstoma | reverse complement strand
AATAGAGAGAGAGAGAGAGCGAGAGAGCGAGAGAGAGAGCGAGAGAGAGAGAGCGCGCGAGCGAGCGAGAGAGAGAGAGCGAGATATATATATATATATATACACACACATACATAGATAGTGCATGTAGCGTGGTCAAATATATGGCTCCTGCCAAAAAAAAACAAACTTGTTACCACTACATGCTGCTTGTTTAATCAGAAACAGGAACGGAGAGTTCTTTAACAACCACATAAAGAAGCATATCATGTGGTTGTTGCTATGGACGCTCGCAGGACAAAACAAACAAACAATACTGCTGTTAATGGGGCTGTAAGAAGCAGAGTGGATCACCTGCATTGTCTGGAGAATTCAATTAATTAAATAAAATAAATGATTAAAACACAAAACTCCAACAAATTAGTGCTATTCTTTAGAAAAGAACTAAAAACATCAGGAACCTAATGGAAAAATTAAATGTAACCTGAAAGTGAACAATTAGGGCTCCCCCTTAGAGTATCAGTTTAATGTCTTTAGGGGAACTCCCCTGCTTTTCAGAATCCTGTTTTTTATATATACCTATAGATAGATATAGATATATATTTCACTTGTTATGCCGTTATGCTCCTGGGATAGGCAACCTTCCACCCTTCGGCCATGCACATCCTCCCTGGGCTCCCTCCATTAAATAAATTGTACTGTAATAATCTCTTGGCTCATAATATTGGTGGATGAGCACGGCAGCCTATTTTGATTACCCCACTTTCTGCAGCCAGAATCATCTGTAATCCCCATGTTTTACCCTCACTACATTAAAGAAGGAATTATTTAATGGAAACTGGATAGGAGGGAGTGTCATTCATCCTACATAGTTTCAAGAGGCCTTTTCTTTACGTTCCAATGTAGATCAGCACAATGGCACAAGAAAATATGGTTCACTGCTAGATTCTGCCTTCTAAAATTGTTTTATAAAACATTTTGAACATTTATGAATTGTAAAATCAACATTTTTTAGCTAATGCTTCAAAAAAGAAGCTTAAATAGTGCTGGAAAGGTGCAGGCTGCTTCTTCATAACCTCATGCTGACCTTCGTTTAATTCACTCAGACTCCCAACTCCTTCCACCCCATCATAAGAGGAATCATACTCGTTGCAGCTGTGTATGTTGCTCCATCAATGGAAAGCTGGATACCCTTTAGAACCAAACAAATCGATAGCAAGATGTACTCTCAAATCAACTGTAATCAAACTGACTGAAATAGAGAATGCTGATCCCACTGGCTCACAAACATAACACAAACTGATACACATGTGAGCACACGTTGTAGTTGTATATGAGTACAACATTTTTACTAAAAACATGTAGCTTTTTTTTCACAAAAACAGGGACTGTCTCTGTATAGGTTGCTCAGTTAACATTCTCCATCACAGAAGACTCAACGGATCGATTCTAATACTGTGGGAAGTGATTCAAAAACATTTTTCTATTTGGACTAATGTAGGACTAATGTTAAAATGCTGTGACTCGCCGTGGCAACAGAGTGAAAACATTATATCAGAAACTGGTTACACTAATAAAAAAATAAATGCTTTCTGCAACAGAACTGGAAGTATAGGAGCGATAAAAAGACTGTTGCAAAAGTGGACTTTGCAGAGGGGAAGAGAGGATTCATCTGACTGTTGTGAAGGGATTTAACTGATTGACAGATACAGCAGGACAGCTGACCCCTTCTCTGATAGTGGTGGCAACACAGTTGTAAAGCTTAATAGAGCCTTTACTGGAAAGCAGGGGGAAAAAAAGTTTTAATGTGCGACATCTTCTCTTCTATCTCTCCAGGGAAATTCGGAGACTTTCAAACAGATGTGTCCTCCGGGCTCTGAATCACAAGATAATTAAAAGGCTCTTCACGATCAGAGGGCTGTATCCTAATATTGAGCCTCACCATTTGTCGAGAACACTGCACAATGCTGTTGCTTTGACATAATCCACTCAAAGGGCTCTGTGTAAGCAGGTAGGAAAATAATAATCATCTGGTCTTCATCATGTGAAGATGGGGAATCCGTTCTGTGTAAGGGGTATCATTCTGCCCATCAAACATTGGAATAGCCTATCTGCATTATCAGTTTAAAGGGCAAATATGCAGCATTAATGGTTCTCAGCATGGCTTATCACACTGGAGCTTTTAAATAACAAAATGTTATATTATCATGTCAGAGACAAGTCATAACTTAGGTATCTAACAAAAGCATATCATGAGAAAAGGACAAAGGGGGCAGTAATCCCAATATCAGTCATTTATATTGTTCAACAATCTCCTCCTCATCCTCTGCTTTGGGACACTTAGAATAGTACCACTTCAAAATAATCCAAACATATATCTGTCAGCCAGTTATTTTGTGCTTCTTTTTCCTTTTAGGGGGTGTTGTAGAAATGATCCCTTTGGTTAAGTGACCACATCTGCTCACAGGGAGCCGCTTGCTCAGAATTGGAGGAGGCTGTTCAGCTTTGGATCTGGAAATGAGGCTGTAGATTGGATTATGATGCCATTTTTAATCTGCCTTTTCCCCTTGCAAGATATTGCCCCTCCCCTGCTTCTTAGCGTAATACAAAACTTGACAAGAGGAGATTTTGCTGAATTCCGGCACAGCGATGACTCTGTGATTCCTTGTGACACTCTAATTTGAGCTTATAGTGGCAGAGCTTTAATGCAGACATGGGAATAAAACCCAGTCACAGAGACCCCTTTTTCTCTCTGGGTCCATTAAAAGGTCCCACTCATCTTCTTGCATACTTTAATTAGTCATCTTGTCCTGTCTCTTATCCTGATTCTGGGGGATGTAGGAGCCCGAGTATCATGTTTTTCCCTGACATTGTCAGAAATATAATACAAGCCATAACACATTGATGATGTGCTATTTTTCTCCATGTCACACTTAAGTAGTCAATATTATGTCACCAAATTAAAATAATCTGCAAATGTTTGCTTATGTATGCCATATTTCAATTAGATAAATGCTCAATTCGTTCTTTCCTCATTGATCGCTACAACTGTGGTGTTAATTGTCCAGCTGCATGATTACAAAATAAAGAGAGCTAACACCACAATCAAACTACTTCAATTGCCAAAATGTTAATTATAGTTATATATAATATCCACCCTAAGATTCCAACGAAGTGGAGGTCCAAGCTTATGCTTTAAACAACTTCTCTCACAGTACATTTACATTTATCTATTCATTTTGGTTCAGCTGACTGAGAAAGTTGCACAAGCATCAGTTTCACTAAATGCAGGAGTTGAACATCATCCCTTTTTCAGAATATTGCTAAAAGACACTTCACATCCATTGGCTAGTGCCAAATCTCTGACCTTTCAGTAACAGGACAGTCTCCCCAAGCCCCAAATCACCCTTCCTCATGACATTTAACACAGTGAGTAAGAGAACAGATGGGGTCAGAGGAAACACGACCAGCTGGGATAAAATGTGTAATGGCTACATATCTTGCCTACTCCCAGTGGCATGTCCAAACTGTGTGGATTTGGAAATAATAATCAGTAAGCAGTGTAGTTCTCAAATAGTTTTCATAAATGTCCTTGAAAGGCTTGAAAATGTTTACTGAGGAGACACAGCGAAATTACTCTGTGAAGAGAGGTAAACTCTATCAAATGTAAACCTTAACCTAAATGTGTTTCTTTTAATTGTGGACAGCCTACCTGAATATTTCTACTGCATCCATCAACCTTCTCACTTACATGCACTGTTCCATTGAAAAACAAACAAAAATAAACATTTTTTCAGCTTTGAATAGCTAAATAGTCTATATCTAGAACACCAGAAAACAAATGGTGGAGTCTGATAAATATGTGTGCTTTGTACACTCTGAAGAGTCTTATCTACAGTATCCTTATCCACCTACACCTCAGGCCGTGAGCAACTTAGACAACAACTAAAATACCTTTCTAAGCCAGTCATCTTGCTTTTAAGGTAAAAAAACAAAAAAACAAAAAACAAGCTTTTAATAGAAAGTTTCTGCATTATATGCCGTCACACCATCATAGCCAAACAAATACATGGCAGTCAAGATAACATTGAGTGTCACAGAAAAGGAGAAATATTACAGAATACATAACGATGACAGTTCAACTCTGAATCCTCTGACAACAATTCCATGATGTCTTTGCAATTTAAATGATGTGTAGAAAACACTGGCAAGCGAAATGTCAAGGCTGACACAGCCTATATGCAGTTATTTTTCTTGAATTATTAAACTAGAGGATTCAATTAAAACAGCTAAGGTTCATTACCTTACAATAAGAGCTTTGACATACTCAAAATAGATGGGGTTTTTTCTTGAATGTGCTTAGCACGATAAGTTGGGGGAAACGCATCATGTGAGCACCGTTCAGTCAAAGGCAGATCGTTTTAAGAGGCCTATCCAGTGATAATGAGAACATACAATATATACACCAGCGTATACTGTTCAGTAAAGGGTATATAATGTAAACCTGTGTATTTCAATGAAAACCAATGTAAAACCCAAAAAGGAAAGGATGAAGGACTTTAAAGCTTGTCAGTTACGAGCCACCATATGGTCATGAATAAGAACCATTAGGCCAATAACAAAGTCAAGGGCACTAACAACAAAGAAATATCTGCAGAGCTTTCTCTGACTTCTCTCTTCAGGTTTGCTGCATATTTGGTCATTAGAGAAGACAACTACGTGTAATGCAGATAAAGATGCTGATTGTTTTATCTTTCAATGGCAATTGAAATTTTGCAATCTATCCTGTTTTTATATAAATTGCTTTAAAAAGGAATCAATGGGAAAAACATATGTAAACCTGTAAAGTGTATGTGAAGCAAAGGCCTCATCTCTATCTCTTACCACTGGAAGATAAATGGTATCCACTAAGCTCAGATTTTTCAATATTAAGAGAAGAGCCCATCAAAAAGATTCCATAATGCATTTGGCTATATCTGCCAAAGATATAGTTATGCTCATTTCTAATTAGCCCAATGTGATATGTGTGGGGTGTTCTTCAACACAGTGTCTATAGGCCTCCCTGTGCAGATGAGACTCAGAAATACCTTACTGCAATTAACCTTCTTGAAGCATAAAATTATTTCTGATCCATTTGTTATTCCAGAACACAAAAGCCAATTAATTATTTGCCAATTAGCTTAGTAAAATATCACCTTTCAGTACTGAGTAAGGTGATGAATGTGGTAAAAAACAAACAACAACAAAAAAACAACTGACAAATGAATCTTCAACTCCTGCCTCAGTATACTGAAAGAGAAACAAACATCTGGGCCTGAGCAAAGCGTCAGGGTTAACGTGAGTCTACAGAGGAGCAAAGGACATGTCAAAATTTACCTGAAATCACTGTAGGGGTGAATTATCCAAAATCCGGCAGATTTAACTCGCTCTTGTTCCCTTTCAACAGCCTTCTCACTCCCAAACATCCTCAGGGAGAACTTGTTGACCCCCGGTTGAAGCATTGCTCCCAACTGTCTGTGCATGAACCCAGCCTGATATAATCTCTCGTCGTCCGGCAGAATTTGATCAATGCCATCCAACTTTATAAACCCTGACTGCCTCTCTGGAGAATCGTTTTGGGCGCCACCGTTGGCACCCTGCGCACCTTGATCCGGCTGCTCATCAATGATGGCTCCAGGGGGGCTCTCTTCGCTCGGGGTGACATCCCCCTCGGTGATGAGGCGTCTCTCCTCGGCCGAGTCAGAGTCATGCACATGCCGACTAGTAATGGATGAGAGGCTGCCTCGAAATCTCCGGCAATCTCCATTTGAGCTAGTCTTCATAGGTCTCCCGATGTCCGTCTCCATGATCACAGACTCCCCACTTTTGGTTTCACCGATGCCTTTGCAGCTTCCCCCAGAGGTCGGCGACGGCAGAGGCTTCATCCTTATACTCTTCCTCCGGGTGTCCTTGTCTGAGTCTTCTCCTTCACCCATAATAGATGTTTTCTGTCCAATGTGCTGTGGCAAACTGTAGAGCCTTTTACGCATGGAGGAGTGCAACCTGTCCATTATGACATTGAGACACGGGAGATAAAATTAAATAAATCCAGACCGGTAAGCTGTATGGTAATGATTATTGCAACCAGCCCCGCGCTCCGTATCTGTTTGTGAGAGCGATCAGTCTGGAGCTAATCTGAATCCCTGAAAGCCTGCTAAACATGACATGAACGGTCGTGGCTCCGCTGGAACAAATGAGAGACACTCGTTCTCATAATTAGACTCCCTGACAGTTTGCATATGTCTTCACGCACAGCCTGGGCGGTCCGCTTGGCCACTGCGTCCTCGATGTGCATCTTTGTTCCGCTCCGACATTGTGCGCAAAAGTGGAAAAAACTGCTTGAAAGTCACCTTAGCGTGACTTGTGAGAGACGTGCCGACGAACGGTGATAGGGAGACCGGGGAAAGGTCATGCACGACGAGGAATGTTCTTTTCACGAGATCTCCTGCCAGCTGCATTCAAACAAAGCGACAAAATCACGCAAAAATACAGTAGAGCATTCCAGGGACCGCTGACATCACTGATCCATAGTCAGGGTGCGTTTTGGTGAATAGTGAATATTCATGATGCTGATCTATTGGGTTGCCATAGGAGCGAGAACTGCAAATAAGCTCAGCCCACCTTGTTTAAAGGGGAATGCTCTTCCCATTCTTAAAACACTATCCGGTTCCCCCAAGTTAAGGCTACAGGTAGCGACGCAAGCCCATTGTTAAATCCTGCTGTGTGCTTCACTTGGAGAACCGAGCAACTCGCTTTCCATTCTTTTTTATCGGTCTAATCTACTGCGTAATTTGCGCACACGATTTCTGTTGGAGCCACGGGAATCATATGCTCATAAAGGAAAGATCTGACGTTATGCGAGAGACTTTACAAATGGTGATTAGATACCAATTCATCCCAGTCATTGATTAGTCTGTTTGTCGGATTTATGACATTTTTGCCGTTTGATGTCAAACCCAACAGTCTTAATGCCTGAGCAAATGTGAGCAATCTTCAAAAATAAAAAAGTAGCCGGGGTGATTGTGTAAATGAAACAATGGGCTGCATTTTCAACAAACATCCTGAAATGGTTTATTTGGTCATTTCTTTACAGTTTATGTCTCAAACGGACAATATTTAGCATTATCAACATCAGCGTATTTACTGTGAATGACAAGGTGTCCTGATTTCTGAGAATTTACGTCATTCACTCGCAGGAGCGTGAGTTTACCACAGGCGGATTTTTTTCCCTCTCGCTTCCTTTTAGTTCCAGCATTACCCATAGCCTAACTAGATTTTCCAAGATAAACCTAAAACTTTTGCTTTTTACCGTTAAGTAAAGTTCATATAATCAACAGCCCATAAAAACAATTTTATAAAGAAAAAAAGGCCATAAGGAAAACAATAACTTCCCAGGAAAGTTTAACCAAACTAATACATTGCATCTTCACCTAAAATGAAGAATGCACTGATAAAAGAATTGAACCAATGATAAAAAGGTCTTTGCCAGCAGGTTCATAGCTATTAGTCCATTTTAAAAATAAATGTTCTCCTTTTTTTAAAAACACGGAATGGAGAGGGCTCAAATATGCTATAAATGCAGTTATTTTTTTTCTGTGAATAATGAATAAACAGAATGAAACACAGTTCAGTTCATAGTAATACACATTTTTTTCAGTTGCCTTTTTTCCAGAGACTAGCCTATTAGTAACAAACACACTTTACAGATTTGTTACAGTTTCCTGGGAAAAATGCAGTGTATGAATGCAAAGCAACTCAGTTCAAATCTGCAGAGATCCATGTGTGGTTGTTTGCTCAGGTAGTTTAAAATGCCGAAGATATTTCCAATGTCAATGTAAAAACTGTGATTCTGTTTCATTCCATTAGAGGACAATGACAGGCTCTTAAGTGGTTTGATCCCAATTTAAAAATAAACCAAGAACTGTTTTGTAATCCAGTCTATGAGAGTAATAAAAAGCTATATGAATGAAAAAAAATGTTAAATGGATGCAAACGTATTAATTTATATTTAATATTTAAAAATATTTAAATGGAGTTAGCAACTAATCACAAATGCAGATTTTATACATCTGAATATGTTATTTTAAGTTTAAAGCATATTTGTGAGACATAGAATTCATTAATTTGCTTTGAGTTTTCTTGCTGTAATGCCTGACAAATCTCAATGCAGGTAAACAAAGTGTCAATACTGCAAGTAACGATAGAAGGTAGCACAAATCACAAAGAGCTGTCTCAATAGGCAGGCATAAGTCATACACAAAACAAAAAGGTGGAAAAAAGGAACGGAAGAGGCACTCAGATTTTGAAATCTTCTCATCTTATTGCCTGCCAATCAAATCAGTGGCTGTAGTAACCCAAGTCTACCATGCCTACAATGAGCCAATCACATCAAGATGTTGGGCCATCACTTTGAACACCTTTCAGCACTTTAAATTCTTAAAATTAGTTTGGCTACCAGTAGTGTTAATCCTTTCTACCATACATTTTCAATGAATAGGTGTGTCCAATATTTGACTGGCACTATTCTTAGAAATGCTCAGCGTTGAACCAGAGAAAACATGTACAGTCTATGGAAGACTTTTTAGCACACTCCAATAAATGAAAGAAATTATCCGAAAAATAATCAAAAATTAATTAAATTAATCAATCCAGTGTCAGTTGATCTACAGCAGGGGTGCCCAAGTCCAGTCCTCAAGAGACTATCCTGCAACTTTTAGATACATCCCTTCTCCAACATACCTGAATCAAATGAATGGCTCGTTACAAAAGGTTTTCGTGCACATAAAGTGAGTCGATCAGTTGATTCCTGATATTATGGAAGGTCACACAAGAAATATCGTCGCATGTCCCCTTATATAAGCCCATTGACTGTCAAAGAAATGGACGAACTGTGAAACCACGTGACCCGTAGGTTTCTGAAGAGCTGAAAAGAAGCTCATTTGGAGGTTCCCACCTTCGCCATCTTGGCAACGTTACGAGTCTCGTGACTCCTGGAAAACCCAAAAATGGGCAAAGAGGAGGCGCTGAGAGGGGGGGCTGTGAGCATGGGGACAGAGGATTGACACCCTTCAAACTCTGAGCTACGAGCTAACCAGCTAATGGAAGTAGGCGGGCTAAAGCTAAGGCGTGCTTGTCAGCCGGCTAAAAACCTAGGTTGTGCTACTCTGTGCCTCGTTTTGCCGGATATCTGCCGCCTGTCAATCAAAAAGACACGCCCCTAATTATAGATCATTTCAAGATTAAATAACATCTAAACAGATAAGGTAGAATTTTTTTTCACTCCCCCCACAGTTGTCACGAAGGTAAACTTGACCTATTAAAGCTAAAATGTTTTTTTGACCAGGCTGTAAACATGTTTATTTCTGCTGTGAAGTTGGCCTTTTTAACATGGGAGTCCATGGGGATCTGCTGTGTTTTGCAGCCAGCACCAAGCGGGTGAGGGGGGGAACTGCAATTTTTGGCACTTCCGCATAGGCTTAACGTTTTTAAGCCCAAGATTTTGCCCCTTTTATAAGCCCTGAAACCTATAATTCTAATTTAGGTTGAGAGTGTTTCCCAGTTAAACATTTAAAAGTTATCCTGCCTTCACAATTCCAGTTCAATTTTTGAGCTCGACCGATTTCTCTGTAATGGTCTCGCACAAAGTACAGAGGACCATTGAATATTCTTGTTCAAATCTTTAGATTCCTATACTTGGTCATGCACCTGCCTATTTAAATAACTTGTGCAGTTGTATACAAGTAGAAATCTGAGGTCCTCTGACCAGGGTTTGTTGTTCTTAACTCCAGGGTAAACACAAAAAAAGACAGTGCTTTTAAGGTCATAGCTTTGGAACGCTCTTCAATTTCACTTAAGATACATGGACCCTATGGACATTTTAAAAAGCAGCTCACGACCATATTTCTCAAGACTCACAATGTTTTGCTTTTTTCAGTCTTGCTTTTGTCTTTCCCAAGTTTTTGTCTGGTTGTCTATGTAATGTATGTTTCCGTCTTTCATTCATATCTAGTCTCTTATTACAAATAACTTTGATTTCTGCTGATGATAAGTAAATAATAATGCACTTATTTTATACACACCCACTCTTACAGACAGAAAATGGCATGAAAAGGCTTGCAGAATTACCTAAATGTGACAAAAATGGCAAGTGTAGAAAAATAACCAGAAAACCAATTAAAAATAAGCATTGTCAGACACAGAGTCCTTATGAGGACCCCTTTTGTTTCACATTCCTCATAATAATCTATTTATCAATAAATGAGGAACTTAACAGAAATATTCAAAACTGTAGCCTATATAATATATATATATATATATACACACACACACACAATGTGTAAAAAATTACTACAAAGAGAAAATAGACATACATGACGTAAAATTACTGAAATATTACATTACAATATAATTGTACTATTACAATTATATGCATCATGACCGCAGAAACACAAATAGACTGGGGTAATAAATAGATAAGAAAATAGATAAATAAGATTCTCCTCAGCTACTTAACAGCTAGCTGTTCATTAACTGGGTACAAAACTCGGGCTAATAATCGCCGTTATGGGCAAAACTCGCCACGCGCTCTAACAGGGAAACAACTTTTTGAGGGACGTTACCAAATCAGGTGTTGGCACAAAACTATTCACACATTATTTTTCTCTTGGAAATGGCAACCAGACAAACTTGGAAGTTAAAACGTTATGGGCGTTTCATCCCTCGTTCTGGGCAGACAGGAGGAAAGCCATGGAAGGTAACTTGAGTTTTACTTAGTTGTTAGAAAAACAGTATGCTAATGCTAACTAGCTAAACTTCGTTTTGTTTTTTTCTTTTAGCAACTAGCTAACAGCCACTCTTTCACCATGACTTACCGATTTCTGTGTCCTGGTCATTTTAACAAAACCAAAGAAGGCAGTTGTTTATCTGTGTAGTCCATGGATAGATAGACAACTGTGGTCCTTGAGAGATGCTGTCCTGCAGGTTTTAGATGTTTCCATGCTCTAACACACCTGATTCCAATTAAATGGATCCAAGACTTATCAGGTTCTGTTCAGTGACTCTCTCATTTGAATCAGGTGTGTTGAAACAGGGAAACAGCTCAAAGTTGCATAATTCTAGCTCTTGAGGATCAGAGTTGCCTAACTTTTATCTTTATCCAATTTGTTTGTGTTAATTTCTCCATATAAGTCTTTCTTACATTGTTAGTCAAGTTATTGTTCATTTATTAAAGAGGAAGACTGAAGCTCATTACCCAAACTCATATTTCTTTTACTTAAAGTTTTAAACACTGGCCATGTACTATGTATATTGCTTGAGTAGTCTTCTATATGTACATTAATGTTGTTTTTAATGAATAAAATGATTGCATGTTGTTTTATTGCTTTGTAATGCCCATTGTAGTGAGTTGCAAATTGAAACTAATTATTATAAACTAATAAATACAGATTATAAAGTAATCTGTATTTAAAAGCTTTCTAGTAAACATATATTCCATCCTTTGTTCAGCCACCTGTTCCTTCAAATAGAAATATGTATATTTTAATGATTTGAAGCAAAAACAAAGTCTTCGTAGGAGGTATGCATAACTAAAGCCAGCATAGCTGCATTGTATGATAGAAGCATTACCACTGACAATAATATACATTAATTAGAACAATTTATTTAAAATAAGTTGAGGTCTGATCACATCAACCCATAAAACTGTACATTTCACGCTATAATATAGAATTAATAGCAGTTTATGTGTGTGAAATTACAAGATTTAATCAGACTGCTTTAATAAAAAAAATCATCATCATCATCATTCCAGGTGCTCGTGACTCGTGTTGGTAAATACAATTTTCAAAGGACATTTTATATCTGAAAATTATACCAAATTCACAATACCTCATTGTCTTGGTTTTGCTCTTTAGCTCACAGAATGATAAACGTTATAATTCTACGCTACTAAGAGCATCATTATTGTTTTATTAATTTTTATCTGTAAAGATTGCCCATATTATTCTATATCAGATTCTCCCACACTAAGATGTATAGAAAAGTCCATTCCATTTTCAGGGAAAATTGATCATATTTATTAATTTTCTCACCAGGTTTTTGAGGCAACGGGCAAAAAACCTGAAATTGTCCTTACAATACTGGAGTCTGGATACTTACTGGTATGTCAAGGGGAAGACAGCCTGGTAAGACGACTATTTGTTTAGATTGACGTTTTTTTGTTGTCATATTTTCTGTTTCCAAAGGATCATCTCTTTTGTTGTTCTGTTGTCGAAGGTATACTCATTCTATTTTGGTTGCATTTATACAGAGAAACTACCAGTTTATATCTGTTGTACCTGTTCTGCAGGAGAAAACAGCTTATTTTGATGTTCACAAACACTTGACATTTTAATTTTATATTGAAACAATTACTAGTGCATTCAAACACTTTCTTGCAAAGGCATTGCCGTCTACCTTTTTTTTTTTTTTTTTTAATAAAGTTCTGGTGCACAAAGAATATTAATGCTAAAGGGGAACTGATGTTGGAACTCATTTAAGGCTTCTGCTGTGAATGTCATGCTCTGACACTGGCAATTTACATTATATCAAAGTTATTGTTTTCCCTTTCCCTACAGAGGAAACATTGAACCTGAGTTTGGTTCAAATATATATTCTTGAAGGGACACAAACACATACATCAACATTGTAACCTAAGGCGTTTTATGCTTTCAGGGCTGCAATATTATATGAATGTAAAGAAATCAACTTAAAACTCTCTGTAATTGTGTTTTGGTGATTTTTTTTTAAATTTAGCTGTTGACATAAAGTATCAAGAAATGTGCCAAATTATCTGCAGATCTTTTTGATAGTGAATGAAAATAGAAATCTCTTCTCCTGAAGAGTTTGACATTTTTGTTTTAAATCTAATGGGATTCGACTGCATTGTTTTGGATGGGTCAAACTAAATATTACTCAGATCTGCTTGAGTTCAAGAATGTTACAGATATATTTGTCAGGCTCACGCAAAATAAATCATACAAAATAATTAAAGATCTTCTTTGACAATTTGAGCTTATGTTTTAATGCTCAGTTTTACCTCGTACATGCCTTGATTGCATTTTTATTTTATGTGACTCATAGCATATAGACTTGGTAACTGATTTCCTATTCATCACATGGGTTAGTTGACAGCTGTGTAACGTTGAATTAACTTGTGTTTTCTTGCTCTATGATACCAATACCAAGAAATTACTTAAGTCATCCCCAAAAGATTGTAGACCGATAGTGTTTTAAGCTTTAAAAGATAGTCTTCGACGACAGGCGTATCTCACAGATTTGTAGTACTTATTGTGGCACTCAAAAAAAAGTTTCCTCAGACTTGTGGACCACAGAAATTTGAGAGACCACTCTATGTCTGATTAATAGTGTTCTGGCAGGAGACACAGCTATCTTGCTGTGCCAGGCTGACAAGTCAGACATATATTCAGGTCAAACTGAAGACAGCTTTCACTGAGGATGATGGACTGGTTGATTATAGTCTAGTGCAGTGAATGCTCAGTAATTTTTTATTACAGAGATGTTAAACCTATCAGCTTCAATAAGGTCTAAAAGAAACTTTAAAATTGTTGGACAATAGCATGAGTGATGAGGTAGAATCAAAAGGTTTCTGAGGAATGTTGACGGCCTTATTAAAATGTTAATACTCCTGACTAATCGGGATGTTGATGCAGAACATGCACCAAATAGATACAGTTTAAATGATCAAACAGCATTATAATGTTTTATTAAAAAAAAGAAAAAAAAGAGTCACCACTACTTATCAGACCAGAGCCAGCTAAAGTTACTGAGTTGCTGAGTAAATGGAGACCCCTGCAGACAGTTTTGGGTAACTTTTTCCCCCCTTACAGTTTCATTTAAAATATAATGCTCTTTTTTTGCTTAATTTTTCATTTTCACAAATAAATGAGTGCAACCCAAGCTTTGATTGACTGTATTCAGAAAGAGGAGTGTCCATATGAACAAAAATTCTCAGAAATGTTTTTGATTATCTGCCTACACTATCTAATACTGTATTAACACTGTATTAATACATCCAATGTTCAAAGTCCTGGTTTGCCAAACATGTCTAACACTTTTCCTTTTTCAGGATGCAATCACTTTGTCCTCACATTCTCATGAAGTTCAACATAAATCTGATAACCTGATGTTTCGATTTACTGTGAAGGTGAGTCATGAGATTGACTTTAATACTTTACTGGCTTGTTTCTATTTCAAGGTCCATCCAAATGTTAAGGAGAACTTTTTTTTTCTTATACCATGACAAATTAACCTGCCTTATACAATGCTTGAAATATTAAATTTCAGTGATTGTATACAAAGCCTTTTTTTGTTATTGCAATAGTTGTAAATGTTGTTTTTTGCAGAGATGCTGATTGCACAAAGTAAACATACAAACCACCAATTGTGTTTTCATGGGTACAGTTGATTGACAAATACAGACTGTTTGTGGTTTTATGGATTTCTGCAGGGAGAGAACCGCATGATAAGGATGCAGTTTGATGGAAAGAGCAGGGCAGAAGCCATAAATGAGTGTTCGAGTGCTGTGGAAAAACTAAGGGAGTACATTCCTGTCACCGCTCTGGGTGATGCCTCACTACATCTGAATCAGCCCCCCACTGAGGTTCCCGCAGCAGCATCACAGGTTGCTGAGCTTACATCACAGTAAATACATCTGTATCTGAAATTACTCTGAAAAATCCATCAGTTTTGCGTGCATTCAGTATGTTACTCTGCAAAAATCTGCCAAATTGTTATATGTCAAAGGTGAAAACAGCTTAATACTCATGTTTAAAGTAATTATTATGAACAATATAAGACTCACTTGTTTTCCTTTCTGCCGTTTTAATCGGTTGAAATATGATCCAGGACCAACTTTGTAGCCATTTATGGAGCTGTACTTTTTTTAGATTGATTTATCATCATTATGTATACTGCCAAAAAACTATCTTCAATCTCAATACTCATTGTCTCAATGCAGTGGTCAGCCTCATCAGCAGTGACTACATTTGCTCACTAGGTGGTGCTATTTACAACACTGTCATGTTCTTAGAGGTGACATTACAACTACAATAGGAAGACAGAGATAGACTGTATAATGGATATGAATCATTAGCCAATCCCACAAGCAGATATGCCCGATTTCAAAAATACTTATTTGTGGAAGGGAACATACAACAATTACATAATATCTGTATAGATATAGTAATTAAACTGGCATAACCCTTATCCATGCCTTATGCAATTAATATTATATTAATCTGTTGATTACTAAGAAAAATTATAACTTGGAATCTGAGCAAAATGTACATCAAGCTGTTGTGGGCTTTCAGAGCATAAACCATGTAGGCCTGAGAAAGGAGTGGACTTCACCATGGGGCTGAATTTGACCTTTAGGGAACATACACACTGAAGAAGTTCACAGTGACGATAAAAGGACTTTGAGGGGTGGAACATTTTCAATTAGTAATGAGACCATTGATTGGTCTGTCAACACTATTGTTTCATGCCCTGTCTGTCAATTTCTCTTTTCTTTTTTCTTATTTTGTTTGTCGTCCTGTAGCAGCAGACATGTCGGGAAAAGACTGTGGGGAATGAGCATGAGACTGTCCAAGGATTTATGTCCATCAAGCATCTTACCCAAGTATGGTTGTTTAAACTGAGATACAATGGTCAGCAAGTCATCTAAAGCCAACTTGTAATACAATTAATGATCCACCATACATCAAGCATACATCCTTGTGTCAATGTTATTAAGGAAGCATTGTTTTGTTTTGCTTTATTTCTATGGATTTCATTTTAATTTACTGAAACTATGAGTGCCAATATAGGTCACTTAAACAGTTTTTCCGTTTTTAAAATGTTCCCAAATGTTTTCTTGATGTCCCTACAGCACTTCTTGGGGGAGACTGCTGTGACTCTTCCTCAAATATATCATGACAGTTCATTGGCAGAAGGTGACTTGGAGCCCATCCTGCGTGCTTGTCTGCTGGATCCCAGCTTCCATGTATTTGTAGAGAGGGTAGAGGTGGAGCTGAGGAAACTGCTTGAATGAATCATTTTAACAACAGTTGAAGGCAGCAAGGTCAAGTCAGTAAAATGAGATTTTGTTCTTTGTTGGGGGGGTTTTATTTGTTTTTCTGTCGTACAGTTTGTGTAGGCAGTGCCTGTTGGTGGTGGAGTGTTTCTGACTGCTTGCATTGTTCTCAGTAATGCTATCTCATAAGTTGATCTGGTATATGGCTAAAAGTTATGAATTACCCCTCATATGAATTGATAAATAAATACACGCAATGATATCGGGAATTTTCACATTTTTTATTCAGAAAAAAAATATTGGTCTCACTCATGTTTGATCGTGGCTATATACTCTGGTCCCTCTGTTCCTAAACTTAATTCAGGTCCATTTCCAGCGCAACACACATGGATACATTTTATTGAAAGAGGAGTCATGCAGCTACAGCAGTGAATTTTGCTATGCCAGCTTCCAAGTGATCCCACAATATTAAAGCTTCACTGAGTAAAACAAACTGCCCTCCATATATCTATTTAAGAATACATATTGCATAGGATTATAGCCATGCTATACAGTTAAAGAGAGAAAAAATAAAAAATAAAAATCAATTGAAGAAATGGGGAGATATAAAAGAAATATTCTTTACAGATTTGCTATCATTTAAACACTCATACTTCAACATATACAAGACACCTAAGTTACTCTGGAAAGAAAATATAAATAATACACATATCCTTTTTCAGATAGTTAAACACACAGTAGTCATTTTCTGTAAGCACTCTTAATTAAATGTAAATACTGCCAGTCATTGAAGCCCTTGCTTC
>JBBBVU010000001.1:27445476-27461989 GCA_037177055.1 Atherinosoma microstoma | reverse complement strand
TCTATAAGTAGTAGTTGTAAATAGCAAAGTTTAAGTTCAGGCTGAGCTTTTAATATATGGGAGAAGCATAAAACTGATTACATATATTTTAATACAGCTTCTGAAAGCACGTCAAGTTTTACAGTTTAACCCTATGGACTTGTAAGCAATTTCCAAGGTTTTTATGTAGCTGACTGAACTAATATCAGAGCAATATTTCATCAGAGATCATAGTGGTTTGGATGGTCTCTAGGCTTGTAAAAACGTATAACATGACAAATAAAATAAAAAAAGAAATCTCCATAACCATGCACGATCTTGCACTTACCACCCATTTAGATTATGTTTCCATTTGGAAAGAGGGGGGAGGGAAAAGAACGGTAACCAATTAAGTTTCATATCGGGATTGAAATGTTCTGAAAGCTTCTGTAGAGGTTTATAACCGTACTTGTTTAGAAACCCTCTCATTCTGATATCACAAGCAAATGTCCTGTCATCACTTGCCAATTCAGTACACAAATAGCCAACTATTTGAAGGATGAGCTCTGGCCCCCCATTCCCTAATGTGCATCTGTAAAGGTCATATTTGCATACATCTAATATGTGACTTATAGGTGGCCATGTCCCTCTGTTCCCCCTTTGTTAAACCTGTCAGTAGCAGGAACAAAATCCTCCACTCCACATCTGCTCTGATAGCTGATGCAGCCTTGTGGTTGAAAGTTTACTTACATCTCTGACAACCTGATGCATTCACAGGTAATCTTCTCAGATTGTCCATTGAAAAAGAAATATTATTGGGTCATTTCTGTGCATACAATGTTTTTATCTGATAGATAAAAGGAAACTGATGTTTTTGAATATTTCAACCATTTGACTGTCTCAAGGGTTTTCAATTGTCATGCTGTATTTTGAACAAAAACAATAGAATATCTGACTTGAAGTCAATTGTTTGTAAGTCCCCTTTGCTTTCAACAGAAACAAGCTTGCTTACCATCAATAAAGTCATCTGGCCTCTTTCGTTTCTCATACACAACGATGATGACTACTAGGATAATAATTTCTGCCAGTACTCCCAGGAAAGGCCAAAGTGGTGCAAGATGGCTGCGCACTCGTAGTATAGTGGTCTTAGTAGTGTTTCCAATGACATTAGTGGCATTGCATTCATATATTCCAGGATCTGTGTTTATATCCAGATTTAGTATATTGAGCTCAGTGTAGTTGTCTCTGTTTGTGATGAAGAAACGTCCAGTGGAGTTATCAATTTCCTGAAACACAATGAACATTTCTCAAAGTAAATGACATTGAAAACATGAGGGAATCCTTAGTGTAAATCTATTTATTGTTTCTATGTAAACATATACGTTTATCTGTTTCTTGTTTTATCTCTTGGCTCATGGTTGTTCAATCTATATTCAGTACAGTGTGCAAATATACCTTGTTAGATGTTCCATCCAGTTTTTGCCATGTCCAAATGGGATGTGGATAACCAACAGACTTGCAGTAAAGCATTGCATTTTCCCCCTCGTTTTTATTTTCACTTCGTTTGTGGCCAGTGATGTCAGGTTTTGCTGCAAAGATAAAATAGGTAAATAAAGCCGTCATTAGCTCAGCTGGCAGAGGCGGGACAGTCAAACATTTTAAACTTTTTCCAGATTGAATGGATGAGGAAATGAATGATTTCCTATTTGACTGTGATTATAAGTCAGGTCCTATAAACATCTGTTCGGATGTCTAAGAGGGAAGAGTGTAATCAGGAGGCTAAATATTGATTCACTTAAGAGCTGCTGCCGTTCAGAATCACAGTAGGCTCTGCAGACATTTTCATGTTGTTACTTTATTAATCTCACATAGAAATTACAACAAATCCCATTTCCAGAAAAATTGGGAAGCTTTCTGAAGTGAAACAAGAGCTTAAATCTATAATTTGTTAATTTGTTTGAAACTTCACTTAATACACACAAGCACAAAGGAAAGCCATGTCAGTGTCTTGATTTACTGATTATATTTAGAAAATTTCAAAAATCTATAAAATGATGCCAGCAACACACTCACAAAAACTTAGCAGGGAGGGAAAGAAAGACACAAGTTTATAGAATACACAGATAAGTGTTCTGAAAGATTAATTGAAGAATTATGCCAAGTTACACAAGTTCTAGACTGAAAATCAGTGGCAACAGATCCTTAGGAGGGACGGATCCTCCCTAAAGCCAGAATGGACACAGATTCCTCTTATGAAATGTTAATAGTGTTCTCAATACCCTAAAGGTTAAAGAAAGAATGTTATAATACAAGAGGAAATAATCTTGTCTCCTAAACTTTTTGAGTGCTGTTGGCGTCAGATTTTAGATTTGTTTACACTTTCTAGAAGGGGGTTGTTGTAGTTGTAAAACGCTCTTAAACTAATCTTTGATGAAAAACAAAGACTTTTTGCAGATACCAGTTCTACTGTTAGTAGTAATTGCCCCATCAACTTAAATATGTAAACCAAATAAATAACACATTCTGACTATTTATAAATAATGAATATATGAAATAATTGCAGTCTGCAAAAATCCATTTCACTGAAAAGAATTTGCTTTCACTAAAAAGCACAATTTTTGCTGCAGTCATTTTATGAACATCTTTAGTCTACCAACACATGCAGTGGGGAATATCACTGGATGAGATTTAAAAAGCATTTCACTACAATTCATAATGAGGTCATGGAAGTGGATGGGGTGGGGGGTAAGATATGATAGACTCCAGATGTTCCCATTCAGAGTAATTCTACAGTGAATTCCTCAAAAGAGATGAGAAGCCAAAGCATAATGGTGAAAAATGGCTCTGATTAATGAATAAACTCATAATGAAAATGCAGCTCTAAGGTTATAGAATTGAATTCAGGCATATATCTGAGATCGCTGCCAAGCTATAATGACCCATTAATAGAGCAGGCTTTGTCAAATATGAGACTCAAAGTTCCCATTTAAGTCTGAACAGTACCAGCAGGGGAAAAAAAACTATTCCTGCTTTTCCTCTCATTCTCAACATTGCAAGAATTTCTTTCATGCAACTGAGAAGAACAAGGGAAAAGCCTGTAGTGAGCATTTTTCAGCTGTGCATGGATAACAGAGTAGGAGGGGTCTGAGTCCTTCGGTGACATCACTCAAATTATGGTGCACACGTGCTCCCTGAGCAGGGGAGTGGCCAAGCTCATTTGTGCCTTGTCCTGACTGTATTATGTCAATGACTGACAGCACACAGACAGCCCTAGGAGTGGTGCTAAAACAGGCAGAAACCTCCATTTCACACTCCTGACTCCGAATATTAATCTGTGTGCTAGACAGAGGTAAGGTGACATGCGAATGTGACATGGATGAGTGAAAGGGAGCAAGGTCATAGCTGTCAGAAGGATTTTTATTAAAAGTGGATTAACAAAAAATCTGAAAAAGTTGCTAAATGAAATTAGCTTTTCACAGTCATGATTTATTATGATCAGCTTGTTCTATGACTATCACATACGTTGGGCAAAAAAGGAAATTTTAAGATGCACGTTACAACTTTTCATCGAGAGATGTGCTTAGCGTTTACTCCAATTTAATAGATATTAGGTACCAAAGACGTATCTGTAGTAAGCTTTGTATCACAGACAATAAACTCCTCTCCTGCCACAGTGATGGCTGGGACTGGATTCAGAGCCTTAATCCTACAACATCACAGAACCCTCCATCTGTTGCCTGTGAGCTGAGTCCTGCAAGAATGAGTGTGCCAAGGACACTGTAGGCGAGGGATCTCAGTGAACTGCTGCCAGAAGCGCAGTGCATAGCCGGCTCGCTTAACAGTGGGCTTGCTACCTAGGTCACAAAAAATCTTAAACACCTTTACAAAATCACAAAAGCATTTAAGGGCTGAAGGAAAAACTGAGATGCTGTTGTTTCAATATTATTTGATTCTGGATGTCATTGTGAAAACCATGCATCATCAGTTCAGTTACCGACTTTTCCTTCAGAGGGCAGATAGCAAGCCTCAACCCTCCTGCAGTCTTGCAGCCTAGTGATGGCTTGGACACTTCAATTTGAATGGCGACGAATGCCATTATCTCACAAACCAGTGAAAGCAGAACACACACGGTCATCACCCATGTTATGCAATCAGGCAGTGCTGTAAGACAGCCATGGAGTAAGAGGCAGAGGCATGCTCAGTATGCACCGTCGCCATGCCACAGCAAATTGGCTTAAGCGCTACACACAGGCACGTTTCTCTTGAAGAGGGTTTGACTTGCCCTTTCACAAAGACGACTCCTGATTCAAGATGATTGCTTCACTGTCAGCTTGAATGAAACCAACATGTTAGTTCTCTGGTTAGCTTTTTCTGCTGTTTTATAAACTTCTCTGCTTACCTTTGCTGTTTCAATAAAAAGCTATATTTTACCAACATTAAACCCATATTCTAATTTCTAGTTTTTAATGACTTCTCATAAGCATGCCTTCTGGCGAGGCTTGTACATTGCATGTTTTGTAGAGCATGTGCAGTGCCTGTCTATTTTGCTTGACTGTTGTCTCAGTGGAAGCCAAGAGTGACAACAGCCTCAGGAATGCTCCCTGTCATCACCGCTGCACTGCATGGCTTTAAACATCTTTGTCAGCAAGGACTCTCTTCACACAGCTTTAGGTGATCAACTTTCCTCGAACATTTTTATCTCTCCATCTCTCGGGAGTAAATCACAAATGACATTATCATGTCATCATGAGTTGACTTTAATCTAAGCAGAGCTTTCTTGAAATTGAAATCCACTGAAGAGAAATTCAAATTCAGAATGTCAGATCCAGATTTTTTGATTCACCCAGAGTAATTTAAAGTGATCATATAACAGAGAAAACTTACCTTTTACTTCAATTGTGGCATTTGCATTTGGTGCCATGTCAAATGTGTAAACACACATGTATTCCCCAGAGTCATCTGCCCGTGGTTTATTGATTCTGCAACAAAATACAAAACACTGACTTATTCCAGAACTTTCATACACCAGTAAATTGCACTATAGAGTCAAGCTAATTGAGGCATCTAATATCAGTACAATCTTAGTAATTAGTTTCCATTAAAGCAGTGACAGCCTGAAGGACTTACAAAGCCAAGGGAGACTAAATGCAGTATTAAGTCCTTAAACAGCAGCAATCATTTCTTCAGGGGATGGCACCACAGTCATTTTAGCTGTAATGTCCAAACTATCACTGATGTAGTGTGAGAAGGAAGTGGCCAATTGGTCTTATCTTGTGGCAAGACAGAGTCTGTGGCATGTCTAGTGGGGTGACACAAGCTTTGTGCTCCAATGAGTATATACTGTGTGACAGCAGGAGCTAACAACTAGTGAGTACTTTAGGCTGTGATAGACTTATGTTTTCTTTAAATTTCATGACAGGTACATAAGAATAAATCATTTGGCTGTGATGGTTTAAATCGCTCCATTGAGATTAAATTTGTGACGAAGTCTTGTTACTTCAGCATCAATCTCAATCTATTTGTCCAATTTAAAAATGGATAAATGAACGAGGGGGATCAAATACAGTGGTTGCGACAAACTCTGGATTATATATGTCTATTTGTTATTTCATTTAAACCACTTTAGAATTGAATATTGTTTATTGTCATCGCAAAATACAACAGCACAGTGAAACAAAATGCCATACGAAACCAATTTGATGCATTTAGTGTACTCTGCCAGCCATAAGAACATACTACAAGCCATTTATAAGCGTTTTCAATGAACATTTAGAAGAGAAAATATTTTGAAGATGGGGATGTCAAACTCCAGTCCTCGAGGGTCATATCCTACGCGTTTTGCTTCCCTGCTCCAACAAACCTGATGCAAATTCATTTGAATGAAAAGTGATACTTTATTAATCCAAAACGGAAATTGCAATGGTGTAGTAGTGCAATGTTTTGTTTTTGTGCGTGTTGTTTTGTTTTTTTCTAATCAAACTGATTCAAAGACTTGTTGTCAGGTTCTACATAATGACCCATTAATTTGAGTCAGATGTGTTGAAGCAGGGAACATTAAAACTTGCAGGATCGTGACCCTCGAGGACTGAAGTCTGACAACCCTGCCATAAGGGTGAAGATAAATTCAACTTCAGAAGAACAGAAATAAATATAGTCAACTGTTATGTGTCAGGTGTGTTTTATCACAATGCCAAGGAAGAAAGACATCAGCAGTTGTCTTAACTAAATCACTGTTGTTGCCAATGAATCTAGGAAGATTTATAATGCCATTTCCAAATAACTGGAAGCTCATCATTCTACAGTTAGAAAGATTATTAACATGTGGAAAACATTAGAAGCATTTTCCAAGAGTATATGTTGCACAAGTTCATCCCAAGGTCAGACTGTGTAATGCTTAGAGAAACATAAAAAATATTATTATTATTATTATTATTATTATTAAGAATAAGAATAAAATTAAAAGAAATACAGCCCTCTGGGCCTCAGTTAGCATGTTAAATGTTAAAATTTGAAACTGACAAAGATAGAAACAGACTTCACAACTATGGTTTGTTTGGAAAGGATACAAGAAGAAAGCCTCATGTCTCTAAAAAAAAACCATGGCAGGTCAGCTAAGATTTGCAAAGTTGCATCTGAATAAACCATAAGACCGCTGTCCTATATTCTAACCCTAAACATAACTGAGAAAAGAAGACCCTATGGCTTGTGGCCTCTGTCCTAATTACAAGAAAGTACCTACCATCAGTCAACCAATTGAAAAAAACAAACCTGAGTTTCCATGTATGCAGTTGTGTTCAGCTCGCCCACCTCCAGCTGAGAGCTAATCAGTAATGCTTTTATCTGTGCGAGGTCCTGATCTCTAAGAATTTTTCCAGACCCCACTGAGACAGATATGACTATGCAAGATTACCTCTGCGCCATTTTTACTTGTGTAAAAGAATCACATTAACTGTTAATGGGTTTTTTTTTTATCATCCCACTGCTGTGAACAATAGAAAGTAAATTGTCCTCTTAAAGCTTTTTGTCACCTGTAGTCTGTGGTCTTCTGCTCTATTCGTGTGTTAGGGATCTCACGTCCATTCTTCATCCAGAAGCTTTCCTTGTGTGGTGTGTGGGCAGTGGTGAGGTTACACTTCAGGGTAACAGGTTTGCTAGAGGTGTCCGGTGACAGGATGGTATGATCAGATGCATTGATCTTTGGTTCTGGAAGACAGAGACAATCAAACCTTATCCCAGAACTAAGGAGCTGTCTTAATGCTTCCTCCTGAGCTGTGCTGCGGTAGCTGCAGGCTGTGTGCTGTTTTTAAATGATCTGTGTGGGAGGGAGTCTATGAAGTGAAGTTAACACAACAAATAAACAAAACAAAAAAACACAACTGTATGCATCCACTGGAATGTAATTTATCTTCAGCGTTTAATGTAGCATTTATGCAATATTTTCAGATTAAACCTGTTATTTCTACATTGTCTGATGAACTGCAGTGATGCACATTAAGATGCACCTGACACAATCATTTCCAGTCATTTGATTTTAATACTGGGAACCTCTATTTGCTTTGCAACCATCATAATTGTGTTGTAATTATTTCAAAACAAGGGATAACTTTCTCCTCTGAGTACCCTTGTTCTTAAAATGATGGTGTATAAAGGAAGTGTCTTGTGATTGGTCCGATTGCTGAGTGGGCAGGAAAAGGGGTGGAGATTTATGCAGATACACTAGAAGTGGAAAAACATTACCACAGCTTGTAAACAAATGGACTGCCAGGCCCTATTCACACAGGGTTGAGTTTAGGTGGTTTCGCTATGATTGTTTGTTTGGATGTTTCATCCACACAGAACCAGAGTTTTCGTAGTCCGAAACTGCTGCTCTTCTTAAACAGTTCCCAAAGTAAATAGCTCTGCAAACGCCACCCTTTTCCTTTCCGTGTGTACTAGTGTCATCTTTTTTTACTACCTGATGATGCAGTTGCCCCAGAGCCCTTTCACAACACTGGCCGTCAATGTTCACATAAAGGCCGTATTGCAAGTCGTGTTTTAATAAAGTTGAAGAAAAACACAAAAACAAACACCAGACCAAATAATCAATAAGCTTCAGAAAGTGGGAAGACATACGAGGCCGCAACAGAAAAAAAGACTTGGGACAAAAGTGGAACAGCATGTGGTGTTACATGCCCATCTTTCCGGCTACAACCACTGCAGCAGTTATGTACAACTGAAGAAGCTGACCAATGCCAGCTCTGCTCGTGTTGACATCCTAACATCTTCTGAAATAGACTATAGTCTATTGTTTATTTTGGGAAACTGTAGGTCATAAAGCAGCCCAACAACTGAACCATTAACTTTCAGCACCAAATCTCCAAGCTGATGTTGATGTTTACTTCAGCCGAATTAAGTCTGCATAATTCTGGTTAAACTGGTGTGTACATACGCTGGTTTGCCAGAAAGCAACGAGGTTCTGAGACTCCAGAGTGGAGTTGTGTCCTGACTGTTCAACATTCCCATTGGAATGACATTCCCTTGGTTAATGTGCATGCATAGCACAGACATCTGCGAAGGACCCATCAATTCAGCATACCCCCAACAACTCAGAAATTGTGTCAGCATACAGCTGACTGTGAAGCCACTTCCAGTTGGTTTATTATATTGCATCTCTTGTATGACTTTAGGGAAATCCACTTAAAAACCTAGATAAAGCATAAGACATTTTACTTATACTGCAGTTTTCTGTTTTGTTTTTTTTGTTTTGTTTTTTTTGCAAGCGAGGTCGTAAGGTCGTCTAAATACATATTCTAGTATTGAGTTATTAGCATCCAGCGCCTTTTCCCAAACTTTGAATTTATTGTTGCTAAAATAAATATCAAATATCAGTGTATCCAACCTATCAAAACAGAATACACAGGAATGTCATTTAGATAAAGTTGCCTTAACCAACAGATAAGGCTATAAATATGAACTTACAGTGTGTTATTCTGACAAGGTATGCCAAACCGTTGAAATCCAGAACCATGTCTGTATGAAAGCACTAGTGCTCCCCTTGCTGGTTTTGTATCGAGGCCAGTCCCCAGTCAAGATCCGTTTCCCCTCCAGCTCCGCTGAAGCTTCGTCCCGTCCACACGGAAAGAAGTGTGTTATCAAAACAAAGACTTTCTTCATCTATATTCTTAGCAAGCTTTTGTCGCTAATAGTAACAAATACTATAATGCACAAAGAAAACCTTTATAGACAATTTTTTTAAGAGTTTTCAATCTCAATGCAGATTTTATGTGAAAATTATTCCTCAATAATAACGTCATATTAAATAAAATATCTCTCTATGGCATAGTGTTGCCCTCAGGCAACAAACCACATATCTGGTCCTCACACTGTCCCTTTAACATTTTTGAGGAGGTAAATATTTTTAAATATCACCAAACATGTCTGTGTCCAATAAAAAGTGGGGTTGAGGTACATGTGACCTTTAAGTTGGTAGTGGGGCAGTCCTCTAAGGAAGCAGAGCCACACGGTGCACAATGCTGTCAGGCAAGATGCACATCGCTTTTCAAACACTTTCATTACACTTGTGGTAAATTCAAATAAAAAACATTTTATGACAAATATATTACTTGGGACCACCAAGCTCCCACAAAATGTGATGAAATATTTTTTTAGAAAAAATAAAATTTCCATGAGGGATATAATAATAATGTCATAGCCTTTTTACTAATTAATTTACTAATCATTTGCTTACTTGTTACGGTTTAATTAATAAATCCGGAAATTTTCACCCCTCTGGATCATAATTGGTGTGTTATAACCAGGGGAACACATCCCAGTGGATGGAAATTCACTGTCAGATATTCTTCCCCTGTGTTTAGAAGAAAGGCAGGTTAAAACAAATTCATACTACTCACTTTGAAAAAAATAAATCCTGAAATGTTCACCCCTGTAGATTGTAATTGGTCAGTTATAGCAGGGAGAACACATCGTGATGGATGGGGCGGAGCTGGAGGGGGAACGGATCTTGAAAGGGAAACTGGCCTTGAAACAGCACTGGTGCTTTGCATCTGCACCATTGACAGTCAGTGGTGCAGATGCAAAGCACCATTGATACTACAGTGTTTTCAGTGGAATTGTGTGGAAGCCTCTGCCTTTACGAAAAACATTTTTTGAAAACAAAATAGTTTCGTCTCTGTGTGGATGTGGTCTTACAAATACTGTTTTTGAGCATAAAATAGGATCCAGAATATGGAGGTTAGCAACAAGTCGAGCTGCCACAAAAAAGATCATTTTTGATAAACCAGTTTGTAAATATGCTCATTGCCCACGTTCAATGTCACAGATTATATAATGTTTCAGTTTTTCACTATACGGTATATATACAGTATGTGTTACTCTTGTTTTGATATGTGGGAAGTGTGATAAAATGTCCATTGAGGCATGAAACATCTGCTTTAAAAATAGACAAGTAATGTTCCTCGCACACTTGTTACTTGAGGCTAAGTTGCTAATGGCTTCTGTTTGTACGCAATATGTGAAGTTGTTTATAAGATGGACTCATTGTTTGAGTGGTTGTAATAGCAACAAATTGATATCTCAGTTGCCCAATGAACTAGTACACACAGAGTACAGTTAGCTCCTTTAGCATTAGGTGAAAATGTCTGTATCACATGAAATCCCCATTTACGTAGCAAACAAGAATCAGAAGTTTTCTGTGCTAGATGCAGCTGAACACCCACCCACAATAATTCAGGGTTAATTTTTGTCAGTAAATGGTGATTTCACTTGCTCGCATACTGATGTTTTCACCCAGTAGCTGCCTTTACACTGCCCAAAATACAGTTTAGCATGAAGGCTGTGGAGAGAGGTTTGCTAGGGTTCCCCTGGCTTGCAAGTGATGGCATTCAGATAGATTCACTACAGCTGTCAGTTGGTTTGCTCCTTCAGCCCTCTCAAAGGTGTTTGGGTGCTTACGGCTAGCGCTTGCTATAGCACCTGGGGAACGATCACAGTCTACATAGTAGGTGAGCGGCTGAGTGGCTGATGGTAGCCAGGAATTGGTATGAATGCCGGATTATTCACCTGTCTAGATGGATGGTGGGTAGTTTGTTAAGCAGGGTACAATCCTGGTGGCTAACTCTGTTAGCACATGTTTACTTGCCTATCCCCCAGCTGGTGTCTTGTTGTGGCTTTTACTAGCTTCAGAGTTCATCCATTCCTCACAGTGCATGGTAAAAATCTGTACAGTTATATCCTACAATAATCAAGTATTCAATCTTTGCGGCGCAAAACCTTCTGCTTTAAAATGGACACAGTCCATCCGATGGAAAGTGTGTATGTGCTGGCTTGGATGCACTGCATGAAGAATTAGACCAAACAAGGAAATATGGAAACTATTATGTGATGGTGTTCAGGTTGCAGAAAAAAAAGTCTTCAAAAAAAAATTGAGTTCCTTCTGCATAGAAATATTAAAACATATAATTTGTACCTACGTTTCTTCTTTTTCTTTAGCTTTTTGGGATGTTTAATGTGATAATGCATTGTTTTAACACTGCAAATGAGCCAGAAAATACAGAAAAACATGCCGTGGGCCCTATATTTCCCCATTGCTCTACCATAATCAAATGTGTATTTATGCCTTTAATCTTTCTCCTGGCTCCTATTTGACAAAAAAAAATAAGTATGCTGTTGGTCATATTTGCAGTAATGTTAATATTTCTATTAGGAAGCTGATTGGGTTCTTCAAGATGACCTACTCTAAATTTTCCCATAAACTATCAGACTAAGGAGATCAGGGTAATTATTTATAACCATTGTGTAAATGTAAAAGGAGTTTTGTCTTTTACACTACGTGAAAAAACAACAACCAAAAAAATGATAAGACAAACTTCATAACAAAGAAGTCTTGCATACACCAACAAAGAGATAAGCATTTAGGTCAGTGCAGTTAGATTCCATTTTGTGGTTCATTTTGTGAAGTTACTGCTTCCCTTTGCACTGCATTAACTTGTGAAATAAATTAGTAAATTGTATTACTGTCCTTGTGCTTGTAATGCTGCCTCCATTTAACAATATATAATCTTTGTTAGAATTAACTGTTTATAGTTAATGTGAGAGTGTTGTGGGTAGGTTATCAACCTTCAGCTGAATGTGATTTAGACACTGTTGTATAAATTAGGTCCCTTGGCTGATGGGCTGATACATCAGTTAATAGGCACACGGACATTTTGCAGTACAGCCATATCAATGCCTAAATATCTACGACTATCCACACTGGTTATGAAAGAAATCGAGGGTCAATTTCTCAAGGACAATTACAGAAATGGAGGGTGTCATCCGAAAGCAAGGTGCCCTTTGCTCTGCCTTGAGTAGCAAGCAGGAAGCTTCTTCCACACTGCCCCTCCCCCTCCTTCAGGGCGGGCCAACCATGGCAACAACGGAGCCCCCGAGGGGAGGAGCGGAGAGGAGAAGCATCATAATCCTACTACTGGCTGCTGCTGCAGAGCCACTAGCAAAGCAAAGGGGAAGAAGGAGGTAAAAGGGGCGATGGAGACTGACAGTCCTTCTTTTAGCATTCACCGCGCTCTCTTCCTGTAAATCCGGATACTGAATAGCTAAGGGGATACCCCCCCTCCCCCAACTCTTTCTGTCTCTCTGACAAAGCACAGCCACATGTACTATTAATAGTATCTTTGAGATATGCGTACACACTCAACATGGGGTACATAAATTAACATTTAGCAAACACGGCACAGTAGTCCACTGGCAATTTAACTGGAAGGTTGTTTGTAGGACGTCTTGTCGCACTTAAAATGTGGTGTGTGTTTAATGTGGACGTATTACCATTTCAAAATGTAACCGAAGGTAAAATATTGCTCTACATGAGTCAAGATGTCATAAAACATGACCTTGTGCATCCTCATATTTTGTGCTCTTGCAGTTAAGCACAGAGACCAACACTATTTCCAATAAACTTACAAGGAATTGACAGTTTTTTTTTCTTTTTCTTCAGTGATATCCAACCTTCAATTTTTTTTTTAATTCAAAAATGTTATGGCTAATTTAGAATAGGATGTGGTACATCTCTGATATTTTGCAGTATTATCAGTTTAACTTAGAACACTGCTTTCAGGGGTACATATCTGAATATTTAAAAATCTGTTTTGAGTAATTCTTGTAATTGAAACGCAACAAAAATGTACGCATATTCACTTAAGTATATAACACTCATCACTTGAAAACCGACTGAAAATATAATTTTCAAACAGAGAAACCAGCAGTGTTTTGCCAAAATAATGAATATATTAGATAAATATAAACAAATATCTCACTACAAACCACTGTTGTGTATTTGTTAACCATTTGTGTAAGGTTTAAGGTGAGATATCTGCAGAAGCAGTGTATTTATACTCCGGTGTAACAGTCAACTCATGCAGAAGTGGTCTCTACAGACTAGACTATTTGTTGAACATAAAACTTACCTACATTGGAGTCTCGTAAATGACACGATTTCAAGTTGTCAACAGCTGCAGTTCTGTGTTAAAGTAATAGAGGAACATTTTTCGGAAACACTTCCTTTTGCTCTCTTTTTGAGAAGCAAAGGCAAACACCAAACCACTGTCATGTTTGTATGCAATAAATGACACTACAGCCCACTACACGCACAGCTACATGCAAAGAAACCGTTTTCTGCCACATTAATCCACAATAATGTATATTTTTTAAAGTTTTTCCATATATTTAATAACCAAAATACTTTCTTTTTAAACAAATCAAAATATCAAGACAGAAACATAATGGTAATCCTGTCTATCGACCTTAAGTAATGCTAGGCTAACTGGCTGCTAGCTGCAGCATACACTTAGTCCCATGAGAGTGGTATGAGTGTTTCCCAAAATGTCAAACTATTTCTTTAATTTGACATTGACAATTTATTGATAGTTTTCATAGATTTTAAGCACATTCTAAAATACATATGAATTATATGTATTTCCTGCAGATTTGATCCATGCATGATTTTTTTTTTTTGCTTGAATTTACTTAGAAATCAAAAGGTCAAACAGATAAAAGTTTTGTAATGAAATATATATATTCAAAAAACTTATTTTTGATACACATTCACAAACTAAAATGATTGAAATTTGCTCAAAACAAGACAATCAGACTTCAACATGTCTACAAAGCTACAAACTATACATCCATATCATAGGGCTGTTATGTATAGCCTGTAATATACATGAAATAATTTGAATATATTGCATGTATATTGAAGGAACATTTATTTCTCAGTAATGACAGTATATTTAGTCATTTAATTAAAAATAGGGGAGTAGATAACATGTGATGAGACATGTGAGCAACTGCTGTCCCTTAGACTTTTTCTAAAAGGGAAATTTATCATTTGCTCTACATCAAACAAAATAGTATTCTTACATAAATCTAGATTTGTCAGTCCAATCAGAAGAATCAGCAAAGACCAGACTCCCCTAAACTTGTCAAAGCTTCACTATGACTAACAACATTCCACATTTCCCTGTGCTCCAGTGGGCAGAGCGCTGAAGCATGTACAGATTAGGAGGGTCCAGTTGAAGTTTGTGCGCACAGAGCTGAAGGTTAAAGGATATAATGTCATTACTGATTCACAGTCACACACTTAATGGCGGAGAAGGCACAAGGTAACAAATTGCACAGGCAGGTCCAGAGAGACCCTTGTGTAGAAATAAAATCTCATGTGAGATTTCGAGAAATGAGACACTCCGGCCCCCCATGTGGTCTTATCCTTTATTGGATTACCACACATAAATTTGAAAGCAGCAAATGTTTGCTTTTATCAGGTAGGACTTGACAGCAGGAATCATTGTTTTACACCTGAACGGATTCCTCCTTGTGTCTTCTTGCAGTCCCATTTACACTGTGCCCTCAGTGAGAAAGCTAAATCAAAAGCACCATTACTTCAAAGCACCACTAGGTTTCCACTGCATTTAGCTGGTAGGCAGAGCTTTGAAGTAAATAAAACAATCAATGCAAAGCAAGAGACACAACATGATGGTAAAGGAATAAAGATCACAAATAAAGCTTAGAATTGGAAATATGAAGAAATAAAGATACAGAGAAAAAAAGAACACTGTTAAGATATTTGAAAAGGACACACAACAGAGTAAGAACAAAGGTCTGGTGCAGGAAGGAAGGCAGAAATGTAGAGACTGGGTAAAGTTCCTGGGTTTGTGGTAATTTCCAATACGTTACTCAGGAAGTTTTGGAGAGAGGGAATTGACTCAGTACACTACGAGAGAACATAAAACATTGAAAAACAACACAAAAGGCAACCACTGGCATAAAGGATTTGGACAATTTAAATATTTCCTTTCTTAATAGTTATAAAAGAAAACTTAAAAATGTTTTAATATGTATAAAATGTTTTGGGTTTTTTTCTGGCCAGTGACTGATGTGATGTGGGTTGACTCTTGAGGGACAGGTAATAGAGAGGGGATTTGTAGTTCGTTCACCATCTAGGTACTACAGCACATAGACCACTCACTCTGTAGCACTGAAATGGTGGCCTGGGCACGGATCCAGGTGATGGCAGGGTTTTGTCGGAGGTCATTGCGCCTAGGGTCGTTGCTTGCCCGGCACTCATAGGTCCCAGAGTCCTCCAGTGTGAGGCGTGTGATGCCAAGCACACTGACCCCATTGGTGCCGTAGGCTGTGTTGATGGATACCCGACGCTTGCGGGCTCCGTCCCACAGCTGCTTGAAGGAGTCGGCTCGGTTGACCTCAGCATACCACCACTGGATCTCTGGAGTGGGGTTACCGACCACCTCGCAGTACAGCTCAAAGGTGTCCCCCGTAAGCTTAGTCTCAGACAGCGGCGATTTCACAAACCCAGCTGGAGAGGAGAATTGTATTGGGGATGGCAGGGAAGGAAAGGGTTGAAGAGGGTGAGAGCAGCAGGAAGGCATGGAAAGGCCAAGAGAAAGAGAAAAAAATTAAACAGGGTCAGAGCACATTTCAGCAGAACAGAGGATGATTAAAGGCAAAACAAAAAGAAGCAAGCTTGAAAATTATTGATAGGTGGATAAAGAAAAGGTTGGAAATTGTCAAAAGTCCAGTCCATTCAACGTCAGGGTCTGCCGGCCTATTTATGGCAAACTGTCAGACAAACTCATAGTCAACCAGTTCCAAATCCATAGCAACAAGTAGTTCTCTTATCATATGTTTCTTTCCCTTTCTTCTTCCTAGTTTCTTAATCTTAAACAGACATGTAAACATTGGTTACAGTAAATGACCACAGGTAAATAGATTACATAGTAAGAGGAATGACTATGTGAGCATTCACACTGCATTTTATCTAAGGTGGATTCTTAATCATTTATTTAATCAAGTAGATGAACAATCACTCAACAATTTTCTATGACATGTGTCGTATCAGCCTCTGGTACCACTTGACAACGCTTGCACTCTTGTGCACATTTACGACTGCTAAATAAGAATAGATTAAAATCACTTGAGCCTTTAAAATCGGTGGCGTAGGAGAAATTATCTGGAAGCCAACAATATCTGAGGAATGAAAGTGATTATA
>JBBBVU010000001.1:27428362-27439545 GCA_037177055.1 Atherinosoma microstoma | reverse complement strand
TCGGAGCTGTAAGGCAAATTTATTTATAGAGCACATTTCATGTACAGGACAATTCAAGGTGATTTACATTGTAGAAAAGTACATTAAAACAGAAGAGAAAAAATAAAAGTAAGTAATAATGATAATTTAAAATCATGATTTTAAAAAAGGACAACAGATTTAAAAACATGATCAAGACATTTACCGACTAGCCTCCGTGTCATAAGAGCGGAAATGTTCCCGACGAGTCGCAACACAAAGACGTCCTACCATGTCTCGACAACCGACTTATCCGGAACATTTCCCCGTGTGTGAACGTAGCCACGATGTTAAAAGTCCGCGAGGAAGCGATATGTTTGAAAAGACAACTCCGGTTAAAGAGCGGATGGACTTTACCGCACATATTCCACAATGCAAGTCTGAAAGAGGCTTTAAAGTTCATAAGGGTCAAAACAACTTGAGAGCAGGTCTATTCCATGTTAACAAGATTGGATGACCCATTGAAATTGTGTTGTTTCATTAAATCTGTCAAAGTGTTGCTGAATACAGGGTAAAATGCTTGCCAATGATTCAGATATTGCCCCTTCTACACACTCTAAAATCAGAAGTGTCCAAAATAAAGGATGGATGCCTTCAAAGTTGGTGAAGAAAAAAGGGTAACTATTTCAGTAATGTTCTAATTTGAGTTGGGACTGGAGTAGTAATGCAAATTACTACTATTGGTTGACTCATTCACATTATTTGGCTTTTTCCCTCCAAAGCCCTCTCTGCAAGGAAAATATTGATCTCATAATGCTGGTATCGAACGATACCGATACTAGCCTTGGTATCGATGCTATCGATATTTGGGTCGCTCCGCCCAGCCCTAGTAACAAGTCAAAAGGCAAAAAGGGAAGTAAAGCAAGTTTTCACAGCTTTCCTAGCAATAAAAGGAGGGAGTCAGGGCTCCTTACCTGAGCTCAGAGAAGAATAACACTGTGATGAAAAGCCAAGAGAAGGGGAGGGTATTCACTTGTGAACCACAGTTGTATATCATGTTGTGTGTTGGCTTTTAAATCAAGAATGGCGCACATTAGACATCCTGTATTGCGAAGAACAACACAGATGAGAATCACGGAAACTGGAATCAATTGCAAAACGTTGAATATGGTGGAATTTGATCATATGCTGTTGTTTTCTCTTATCCTCACTAATTTAAGAGTTTTTCACCTTGTCTGACCAAAATGTAGCAAAAACACTGATGAAAGTTGAATACGATTTGACCGCAGCCAACCCCCCCCATCTGTGTCACGTCACCTGCACTTACCCAGCTCAAGTCTCCCCCAGAAGTTCATTGGTGGCTAACGGGCAAGAAAGAAATCCAACGTATCCAACGTGTATCGAATTTAGATCACGTGTTGATGTTAATAAAATCCACAAAGAACATTGGATCCATTTAAGCTGTAATACGACTCAGAAATGACTACAATGATGGTAGATTCCCCTAGTTTAGCCGTACACGTTCCTGCGATGGACATGACGTTCTCTACTAACACCGGAGCAGGAGAAATACTCTGGCTGCCCCTCGCTAAACTGTGGATGTTTCCATCTTCACCTCCCTGGGACATTTTTTAAAAACTGATTTTTGTCAGATTTTCTGCTGGTTGATGTTTTTTCAGATGTGTTCCCTCTGTCTGCAGACGGAAGTATGCTCACTTATGTGTGGTGGGTGCACGTAGCATGCGTGTAACATTAGGGTGGAGCTTACAGAGCAGCTATGACATGCCAACATGTAAATCAGAAAAATAACATCAGACTGTTTAGTTTTCGATAAAAGAAGTCAGTATAAACCTGTTCTAGAGGAAATGGAACCTGGAATGACTTCTGTTGTAACTTGGCGCTGAATATGAAAACCAGATAAAAATGTAACCTTGGGGGGCACCTCCAAATATTATAGATGGGGAGACACTGTATAAGAGGCTGCCGTGTATCTAAAACAAAAAACAGAATAAGAAAAACCCTGGATGTTTCTGTCTGCCTAAGCAGCCAAAAACGTGGCATATAATATAACCAAAGAGGAGCTGCCTTTCACAAAATTCAAGTCCAAGTCGATAATTATCATGAAAAAGATTCAAATGAAATCCGGAGGAGAGAAATGTGCTAGAAGCATCACAACCTCAAGAGCCATTTCAGAGTTTAACATGTTTAGTTTCATTCAGTTCGGTGAAGCTAGAACTTTGTTTGTTTTCTTAAAAAGTTTTTTTGTTCTAAGCCTACTTAACATCCATGCTTCAAATAGACAAACCGTTTTCTAAACCTCATTATTGTTCACAATAAATAAAACAACCACCAATGTCTCACAATGATCAAAAGACAATCATTAAAATGATCTGCCGAGAGCGACGCCGTGAATATTGGGGTGCACCTACATTTTTTGCTGGTGCACCCAAACAGTTGGGCGCACCAATGCAACCAATGCAAAAAGTTAGTCTGGAACCCTGGAAGCAAAGACAGCTTCCTGAAGACACACAGCTGTGCTTTTGCCATGCACTGCCTGATACAGCTCATAGATTTGTAAACTATAACTAATAGGTGTAATTAGTTTTAATAGAAATTAGAAATAAAATATTAAGTATATCAAATAGTATTTGAAGACAAGACACGTGAAGCCGCTTCTAGTCGTAAAATACAGCAATAGCAGATCTTGTTTGACCTTAAAAAATCCTTTCATGGTTAATGCTTCATGTAAAAAGTTCGACAGAGGTTTTCCCTCTCTCTTCTTCAGAAGAAAAACACACTGACATCTAACTATTGAGCTGGTCCTCTTAGTGCTGCACAGACCATTCTGACCATTGAGGGTGTGGATTAAGAGAATCTTACTGTGTACCGAGGTGCCTGTTACCAGTATGTTAGAAACCATTTAGATTTGCCATTGGGTCAATGTGGATTGGCCTTGCTCCTCACAGATCCCATCAGATTGGTATGTAGAGAGTTTGGAGCCTAAATAAACATTTTTGAGCCCTTCCTAAACAGTTTTTTGTAAAATACAGAGTTCTCCTACTACTGTAAGGGAAAGCTGTTGCCATATAAGGGGAGGTGTGACTGGTCTGCAGAATTGTTTAGATAGCTGTGAAGTGTCATCCATGTTCACATGTCACAAGCCAAAAAACTCTGACTATCCTATCAATACATAAACATCAGAGTCAGAAAATGTGAAATGAATCACTCTGAGGGGAGTTTTCTTAAGTTTGCTTCAGTGCCCAACAACTGTGTTTGCATGTGGATGAAAGCTGGAAATGCACCAGTTATTCCCACAGAACTCTGAGTCACTTATGTATAAGGATAAATTATCAGTCAGGTGCTGCTAATCAAATGCAATCGGTGAACTGGTCATTCGAAAGCGGTATCACATTTATAAAACCAATATTTTGGCATGCCAAAGAGGAAAGACATCAGAGCTGCCAATATACCTCGGAGTGGGCGTCCCAGCAAGTTCACTGCATGGTCTTACTGTGGTAATGATAGGCTTTGAGAAATTTCTGAGAAATCAATAGAAATTACTCTACTGGCCTCATTTAGCATGTTAAGCAAGGCCTCAAACTCTACGGGCCATATTCAACATGCTATCTGAGGCCTGCAATGTCTGAGCTATACCTTAGACTCTACAGCTGATGTGTTAATGTAATAATTCATGACAGTAGGATTAGGAAAAGACTCCAAAAATATGGTTTGTTTGGAAGGGTTATCAGTGGAAAGCCAAAATGAAAATGGCAGCGAAGGCTTATGTTTGCAAAGTTACTTCTAACTTTAAGCAAGCCACACAAGATGAAGATGTTTGCAAATCACTACATTTGGCAGAAACAAAACATTTCATACCAACTGTCAAGTACAGTGGTGGAGGTGTGATGATTTGAGCTTGATTTACAGCCATAGGACCCAGGCAACTTGCAATCATTTAATCAACCATAAACTCCTCTAGGTATTTTAGTCAACAGCTAAAGCTTAGCCAAAACTAGATCATGTCACATAAGAATCCACACCAGTGAATCACAAAGGAATGGTTGAAAAATGAAAAACATTTGTTGCAAAAGCCCAGTAAGTTCGGATCTCAACCTGACTGAATGTTGTGGTGGGACCTGAAGAGAGCTGCACATAAACAAATGCCAGCAACCATCAAAAATTAATCAACCTTTTTAAGAAAAGTGGAGCAAAATCCTTCCACGGTGATACACACACACACACACATAGACATATATATATATAGAGAGAGAGAGATCAAAGAGCATAGAAATCTCCAGTGACTGAATTGAACAAATCCAAATCTCATGAGGTTTGGGAGTAACAAAGAGGAAAAAAATGATGAGTGTAAAGAAATTAAGCAGATACAGGATTAGCCAGCAGGTCTTGCATGATGGTTGGGACGAAATTAGATAATGCTATTTGAATAAAACTATGAGTAACTAATTTCATATACAACGGACAGTATGGAGGGAAACTAATCACGACAAGGGGACAACATCCTGAGAGAAGAGTTGTTGTGAACTATTCTATCAAAAATTGTGCTGATTGTAGATGTAAATTGTTCACTTTAGCACTCGTTGCATTAGCTAATTTTCTTTTGTCCTTAGTGCTGTGTCGACATTTACTCCTGTACTTGATTCATTCATGTTGCTGTTCAGAGAATACCAACCTTTTCTCTAAAATATTTGAGCTATATTATCTAAAAGTGACTTGTGAAATGATTAAATACAGATAAGACATTATTGAATAACTAGGTGTGTTAAAACAACTTATGTTACAACAACCTGTAATTTTGCAGGATAATACCAAAGCAGTATTAGATGCACTGATCTTCCCTTGAAAAATATAAAAAGAGAAGTAATTGTACGTTGCAGCAATGCGCTGTAATACAATCTTTATAAACCTGTTTAAATTTAATGCTATTCTGAACAGAAAATAATTGTTTTTTAAAAATGGCTCATCTGCCAAAAAATAAATAATATATAAAGGAGATATTCATCAATATAGATTCCATGTAATATGATGCTGAATTTATTTCATGACTCTGGGATGTGAACAGCCTGATTCTTCACATGGCTTGCAGCTTCAGAACACAATATTGCTGCTTGCAATGGTAAATTTTCAGAAAAAGGGAACACTGACGCTTACTAGATTTGTTTTCTGGTAATATTTTTACCCATCATTGAGATTAAAGAGAAGAAGCAACAGTTTAATGAGATTTAAATCCCAGTAACCCCCTGCACTGTTTAGAAAGCTTCTAATCCCATCCTCTTATCACAACCAGCAAACACTTCCTATTACTCTTTTATAGGTCAGAGTAATGGAATTTAAACGATTTACTAAAAAACCTGAGAAGCACTGGGATGGGTGCATCAGGGAGCACTCGTTCCCATACATTTTATAAGATTCCCACAAATGTATTTTCAAAAATTAGAAGAGTCATACCTCTAATACAGTCTTCCAGCAGTTACTGCAGGGTTGGAATGAATGTTACTCCCTTATCTCCTAATATCCTCACTTCCACTTATTATTATTTGTCAAGTTTAATGACTTGCCCTTGTCAAATTATGTTCAGATAGGATGAGCTTGTGGGTTGAAAATAAAAAAGGCATGCCCCTCTCTCTGCCATGCAACCTAGAGGAAATTACAAAATATAAAGATATAGCATCTCACCTTAGAGGGGGTCCCCACTACCCCTGAAATAACTCAAATATCTGAGACCATGGAGAAAAGAGGCAATGTAAAAATGAGAGGTGGGCTTTTTTAAGAATTCCTCCTCTATTCTTATTCAGCTCATTAAATCTGAGCTGTTCCTGCAGAACAGCCAGTAGCACAAGGTTGTGGCTATGAACATATTTCGTTCTATGAATGTGAAGGGGGGAAAAAAAAGACAATGAAACCTCTTGAAAACAAATCACTACTAAAGAAAAGATTATCACACAGTTTACAGTTTTGCATCAGTATACAATATCCCTGCAGTGAGTTTTATGCAGTGCGATGCTGCTCCTAATCAGTGCAGGCCATATCAGATTTCACAGTGGGCAAGCGTGACTCAGTGTAAGAATTTGGCTCGAGTTCTACAGTTCATTTTCCAGACTCACAGATGAACCTTTGTCCAGAGCCTGCATGAAATATGATAATGGACATTCTGCTGCAGTATATAGATCTATTGATTAGATGGTACATGGCTGTAAAATGCTTGTCTTACATTGTGATGTTGGCCTCTGTTGATGCTTATACATACTGTAAGTGGTAGCACAGGGCACATTGCAGTACATTTGGGTGTAGCTTTTTTTCAGACGGTGCCTTTACAACTCCTTTGTGAAAACTTAAGAATTGCTCATATCTGCTGTTGCATATACACCTAGTCTTAAACCACTTAGATTCTATAGCCGGTTAAATTACACAAAAACTCAATTTAGGATATATGAGTGACAATAACTGATTATTTTAGAGGTCATCCTAAAGGAAAACCCAGGGATTTTCTTTAACCTTGGCTCAATTTCCCTTTTATATGGGGGTAAAGTATTGATAGGCACTAAAGATTTGATACAAAATAATATAGAGGATATTTTACTGTGGAAAGTTTTAAGAAAGCTTGAATTTGCAGCTGATTGTTACTGTATGTCTGATAAGTTGCCAAGAGTTCTTCTATGTCTGAGATTCTGTTGGCTTAAATAAATGGTTATGTTCGATTAAAATGAGAAGCTTGAGATGGAATTTACACTATACAAGTCAAACTATCAAAATGAGCTAAATCACAGTAGGTGTTTGTTTGTGTTTTTAAGTAGGATTGTGTGAAGAATCTACTGTTGTTACTGTCCCACCCAAAGGAGAGAGCAGCCAGAATGCTCTTAGTTTGAATCAGGAAGAAATTTGGACAGGGGAGCTACTAGAAGCTATTTACAAGGTGGTCACAGAGGAGCAAATTTTTACCATCTAAAGCAAGTCAATCTTTTTGCTTTGTTACTTTACAAACAGTCGAGGAGCATCCATGTCACCATGTGCATGGCGGCTGCCCAATATTTCTTGCTACAGATCAGCTGTGACTTAAAAAGTCCATCGGTCTGATCTCAAAAAATTTATTGGAATACCTGGATGACTACAAGCATATCTGGGATCTTTAACACATCTGATTCTCCTCAACAGCTTGTTGACAAGTGCTGCCCAAGCATGTTGACCCATTAATCTGATTCAGGTGTGCTGTAGCAGGGGACATGCAAGACCTGCAGGACAGCAGCCCTCAAGGGCTGACTTTGGGCACCCCTGCATTATACAGTCAAAATTCCCTCTTTCTAAACCTCATTCTGAGTAGTTCTTGAGAATTCCTGAGAGTGCTTTCACACTGTCTACTGCAGGCAAGACGGCAACAACTCAGAAGTACTTCACAAAACCCACTTCATTACAAAAAAGAAATATCCCTTTAATCATCACATACAGTAACACACTCAGTGCACAAACAGGCACAGAGAGGGATGACCCAACGGATGCACTGAGAAGCAGAATGTAAACAAAAATCTCTGTCCATGTAGGCATCCTTTCTGTAATGTCAGACAGTCATAATAATAATGTGAGCCTGTCATTTGAAAATGCAAACACTTTTTTTCTTTGCCATGTTTTCCCTGCTCTGTAATATTGTACTGCAGCTGTCAGTCATGCCGTCCTTGATTAACATGAGTGAGACTGCAGACATTTTTGCTGCCTATCAATATTTTAAACCCAAATACAAAGGGAACTAAGGCCTCAGATGAAAAAATCCCAGAATATTCCTTTAACATGACCTGAATATTTAGATTTCACAGTCAGTTATAACACAAAAACAATTTCCCTTCCTAACATGCTTTGTTGGGGGAAAATTATGTAAGACCCAAAGGTACTTCTTCAGGTTAGTCCCAGCCACTTCCTGCAAAGCCCTTTTCTTTCTTTTTTTGAATTGCATCATTTCTTATCATAAACAGTTAACAGCCACCCAATGAGTCTTCAGAGGGCTGTACAGCTGTGAACAAGGAGGCCATCCATTAAGAGTTAATGGATTGACTTTCACAAAAGGACCTTAAAGCCACAGTTCTCTGTTCTCTGTCTTGGTGGTAAAAATAGAAATGCTGCAGAATGGACGGATGCAATTCACAGCCCTCCAAATATCTGTCACACAACCTGGCCTCCCCTAGTAGGCCTACTTTCCCTGAACACGAGGAAGCAATGACACAAATTCCCTCTGCTTCCCAGACAGTGATTAAATCTCATGCACTTATAATTATTATTGTCCCCACATCACCGCCTGAATGCTGTCATATCACAGGAAAATCTAGCATTACATAAGAAGCCATGCACCTATTACCCTTAATCTGAACCGAGAGAGAGAAATTAAAAGGTTTTTGTATGGAATGTGAACAATTATCAGGAAATTACCTTTGTCTCTGAATGGTAACTGTATTACTGTATTACTGCTCTTATAAAAGCTACAGTGAATGAAGAGGGTATTTACTAAATCTATAGCATCTCAAGATAAACACAGATAAAACACTTTTTTTTTAACTGGATGACACTAAACTGCCTTTTACTGACCATTAGTATATTATTTGTGTGTTCAAATGGTGTGAACTGGGCCTCAGTGAGTGCATGGGCACACATACAGGGCAAGGAACACAGGAAGTGGTTGGAATGCCTTTGCTTGCGCTTCATTGTTATTATGAGTTTCATTTTCCAGATAGCAAGATGAGAAAACACCTCACTTTTCACATGCACACTTCAAGCACTTCAGAGAAACTAACAATGAAGGCAGAAAACATTTTGTTATGTAACAGCCTAGGAATTCTAGTTTATTCCTCACTAGACAGAGATGGAGGCTGCTTCTGTTTACTTGCAAAAATGGTTTGCATTTCACTTCATTTTACCAGAGCTAAGTCTAAACAGGGCAATGTGTCAGTGGTTATGTTGATAATGAGGTAATTTAATATTCTCACCAAGTGCTGGAGTGAGATTTTCAACCTAACACCAAAATACATATCTTACAGAGGCTTACGTTGTGGGTGTCTATTTATCTCACATAGCAAAATATGGGCATGAATCACTAAAATGTTTAACTCTGTGGAGTAATTATCGTCCTTCTTTTTATGTGAAAGTGGATTAGACTGAATCAGTGACACTGTTTTGTCAACATGTGGGCCTTGACTTGTGGGCACAGCAGCACCATCAAAGACAGTTAGTTATTAGCCTGTTCAGAAAACCTGCAATACTCAGATTAAAGATGCACTGACAAAGCAGCATCACAAGATGTGCTTTAAAACACACGCAAAACATAAAATTCCCAGGATTTCCACTCTCATTTCATGAATGGCTGCTGATTTGCCTAGCCCAGCGGCTGCTGTGATTCAACAGAATTTGAAGTCAGGACAAGCCAGAGGATCGTGTGGAACAACCCAACAGCATGTTGCTGACATTTCCTTGAACCAAATCCTGCCAGATTTCATTACGGATTGTGGACTTTTGATATTCACAGATGCACACTGTTTACATCTCGGAGTCTCTCAACCAAACATTTCATTTCCTTTTTAATACTGGAAGATGAAAAATCTGGTGCTTAAACGTGAGCGAATAAAGATAATGTTATGATATGGATTTCAGTATTACTAAAATTACAGACAGACAGTTTTGGGGAAAGAAAATCCACTTAAAACTGGCATAGCAAGCATGGTTGAGTAGTCTTTAACGTTTGGTTATTTTACCCCGAGCTGGTCAGTCCTGTTTTACACACTCTTATCAACTCAACCCCCTAAACAATGACACACTAAAGCACCCCTAATATTCAACTCATAGCCTGCTACTTTGTGTGGCTGTAAAGGGTAACAATGTAAATATTTCTAGATCCATAAAGGTGCGAAACTTACAGAGTTGAACCCAGCAACACCTTCTGCATCTCTCACATATCCAAGTTGCCTGAAAGTGACAGTTAATTTCTCTGACTGACACGCCTACACAACTCAAGCAACAAATAACCAACCAGAGGGGGGGGAGAAATCACTAGAGTCCTTTTGGTGTCATTTTCACACTTTGTTGTCAGTGCTAAAATCGAATTTGGTCACTCTGGCCTTGTTGTCGAGATGCGTGAAATTAGAGTAGTGGTAGTCGTTCTCAAAACCCTATTCAGAAACATTTAATTCGGGCGTCCTCACACAAGTCAAGTCACTTTCCTCCAGTGCAACGTTAACAAATGTACTGGGGTCACATCTGTCTGCTTACCGTTTTGAGCCGAGATGAAAGGCAGCATCAAGTTCCCCAGAAGGACCACCGCCAGCATCACTGCGTTAGGATGCATCGTCGGGGCTCGATAAGAGTACCAGGGTCTCGGTCGGACGAATGTGGGAGGAGAGATCGTGCAGGCTATTGATCACAAGATCTAGTGAGACGGGCCCAGCATAGCACTGGCTTGTTTTAAAAACACTCAACTGAGGATGATTTTCAACAAAAAAAAAGAAAAAAAAAGAAAGAAAAAAACCCAAACAAACAAAAAAGAAAAAAAAAATGTTAGAAGAAATGTCTCCCCGATTCAAAGACCCTTTGAGGGCAGCAGTGGGTGAAAGGTCCGGGACGGGGCCAGCGGCTCAGGGAAGCCGATCTGCGGCCATAGGCAGCTAAGAAGCCTCTTCGGATTGCGGAGGAGAGGTCTTTGGATGTCAGGGAGATTGTCCACAGTGAGGTTCCAAAGATTCAGAGATGCGCAGTCCGATGCGCATTTGCTCTCCCACGGTCACGGTTCGTTGATTAAAATCAAAGTAGCGAACAAATGATTCCCGACGGCGAGTGATGAAGCCGAAACATAAGTCTGTTATCAGCACTGGGCTATTTTTAATACCAAAGGAGGAACCGATGCTGGTAGGACACCAACGGCAGCAACGACAAGCCGCGCGTGCCCAGTGCGCTCACGACAGTGGATGAATATTGCCTTAACACACACGCACGCATACAATAGAAGCTAGATGATATTGTTTTGAACTTGTACAGTTATGTGTCTCGGTTCAATATTATTTCTCATTGCTACTCGTATGAGATGACAGATATGCGTTTTTATCTGCTGTCATTTTAATATGGATGGGGGTCCTGTTTAAACCGCATTCCAGCTATAATGTGATTTCCTAACGAGCATAGAGCATCACACAAGCTAGGCTACATAGAGTCTGTAAAATAAGACCATTAGAATTGTCACA
>JBBBVU010000001.1:27359864-27392825 GCA_037177055.1 Atherinosoma microstoma | reverse complement strand
TTATTATTATTATTATTATTATTATTATTATTATTATTATTATTATTATTATTATTATTATTATTATTATTAATAAAAATAATAATAATAATTACAACAATGCTTAAAAATTATTAAGTTAAAAATAAATCTTCACCTTTGACCTCAAGAAACACTACATTTTTTCCACATTGCGACTTCTCATGCTCTTTTTCTTGGATGCACGTGGATGGCAGCACAGTGCAGCTGTAATGACCTGAATCCTTCATGACCGCGCCTTTGATGGTGAAAGAGACCTCCATCCGATGTACATCGAATGCTTGCATTTGGATTATGGTCTCATCTTTCCACAGATAAGATTGGATGAGATGACATTCATTGAGTGTTTGCAGGGTGTCAAAAAGCCAACATTTGAATTCAACTTGGTCTCCCTCGTAAACAGCTGACTGGCCAACAACTGAAATATCTGCTGGGAGAAAATTGGCTGCATGGCAGAGGGAGAAAATGAGCAGGAAAAAAATAACACCCACAGTAAATTCGTCATATAAAACAAAATGCTTACCTATAACCAGTATTTGAAAGATGTTGTTTCCTTTCGCGGTGACTGCAGAAAGTGTGTAATTTTGAGGGGAGTACACACAGCTGTAGTTTCCACTGTCATTAAGACTGACTTTGGGTATTTGGATGGTGACATCAGTCCTATCTTGCTTTAGAATTATCTGCTTGAATCCAGCTCCATTTTTGCATAAATAAACAAAGCCAATGGAGTTCTTCTTTATCCCGAATGTGCTGCAGGTTAGATAAAGGTCGCTATTCTCTCTTATAGTTTTCTGCCCGGCCAGGATGTTTGCTGGAAAAGTATCGGCTTGACAACAGAAACAAAACTGGATGAGATCATAAAAATACATAGTACACACTTTCCTTTGAATAAATGAGATTTCGCTCACCTTCCGTCTGGCTCATGACCTGTTTTACCAAAACACCTTGAAGATAAAAGTGAGAAATCAATTAAATTAAGCCAGTCATTTTAAATAGCAGAAAACAAAAGAAATTGTCCATTTACTCACAGAAAAGAGCAATGATTATCTTCATCATAATTCAATATTGTGGCACCCTCACACAGTCTTCTCACCAGACCTTGTGATAACTTGAAAAGGTTTCTCTGAAGCACTTGTTAGCAACCACAAAAACAGCTAATAAAAAGCTTCCTGTGGCAGCTTCTTTCAATACTGCCGCTTCATTATTAATAACCATCAGTTAAAGAAAGATTTCTGTAAGAAGGTAAATCTGACAAAACCCGCTCTTTGACCTTTTAATGCCCTGTCTAGCACAGTGGCTTCTTTCAACATATTTTCATCTTCAAACTCGTATAACGCACAGCAGGGAAAACCTTTCAGAGAATTGTCTCTGATTCCTTTTGAACCTCATTTATTTCATACATTTTAAAGTATCTGTGTGGGAGATCATCTTTAGACCAGGCATATGAGTTCTAAGGGAGCTACTGTATAATTAAATGTATTAGCCAGGGGATCCTTATCAGCTGAGACTTCAAGTTTAAACAGTGTCTATCTGCGCATCCCTGCAAGGATTCCATTAGTATGGGCTGCAACTGCATGCTTATGGGCAGACCCCACAGAGGCCATTTTCAATCTTTCAAAATTTATCTCACTCAGGCACTCAAACATAAAAGCTTTGTTTAATATGTATTAGCAGCTGCTGAGATCACAATGGCTACTACTTTTCTTATATATAATACATCTTTTCTGCAGGAAAGATGTAAGATGGATTGACTCCTGTCTGTAATTGTATTGTCATTTATATTTTTTACAGGAGCAAACCAACCAGTGGCAGCATAATTTATCTATTAATATGAGTAGTGTTGGTCCTTAAACCTATCTTAACACAGAAAAGAACAAATCTGGGCTAGGGACAATAGTGGCATGAACAAAAAGGAGAAACCAATTATGTCTCTCATCTCTTGTTCTTTCTTTTAGTCGTGATCCAGTTAGTTAAACTGGCTCATGGTGGATGCATAAGACAAGCAAAAGTCTCATTTTCAGGGCCTCTGTTTCTTTTTCTTCTGTTTGGTGGTTGTTGAAGATGTCATTGGCACAGACTGGCTGCCACGTTTCAGTCAGTCTGCCCCAGGGCAGCTGTGGCTACACATGTAGTTTCAGTGTGTAACTGTGGATACATGAATACTAGTTTCAGTGTAAAATACTTTGGATACTTTGAAAAATGCTACATAATCCAACTCATTATTATGTTTTCTATCTTTACAAAACCAGTGCATTACTCTGTTATGACCTGAAGTAACATATGAATCTTTTTTACCTTTCAAACCTGGCGGATTGCAGATGTTGCATCAACATTTTCAAGATGCAAACTATGACAAATAAAACAAACAAAAAACATAAACGTGAGGTTCAGGTCAGCGATTAAAATTAAGATCAGATGGCTCGACTTAAATTATCTTGATTTATTGTCTCTAATTTCTTCCGAGGCTGAGAAATTTGTTTGTCTTTTTTAAAAAATGTTTGAAGTTTTAATGACTGAATTGGAATTAGTGGTATTTTACAAACTGGTAGTTTACAAAAAAAACAAAAAAAAAACATTTTTTAGAGGGCTGTCTTCAATGAAGTCTTGGATCTGAATGGGTTCATCTATAAATATACATACAATTCATAAAAAAAATCAGCACTAGGGTTTCAATTAGCCTTTAATGTTTGGTTCTAACTATGTTTTCTTAAGTCAGTGCACATTGGGGAAGGTGACACTGTTAAAGTGAAAAAAAGATCTTTTAAAATGAGTTTTCAGCATTCAGAAGTCTCTTTCTGTTCACAATTTCATATAACTTTACAAAAAAGCAAAATGTAATGGTACCTTTCATGGCCAACTGGGTTGTCAGTTCAAGCCACTTGCAGTACCAAAGATTGCCACATGGTGCCACTGTGTCAACAGTCTTACGTTGTTGGGTTCTCATCAATGTGGCAATATACAGTAAAGGTTTGCCGTGTTGTATGAGAATATAAGAAAAATCCCCTTTTCATCCATTCTTGCTTAATAAAGCCTGTTAAAGAAGATTAATCCAAAGTGTTGCAGAGTGTTATGACATTTTATGGGTTATATATGGAGCTAATGGAGCTCCATAGTTATATAGTAACAGTCAAAAGTTTGGATACACTTACTCATAAATTTGAATGAGAAGGTGTATCCAAACTTTTGACTGTATAAGTGACTGTAAAATTTTGAAGCATTATATTAAATCTGAAATCACCTGTAAAAGGTATAGAGATAGATTTTGTATTACTGGCAATGATATCAGCAGGTAATATATTACAGTAAGATTTTGTGGTAGAGATGCTAATTGTTAATTGTAGGTATTTTAGTTTCCTTTAGTTTTCTTTTCTTTTTTTTAAGAAATGACTATAAATGAAATGTTTAGTTACATCCCCTTAAATTTATATGATAGCAAAGTTCTGTTAGTCCAAACGGTCTTGATAATTTTTTTTACATTGTTCAGAATGTTTAAAAAATTAAGACTGTTGTAGTAGTTTTCTAATTAGTTACTTGACAAAAGCGTGTCATTACTGAAGCCAAGGAAGCATAGAATACTTTCAAAATAGGTAAAGACACACAGAGGTGAGGCAGTCCAATTCCACCTTGTGGCAGCTAACAAGGAGAAAGGCAATTAATCTTTACCCACGTTTTCAGGTGCCAATGGATAGACTGAGAAAAAAAAAAAACATCTTAGTGAACTGAAGAGCCAAAATGGCTTCTTCAGTGGCAGGATTAACAGCAAGGCCATTCTGCAATTCTGGTTTAAGGCAAAGAATCTGGCAGGAAAATGTATCTGTCAAAGGAAGAAAGCTTCAGGTCTTCACGTCTGGTTAGGTCAGACAAATAATGAGCTGTTTGGATAACAGAATGTGGAAGAAAGGAGAAGTATTCTGCCCTCAAAAAGACAATCCTCACAGTTAAGCAGTGACCTATGACCTAGTCAGTACTTTAAGATTCAGAAGAAAAACATCAAGAGAATCTGTGCCAAAGCTGTCAAGATTTCAAAAGAATAAAGTTAACCTTTTGGAGTGGTCAACTGGAGCAAACACAAAAACTCCCACTGAGAAGCTGTAGATGTGACAGAAATCCAGAGTGATGAAAAGAGAAACGTTTAACCTCAAAGACCACGAGGACAACATAAAGCGAACTGCAAATCCTTCACTGAACAGTGACCAAACAAAGGAGTTTCTTCAGCCAGAGGCTTCTGCAGCTTTGCTGTAAAAAAAGTAAGTCACCTCTGCCTACTACAATCGCTTTAGAATGATTATTGGTTGTAATAAACACTACAATGGTCAAATTCCCTTTGTGGATTAGTAAATCATCATCCAATTCAAGTGAGCAATAAGAAACAAGTATGTATCATGATACTCTATATAGGCTTTTTATAATAATGTTGTTATGGAACATAATGATAAATCCAAATAATGAACTTTCTAACGTTCATATTTTCATTTTCTGTACCGCTTAGTCCAATTCAGGGACATGTGGTCAAACACGTGGTCATAAATTCATATTCAACCTTTCTTCAAATGAAAACAGGTTCTTCAAATTCAATAACTGAATCACTTTATGCATTTTGTCATTCATCCAAATAAAACTGACAGATCATTTATGTTTATTTCAATACAATTCAGAGAAAAACTGCATACAATGGCATGAGTAATACTGCCTTCAAGCAAAACATCAGAAACTTTCTGGATGAAAAATTGGAGACAAGAGTTTTCCAACTCACAGCACCAAATGTAAACAATCATCATAGCTGTGTTTTCTACCAGCTGGCATGTATAAAAATGAACACCACCAGTAGAGTTCAAGTGGATACTTGGAAAAAATAAAGGTCAGAGTTGTTTTGAGAGGCTAACACGTATTATATCTTACATCAGTTCTGTCATATCCTGTCAAATGCCACTGACGCTCTATGTCCTGAAAAATACAGTCGGTTTTATTTACTAATATGTCCTGGTGGTGGAGGCTTCCAGATCATCTGGTTCTCTGACAGGTTAGAAAGCAAGTGTAAAAGAAGCAAACCATTTTCCACCTTTGTCAGCTACAGTATCTCCTCGTTTCTCTGGAGTCTTTAAAACAATTTTAACAAACAAACCAACCCAAAAAAGTCCTTTAAACTCTGTTTCCATTTTCTCTGAGCCATACCCAGAAGCTTTATTTAACTGGTAAAGTGCATTTCAGCACTCTGCAGTATGATTTTATGAAACAATTCAAATATCATCCCAGAGTAACAGAGGCTGCAAGAAGAGGCCAGCTGTTCCCAGGATACACACGAGGACAAAAACCCACAGGAAGATCCTGTCAATAACCATAGCAACGTACTTCCAGTCATCCTGAACCTGCAAGAGGATCACAGTAAAACATTTTCAGTTAGATTTTCATTGTAATTATTTCCTTGACCTAAAAAGATACCCAGAAATATTCAATAAATTGCAATAAATAAAGTAGTTATTTGAACATATCCTCACCTCCTTTGCTTCATTCTGAAGTCTCATGTTCTCTGCTATGTATTTAACACTTTCAATGGCCTCCCTGATCTCAGGAGAGATCGGTAAAAGGGATATTATTCCTCCATCCAGAGATTCAGAACTGGAGCACTGACTGTCCCCTCCTACCCCAACAGCACTGCCTCCGGTCAGGGTCCCCAAGCTGCCCAGTCCACCACTCCCTCCTCCAGAGTCTGAAGGCAGTTTGCCGGATCTCTTTTGCCAGCAGCAGTTGCACCGGCCTTCACGACACAAGAACCCAGAGCCAGGGCATTTGTTTGAATCTCCACTTAGGTTATTGAGATTGGAGAGCTCCGTGTTGTTAAAAAGGTGCTGGCGGTTTGTAAGACTCGACACGACGCTGGAGGCCAGAGCCTGTGGCTTGTGATGCTTTTGCAAAGTACCTGATGAATGAACGGCACACGGTCTTAAATGCATCGTTTGAGCGTTGCCAGCCACATTTGCTTTCTCTGGGTCCTTTTCTGGTCTGGTCATGAACATTACTCTGGGCAGCAGTCCCAGGAAGACACTCCGCACCCAACAGGGCATGGTGTGTGTCTTTGGTGTGCGGTAGTGGACATTCAACACAAAAACAGTAATGACAATAGAGAGAGTGACGAAAATCATGGTGAAGAGCAGGTATTCACCTATCAAGGGAATGACTAGAGAGGTAGAAGGGATGGTCTCTGTTATGACAAGGAGGAAGACAGTCAAGGACAGCAGCACGGAGATACACAAAGTGACTTTCTCACCACAGTCAGAGGGCAGGTAGAAGACGAGCACCGTGAGGAAGGAGATGAGGAGGCAGGGGATGATCATGTTGATAGTGTAAAAAAGAGGCAGACGGCGGATATACAATGAGTATGTGATATCTGTGTAGATCTCCTCACAGCAGTTGTACTTAATGTCGTGTTTGTAGCCAGGAGCGTCGATTATCACCCACTCGCCGCTCTCCCAGAAGTCCTTGAGGTTGATAGTTGAGCCAATCATAACGAGGTCAATCTTGGCCTTGTCATAGGTCCAGGAGCCAAACTTCATTGTACAGTTTTGGTAGTCAAAGGGGAAGTATGTGACGTCAATCTTGCAGGAACTCTTGAATATCGCAGGAGGTATCCAAGTCACATCACCATTGTAGCGGAGCAGGGCTTTTGTTTTGTCATCGACCTGGAAATCTCCAACTGCACTATACAGAGAGACGGTGAAAAAAGGGTGTGTGAAAACAGGAGCATGGTGAAAGACAAAATAGAAGGACAGTTGCAGATTAAATCTAAAGTTATAAAACAATTGTCTATCATATTATTGAGATGGAAATCTGAAAAAAAAGTGTGTATATCCTTTCTGAAGAATCATCAAAACCAAAAGCATCCCAAAAGACCATGTAGACTAATGTACCTTATCTCTGTGCAAGAATCTTTTCATGTAAATGCACCAAAAATCTGTAAAAAATACTCCACCAGAAATTTATGTTCTAGTTATACTCACTTGTTGTACAAGACAATGTCTGGTTTCCATATCCTGTTGGATGGTACTCGGATGAACTCAACGCCTCCGAAATCTTTTGGGTTCCATTTGAGTTTATAATCATTCCAAATCTAAGAAAAAAATTTTGAATAACTCATTTATATAGTAACATGCTAACTGTGTCTTAACATCCTGCTTAAAGCACAAATAAGCACAGTTTCACAAGGTTTCCTTATTTGTCACAATGATTTGAGAAATGAGGAAAATCAGTTAGCTGAACTTGTGAAAATGAAAATAATGACTACTCTATTTTTCATCAATGTGCAACACATATGTGAGTAAATATAACTAGATAAAACTCAAATTTAGATGTTGCAGTCCATAATATAACAAATAATACAGGCTACAGGGCGTATGTGTGCTTTAAGCCAGTGGTTCCCAACCTACTTTCCTTGAGGACTTCCTTCATGCAAATACTAAAAAGCTGTGAAACCCCTGCCCCACCCCGTGCTGAAACCATGTTTGGTTTTATGCTTTCAAAAGTGAGATTTGCACCATAAATACTGTATTCCGGCTGAGTCCTGTCTTTCCATGAAGACAAAGTTAAATTAACAATTCAGAACCTTAATCTTATTTCTTAAATTAAGGACAATGTGTGGACATTAATCACAATGGCTCTGAATGTTCAAAGCCTTGGGGACCCCCTGGGGACCCCCGAAATACCCCCTCGGGGCGGTCCCGGACCCCAGGTTGGGATACACTGCTTTAAGCAATGTGTTAACTCACAGTTAGCATGTTAGCACGCCTGTGACGTTCAGCCTAATGAAAAGTTTGACTTGACAGTGGTGAAAGGTTAAAGGTTCACCAAAAAGTCCTCCAATTCATTCCAAAGGAACTTGAATATGTGCATCAAATTTTGGCACAGCTGTTTCAGAAATATTTCACTCATGAGCACAAACTGGCTATCTCACAATGGGGTTAAAGAAAGAGTTGATTTTCAAGAACGTGTGTTGAATTTGCCAAGAAACTGACAGCGGGGAAAACAATTCCTAGGATGCATCCTTCAAAAACCATAAGAAGTTTGTGCAAAATGTCAGGTAACCTGTGTAAAAGAAACTCCTGATTGATTTTAAATGTATTGGGCCGTTCATAACAGCAATTAAAAGTCATAATTTCCTATAATGTGAAATATCAACATAACTTATGCTGTAATGTGTGTGGTGAGATCGATGAGATCTCATCACACACTGTGAGTGTTTTATGGATCTTTTCTCCACTGTTTGACCCTCTCACTAGGACAGTGATTCCTGTGAGACTCATGAAGCTGCAATATTAAGGCAACCTCAGAGTGCCGTAAATAATTCACTTAATTACGAAACTGTATATATCTAAAGTGTTTTGTCAAATTGGGATGATCAGCAAGGGGAATACAGTATTCATCACCATGGTACTTTATGATTTCTCCAAACACACATAGACACATGGAAAAAAATACAAATACAACAAATGATATTATACTAAAGTAAGAGGAACAATGATCTACTCTCAACACCAAATAGTAACTACAGATCAGTTCTTCAGCAGAAATATATCTGTGACACAGAAGAGAATTTGCTGAAAAAAATAGGATCTGCAGACCTGCCCTGCCCTATTTCCCCTGAGACTGGGTTCAATGCACTATGCATTATGGGAGCAGAAACACCATGTGGTAAAATAGCATCAAGCTGTTCAATGCTTGTATACACTAGCTTTAATTGTGTGGAACCCTTGTTTTGTACAATTAGAGGACTTTAAGCCAGGTTTAAAACTTTTAAGTTAATTTTGATGCAGAAGCTTTGATGTTTTCCCCTACAGAATTAAAAGGTATGTATTTTTCCTGTCTGCAGGATTATAAATTGAATTATTCAAAAAACATTAAAATGAAATCTAAATGCATTTATATTTTCCCTTTTAGCATTACAACAATCAGTGTATTTAAACAGCTTACTAATGCATAATTCATCTTGTCAGTCTAGCTCCAAAGAATCATGCATGACAGCAGTCTGGATCCATATTTGATGCCCTTGCTCAAGGTCTATTTTCACAGTCATGCACTGTAAACTTACATGTCTGAGCCACAGATTGGTCTCCATGATCTGATTGACTTCATGCTAAAAAACATGATACATTTGATTATGAAGACATTTTAACAAACAAACAAACAAAGAAAAAAGGATTAATATTAACATTCTCAGTCAGAACTGGAAGATTGCTGTCAGAGGCAATCATGTAATTCACCACTGAGAGCTGTGCTTTCAGCAGGGTTAGGCCTCAGTGTATGCCAGACATGAGGATTCACAGAGGCGCACCTGTGTCCTCCACGCCTGGAGCATTACACACATGACAGCTGGAGCCAGAAGGTTGAAGCACAGCCTTAACTTTTATTCAAACAGCTCAGTGGTAAAGCTGGAGCAGAGGGGCTGAGGAGGGGAGGGAGGGAGAGAAGCTGTGGAGGTCAGGTTTATGTGTGAGTTAGACCGTGAATGAACCAATCTCATGACCCAGTGCATAACATTAACCATTCATGTGACCATTTGCTATATAGGAGAGCTCATAGAATCTATGGTAAACACAGGTGGACTGATGGCTCCTGTATAACATATATTGATTATCTTTGGGAGACCATAAGTTTAATCAAACTTTTAATGCCAACAAACGTCTCATGTGGTTTGTCACCAAATCAATCAGAATATATCGACTCAGATCAGGTGATTCGCTTGCATTTTTTGATATGTTTTTGAATAGGATGTAAAATTAAATGGTGTTTGTTTTTTCCCCTCCTGCAAATTTTCTAACAAAACACTTTATAATGTGTCAAATAAGCAGCTTTGAAGTCACTCTAAACTAACCTAATAAGCTCCTGACTTTGGTTTCATATAAATGAAAGAAACATGTGAATAGTTTCAATGTTTTCATTTAATGAAAAAACAAAAAAAATCAATAAACCTATTTCCGAAATGCCAAACTATTTTCTCTAAAGACACAGCCTTTACTAAGAAAACCCATACTGCCAATGCCCAAGGGGTCTGGTCCCTGATTATGGAATGATGACTCAAGCAGACCAGCCAATGAGATATTGATGGTCTAAATGAACTCATATAGTCATGTTGTAATTGGTGTAGGCGAACCAATACCAATTGCATCCGAGTTAGGAGCACCAGGTGTTGCTAGAGGGAAATAGTCATCCATCAGCAGCGGGGGCTTAGTGGCCTGCTATGCTAAGCAAATTTTTAACATATATCAACTTAATGCACCTGGAAACAACATCAGTGATGTTTCCAGAGTTTGGAAAAATATAACAAAATACCCCCCCCCCACACACACACACACACACCTTTTTCTTCTCTTGAACCAGACAGGTTCTTAATAGATTTTTAAGTCCCTTGAGAAGACAACTCATATTGCTTCGAGAGGGGTAAAGGAAGACTGATGAGGGATGAGCTCGACAGTGTGTGATTACACATCAGCTTCTGAAATTGCATGAAAAAAGCCATATGGATGTAATTACAGGTGGTGAAATATTATTGCTATTACAATAGCAAAGTATTGCCTGATATTTTGCCTTAGATGAGAACAATGTTACCTGATATATTAGCTGATTGTTTAAAACATACAGCCTCTGTTTTTTTCAGCCAAGCATTAAATAAAAAAAAGTGAATTACACAAAATATGTTGGTTTTCCTTCAGTGTAAAACATTTTGACTTATGAACTTAGAAAAAATTTTGATTTGGAAAAATGCTGAAAGTGTTAACGTTAAGACAGAGCAGTATAAAATACATTTGAGGCTGTGCATTTGTGAATGAAACTGCTTATCACTCTCCCTGGATCTGTCTGAGTCAAGCAAGTGTCCCGAGTGTTTTCCGTCTGGTCTGCCGCTCTGCAATCAACAAACTCCAGCAAAACCCACTATTAAAATCAGGGCTGCTTATCAGATGTGGCAATGACCAAGACATGGAGGCTGCCTAACCTGAGAGCCACTCAAGCAGCTGACATTTCCCATTTTGTCTTAGCCAGACAGCCACTCTGCCCCTGTTTTTGTCTAGTTCCCTCCTCAGGTTTATAAACCAGCTGCTGCTGGGCATTGGGAGCAAATGTCGCAGGTGTCCAAGATTGCGTCCCAATTCTGTCCCTTTCTAAAACTTCCTCGTCCACAAAAGTTAACAAGTTAACACACAAAGTATTCTTTAGAGGTTTGAAAGCAAAACATTCTGATCCTTTCATCAAGCTTAAATTGTTTTTCTTTTTTCCAGATAGTGTTCATTTGAACATACAAATTTTTGTTTGACCATAAATAAAAGACATTTTAAACATCATCACAGGAAAAAGAGAAAAACCTTTTGGCCACTTACCACTTTGACCAGCTGTGACATGGACACCTCGAACTGCACAATGACTGGGTCAGTTACATTTTCCACTGGTCGTATGTACTGATTGTAGTTGGAGAATATCACAGAGAAGAGCTTATGCTCCGCTTCTGAACATATGCCTCCTGCACCAAAGCAGAATGTCAGACATGGATCATTTACTGCTCTATTATTCAGATGGCACAACTCCAGATTTGAATTTTTTTTATGGAATTGGTGCTGTTTTTCCAAAGTTACATGCTAAAAATAACATCTGGCAACATTACAAATACAAGCAGTCGTTCTGATGAATAGCAACCCTGAGCTACATGAAAGTATCTTATGTTGATTTAAATTAAAAAGGTTTAAATAAGTGATTATTTATTTCATGCACTGGATTAAATGCAAGGAATTTTCTAGAGGTAAGCTGCCAAGAATATCACTATTAGGCTTATTTGTGATATTATAAGCAGAACTCTAACAATATAAGTGTGATATATAAAGCAACAAGTAAGTAAGATGCCATGTTAGAAAAACAAAACAAAAAACAGACATTACTTACCTGATAGAAGATGCAAAAGAAACCAGCAGCAGGGGACTATGAAGCAAAATCTGACATTCATTGTGTTTCAACTGACAGATGTCAAATGAATCTGGGGTCAGCGGCAGCAGAGCTCCGTGAAGCACTCACGGAGAGGAAGTAGAAAGTGTGAAAGCGCGTCTGCAGCTGCAGACAAAATCAGAGAGTAGGGGGAGGGAGGCAGAGCCACGCTGAGGCGTGCAACCGCTCACTGGCTGAAAGGAGTCGCACAATGCAAAAGAAACAAAAGAAAAGAAACCTATATTCACAAATCAAAGTAAGAGATACAGTTCACAGGTGAGAATTTGCTCCATAACAAGCCTTTTAACTCTGATTTTACAAAAGAGAACTTCCGATCTGAAAATCTTGTGAGATATATCAAAATATCCTTTAGCAGCATGAAAGGGGGGCAAATCAGAGAGAAAGAGAGAGAAAGAAAGAGAATTGCAGTAGATTCAAATTAAATTTGCTTTTTTTGGCACTAACAGGAGCTGTTTGACGGATAGAAATATAGTAAATAACATTAGAAGTCATGACATTAAATGTTCAGTTTTCACTGGGCTGACAGTAGACCCGGGTGGTATTTGTTGACGTTTTTCACTCATAAACATTCATATAAAATTAAGACATAGACTTCAAACAAGATCATGTGCTCCTGTGCCACTGGCTTGGGGCTTGAAAGGTCCTCAGCATAACAGATTTTTCTTTACTTATTCATTTTTTGTCTATTTGGTTTATGACATACTCTTCATTTCCTTTTTAAAAGATACATCAGTAAGGATGTAGTAATGTCTTTGATGCTCTCCTCTCTCTCAGTCTAGAGTTGTATTTTTGCCATTTTTGGACAGTAATGTGATCCAGTATACTGTCTTTCAGCAGAAAAAAAAAAGGGGTCCAAGTGCTTTTGACAACAACCACACTGAAGGGTCCTCAGATAATGCCTCTTTTCCAGAGGAAACATACTTGAACTATTTGAAATGGAGCCATTAAAAGGAGAAAGGGGATTTACATGTATAAGATCTACACTGCACATGAATAAAAAGAAAAATGTAGCAAACTTGACTTTCAAAAAGGTTTTTCTCCACACAAGATAAAATGAAGACCTCCACACTGTTTGTACATCTACACTTGGCTGGGGGTCCAGTCATTTTACAAAAGTGTGTTTTTTTGACAAACAGCTCTAAAAGAACTCATGCAAAGATAATCCAGCAGATTAACATATTAATTTAAATCTTCACTCCTTGTTGGAGACACACAGTTTTGTTTAAATTGTAACCGGTGATATTTTTGGTAAAGATGCAAACAGTATCACCATAATGTACTGCTTTAATTGTGAGGTAAAAGAACAGAAAATGTTATAAAATAAAAACCTTTAAGCTGCAGGACAAAAGTGCGGCAAGTCTGTCCGCTGACTCGAGTACGGACCGCTATCTGTTGATTTAAAGGAAGATCTCACAAAAGAACATTCTGCAGAATCCCTAATGAGCCAAGTCAGCACGGCTTATTGAGTAATAAACCTTGAGTGTGGCTTTGTGTATATGCTTATGCACTTTGTCCAGCTACATTTATATGTGTGCTTATCATCTTAAAAAATGGTCAAAAATCAACCCAGATGTAATGACCTAAAATAGTGGCTATTAACAGAGTATGTTATCTTTTCTTAAAAAATGTAAAACCTTTGTTCTTTTCGTCAGGCAGTATTACTGCGTCAGGCTTAAGGAGTCCCTAAAAGTACTTGGAGCTCAAGAAATTATAATCAAGGCCAGCTTCAGCAGTCTTGTAGTATCAACAACTTTCTTTTTGCATGGTAGCATATTCTCATATCTAAAGTGCATGGTTGTCTCCACTACATGATAAAATGTTCCACCTGGCACATTTTCAATGAGCATAATGGCAAAGAGTACAGATTTTATTACCGGCAAAACAGATTAGAAAAGCACTTTGGCAAGACTGTGACAATTTTAAGACTTTTGTAGCCATTTTATACTTTTAATCAGACTACAAGAGGACACAAATTTGTCTTTATTATATTTCAGTGACACGGTAACACAAATCAGAAATTAAACAACATCAACAACAGCAGACATGTCTTTGTCATGTAAGGTATATATCTGCAAGAGTTTAACATACTGGAGTGCAGTGAGAGCTACACTCAGTCCAGTTTTGCTGGTGTTCTTTGTAGATGTAACATTTTCAGGACCTCTGTGCGATGTATTCGTTTTTCTCATTGGCTTTGATGAATTTCTCACAACAGAATTAACATTTGCACAGAAGTTAGAGAATTTCTCCAAAAATTTGTACAAACTGCAGAACCTAGTGGATAACCTGCAAAAGTGTGTGCCTTGCTAAAAATGGATAGTTCATTCCTCAAAAGCAAGTATTGTCCTGTCGCCATTGAGTACGAACAAGGAAATGGCTTAGTCATGTTTTCATTGTGACAGTCTGATCTGTGAGTGTTTTTCACTGCAAAAAAGTCAGATCTTGGAGACACAACCTGAAAATGCCCAAGACAGTATTACACACTGGATGTACAGCCATCTGAAAACTATAGTAAAGTTACACGTTACTGTTGTTAACAGGGTAACTGAATAAATGACACAGAACATATTTGCTTCACATTTTTACTTCATATGCTCTTTGCCATCTTATAATAATTTATTCACAGAATAATGAAAAAAACAAAACAACAACCCTCCAGTCACTTCTATAGAACAAACTTAAGTATCAACCCTTGGGTAGAGTTGTGCACAACTGTAAACAATATACTACTGTAACAGTACATGTTACTGTACTGGATGTAATTGAACTTACTAAATCACTCCTGTGCATCAAGATGTTCCAGGAAAATATTATAAAGAAATGTTTAAAATCTGCCTGACAGATTTTGATAACTAGTTTAACTCTTTTGTATGTAATGACTCAAGCAATGAAACAAGGATATTAGCTTTATGGAGATCGACTATTCTGCCGTTGGAAGTATAATTAATTTTGACTGATATGATGAAAACAAATGATAATCTCATGAAATAACAGAGAATTGAATGAAAGCAAAAGCTACATGTCCAAAAGCATTTGCAATTTCATCAATGCAATGACAAATGCTACTCTGTTGTGCACAGCTGACTAATTGTTGTGGAGTTTGAACTAATAGTTATGAGAATGTTAATTCTGATGTGAGAAATGCTCCACAGTGACTGTGCAAAACTCTAAGTCCATTGTTGAAATGCCTATTTTTTCCAAACAAGGCTTTATTATTTCATCCCGAATGGTTTTAAATATTAAGAGGACCTTTATCCATTTTAAAACATATTATTTGGTCTACTGATGCACACATTAGTTGTTTACCAACTAGAATTGAGAGGGTTTGGCACAGAGGTCATTACGTCACTGGATCCGGTCCACACACAAACATTAAGAAGACTTTTACTGAACTGGATGCCCTTATAACTGTTCATCCTAACAGCTTGTAATGAAAGCCCTGAAGGCGTTCTGCCTTCCTCGATGCTCATCACATGCGAGGGGTCTCTGAGCTGGGCTGCTGGTTGGGAACAATCTGCCTCTGGAAGACAGGCTGCAGAAACAGGCCCAAGGTGCCCACCACACACACTATCACAAATATCCACAAGAACATACGATCCACCACCATGGCCACATACTTCCAATCTTCTATCACCTGCAAAGATATAGAAATTAGATAAATAGATAGAAAACTTTACAGAAAACTTAACAAAGGTGTATATTTAAAAATGCCATTAGTAAATAAATGACTGCTTATTTAAATGAATTTGAAACTAATAGTTTTATATATTCCTTTTTCTTCTACTGTAACGTAGACCTGAATAGGTCAGGTTTACACTGACAGAGCTGTTGACCTTTTCACCCCACTGTCATTACTTTCCTAAGATTTTGAGACAACAAATTTCTCATTCCTGGTTCCCTCCCTATTTGATTGATTTGTTATCAAAGCAATCGACTAACTACAGACTACCCCCATTGGTCGTAACCACTATTTGTGATTAGTGGTATTCCCTCCTGCACCTCAAGGGTCACAAGGTGTACAATAATTGTTACTGCATCAATAAATAACCCACAAAACATTTGTGAGTGCCAAGTTAGCTTTGAAGCCAAAATGTTTGTTTTACAGTTTTAGAACTATAAGCCAATTAGCGTAGCTTAAAATGAAGACTGCATGTAGAAGAAACGATAATATACTGTTGCTGTTTTTTATTATAAGGAGAAAAATCTAAAAAAATAAAAATAAATCAAAAATCTGTTTCTTAGCTGGCAATTACATTTTTTTTACTTTTGAAAGAGTCAAGCAAGCTGTTAACTTGTTGCTGCCAAGCTTTGAGCTAAGCTAGGGTAATCACCTAGCTGGAAAAAAAGTCAATGGCTCCAATTTCTGTCTCTGAGATGGCCTTCTACATAAATCATATTTATTTTATTTTCAGCCAATTTTCAAGGCTTCACTGGCCAGTGGTAGTATTTGTGGGGTTTTTTTTTCAAATTTTTTATTTGTTTGTTGTGGGTTGTTTTGTTCCTTTTTAAGAAAGTAATATGAACACAGCAGTATAGTTGAGAGGGCTTCTGTGGTCTCAGTTTTAATTGCATCTTGCTCTTACTTCTACTTTCATGCTCACAAAGAGTGCATGATGGAAAATTACAAGTCTATGGAGATCAATAACCACTGGCTAATTTTCTTTTTAACAAAAAAGAAGAAAAGGAACAACTCTGTATTGTTATTATAATTTTTTTTTTAAAAACAGTAAATGTTCAAGCTGCAGCTATAATGAGAATGTTTTGTTTTTATTTGAAAAAAGTTCAATTTTTTCTTTTATCAGTGAAAAATTTAAGCCAGGAACAAAACAACCATATAGTATAAGGTTGCTTTTACAAAGAATAATTATATCAAACTCATTTATTTTTTATCACTCCAAAGATACTTGGATTATCTTCAAGGCTAAATTTATCTTTAATATGTAAAATGTTTAAATGATTTAGTGGTAAGATAAAAATGACCTTTTACACGACACCACATGGATTCAACTAAATGTTTGGTTTGAATGTGCATACATACACTCTGATCATCATCATCTCCCATCATGTGCTCAGCCACAAAGCGCACGCCGTTCACTGCCTCCTGGACATCAGCAGCCCAGTCTGAGTTGCTTCTTTGGAGGTCTTGGGTGGAAGTGAAACCACTGAGAAGATAATCAGTGGAGCGTAAGTCCCCTTTTCTTTTGCTGTGGCTGTATCCCATCGGAGGAGTTACATTTTTATGTCCTGGAGTAGAGAAGGCAGAGTCAGAGGACAGTAATGCAGAAGATGACAAAATAAAACCTGTTTTGGGAGCAACTGGGTAACCCAGACCCAAAATGGCTCTCCTGGCCCGTAGGCATCGCTGGTGACGTAGTCTTTGACGTGCAGAGTAGTTGTGAGGCCGTTTCATGAAGAGTAAGGCAGGCAGTTTCACAAGAAATACCAACTTGACCCAGGAAGGCATAGTATGAGTGCTTGGAGAGCGGTGGTGCACGTTGAGCACACACACACTGGTGATAATGGAAAAGGTAACCAGCACCATGGTGAACATCAGGTACTTGCCGATCAGAGGCACATCCAATGAGGTTGGTGGAACAATCTTTGATATTAAAAGCAGGAACACTGTGAGAGCCAGGAGGACAGAAATGCAGAGGGTCATCTTCTCACCACAGTCTGAAGGCAGATAAAAGACCAGAATGGCCAAAGACGTGATCAAAACACATGGAATGATAAGGTTTATGGTGTAAAAAAGGGGCTTCCTCTTGATGATAAAGTCATATGTGAGGTCCACATAAGTGGGATCCAGAGGGTTGACGGTCCGTCTGCCAGGCAGTGCCAAGATATCCCACTCTCCACTGGGAGTAAAATCATCCATGCTAGCCATTTCAGACTTCAAGATCAAGTCAATTTCTGTGTGGTCATATGTCCAAGAGCGGAACTTGAGGGTGCAGTTCTGCTGGTCAAAGGGGAAATGCTTGACCTCAATCTTGCAGGCGCTTTTATAGATGGCTGGAGGAAGCCAGTTGATGCTGCCATTGAAAAGGACAATGGCATTGGTGAAGACTGTTACCTCATAGGTTCCATCAGCACTACATGAAGAGAAGACAGAAAGTAAACAGAAGAGCTTGTCAGTAGGCCTTAAGGTGCTGTCTACATTGCTATCATTGGTTACTAGTTCAATTCTGGAGCTAGCAACACTTCAATCCTCAATTAAACCAAAATGCATTTGGTAAAGATTGAAACCTCCATCTTACTTGAACGCTGCAGAGGTTTAAGTAAGTCATTTGGGAACCATATTGAATTGGCAGATTCCAGAGGAATGATTATGGAGAGATACTGCTGACTACCATTTTTAGTATAATGACTTTTTAGATGGCACTTCACTTTAAATCTCAGATGTATTGCAATAATAGAGTCTATAAATCTAGAATAAACTGTACATCAGAGGACAATATTTACAGTATGTTGTATACATAAAATCTTTTGGAAATAAATCACCACAAAGAAACTTACTTGTTGTACAGGACGATGTCCGGGAGCCAAATGTGTCTGGAAGGAATACGTAGCTTGTCGATACCTTCGTATTTTGCAGGGTCCCATGATAACCTGTAATCAACCCAGTGCTGGAGAGACAAAAGGGGCCTGGTCATCAAGTCTGATTTCACTGCACTTCCTCAATCCCAGCTCATTTCTAATTACATGCCTCATTATCAGTGAAATATGTTTGAAGCACAATTACCAAAGCAGTTTGTTCCACATTGAGAGAAGAAGAATGGACATGGTGCGATTCAAGTACGGGGGTAAGGACATTTACTAAGACCAAGTGGTTCTTGGAGAATGTGATGCTGAGCTTTATAACACTTACCTGAGTGAGCCAAACATTAGTGGTCATGATCTGTTCTCTTTCATTCTGAAAAAGCACATATTAGGCACAAATTTACATCCATAAAGGTTTCAAGCACCAATACAACCATCTACCCTGACAGAGAAACAAAGCTTTGTAATTAGAAACTGCTTCTTTAGGGTTAGGGATAAATATATCTGGCCATTTGCTAGACATTTACTACAGGTTTGACTTCTGTTTTGTCTGCCTTGCCAGTTGATGAGTGGTGATACAAATAAAAAAAACTTGGGGTAGATACAAACAAAACCTTGACCTGAAATGCATTACTTTTGCAATTTCATAATGGGTATCATAATAAAATATCCAGTTTGCATCCATTTGCACAGAAGTCACATCTGACTCCTGTGATTACAAAAAGATGTCAGTTCATCTGGTTTTTCACCCAGAAAACATATTCCTGATGATTTTATGGTCTCTATAACTTGTTTCCCTTTTATTTTTAAGCTTGTATTTTGTTTGTTATGCTTCCACCATTCAAGTGAGGAAGATGGCAACAGCAAAAATACAAAACCTAAGGCTTTGCAATGGGAAGACAGCGGGTTCATATTTTTCCTTCAGTATACGTGTTAACATATTTGTTGATTGCTTTTTCACCCCAACATACACTTCCAATAAAGTGATACCGTATGACAATTACCCCAAAGGGCGCAATGCAAACTCATAAACTGAGGCTGTGAATGACTTTCCTGTCCTGGTCTGCAACTGGAAGGAGCCTATCCTGTAAATCAGCAAGAAGCCCCGAACACTGTGGCTAAAACAGCTTTATGGCCTCTTTTAATCCAATGTGCTGAAGTTTCAATCTGGGCATGACAGAGGCAGAGATCACAGCTGACCGGATCTATTTTCCACTTCATCCATCCATTTAGAATTATAGTCCAGAAGGAGAGGCCGCTTTGTAATTAACTGCATTCTCAAAGGTTCCTGCGTGGTCTTTTCCATCATCCTCCTTCTTTCACTCTGTCTTTCTTTTCCTGTTTCCCTCATCATCTCCCCCCCTTCTCCCACTAAGAAAATATTCATGCACATGAATAAATTTACTCATATCTTCATGGGTAAGTAAATGCTCCCTTACCACACTGATGAGCTGGGCTAGAGACACTTGCAGCTTCACTGTGACTCTTGCGGTCCTGTTGACGGCCGGGCGAATGAGCGGGTTGTAGCGGTCTTTTCCCAGCAGCCAGTTCATTAAACGTTCCTCTGACTCAGCACTACTGCTACCTGGTGACACAATTTAGTTCAACAATTATTTTCACGAGGGAACTGTGTATAAACATTTACAGTATGTGTTTCCAGACAAACCTTTGCTATATCAAATCTTTTCATCTGTTATAAAGCTGTGGATAAATGACTGGGTGCACTGAAATTGGTTCCAGATGTACTCACATAAAACACTTTTTGTAGTTAAATAGCTATTCTTTTATACAATCCAGAGTTTATAGTGAAATTTCACAAATCAGATATGAAAAAAGAGACACACGCAGACAGTTAATGTGTTGCTGTTAGGAAGGAAGACTGTTGTTTGGCAACTGAGACCAGCTTTGGGACAAAATGTTTGAAAATGATATTGATGATGAGATTGGTGTAAGTCTTCATAGCTTACTTCAGCTATATCTATCTATATTCGGGTTAAATATTAACTCAATTCATCTAACCATTGAAAACCTTCACAATTTTGTTTTTCAAATCTCAAAATATTAAGTGAAGTTCTTTTTGGGTTTTGCATCATTCTCACAGTTTTTCTTCAACCACACACCTCCACCGGAACAGACAAATATGTGAACATTAAATCACAAACAAATCCCATGTATTGCTCTGTGAGTCTGAAGATAGGCAGCAGCTTAAAAAAAACTCATGGATTAATATTTTATGGAAATGATGCTGAAATGTTACAAAGATCCCAAAGTCATTTTCCAAATGTAACATAATGTAATTAAATTCAGGATAAGGGTAGATATTTTTGCAACTTTTAATAATTCTGCTTTTGTACAATCTATGTTTAAAGCAAAAACCACAATGTCTTTAAAATGAGAAAATAGAAAAACACACATAAAGCTCCATTCCTGATAAATGACACTCAAGTCACGGCTGAAGACAAGCCTGATTAAAACAGATGACTGGTTCTTCTCATCCGGAGCAGAACTGATGTATGTGACGCTACCTTTTCCATCTTCTTAACATGTAGATGCATATTACTGCAGCCAAACAGATTGGAGGAGCTGAGTCAACGAACTCATGGGGAACACTCCAATGAGGTGAGACTCTTACTAATGGGCCCACTGAAGACAAAGCACTGCTGTTATCAACGTATTGCAGGGCTATATTTTTAGCAACAAAGATTCATTAAATGGGCCTTCTGTAAAGCTTTGTAATGTTGTGGTTTTAGTAACAGCCTTACTAAGAATCAAACTGTGTGTGTCATTACCAGCCTGTGGACTCCTGCAGCTTTGCAGGGTGTGGTGTAGCGACGGATGGTCTAGTCCCCCACAGGTCAGCATATGCTGCCATGACTATGCCTTTGTCAGTCACTTGGCTGAGGTCCCACCCATCGGGACTTCAACAGAATCATCAACAGATGGCGTGTTGTCAAAGCTCTTGGAAAACAGGGTCAAACAAGCTCTTCCTTCCCCAAGGGTGAAGGCCACTTGCAAACCAGTCACTCTTGCTGTGGAGGATTACTGTGTGTGGACTGTAGTGTGCGGGTTTAATGTGCAAAATGAGCCTCTTGTAAGTGTTGCATTGACATTAGACTGATTGAGAGTGAGGTCAGGCGTGTTAATACAATTCTATGTCGTTTTGAAGTTGATAAGGTCATTCCGTACAACACTCAAAAACCATCATTCCACAAAAATGTTATACAGTTGGAGAATTGAGGCTATAATGATGGGTGCAAAAGAACCAAATTTTTTTTCATCTTTTACTCTTTTATAGTCCATTTCCTATAATAATTTGCATTAATGAACCATTGAATTTATGTGTTCCTCTGTGTAAGGGTTTCTATGTAGATCAAAGCAGAAGTACAAAGACCCATTTTCTTTGCTACTAATGAAGACCCATCAATCAAATGTTATATCAAACTGACAACATTTTTACACTGGGGGCATTTTAATTTCATGAATTCGACATATCCTTGAATCAAAGTGTGAACCATATGCATTTTACCAAGTAAAATGTAAGATCCTTAAGAATTCATAAAAAAGGATGTTAGTACGTTTCATTGTTTTTGTTACTACCTAATGATAATCAGCCTTTTTTAAAACCTCAAATGGGAAGTGATAACTTGATTTGGTCATTGCAGGCCACAATTGAATGATTGACTCATAAAATTGAGGCAATGTCAAAATCACTTCACATCATCTGTTATTTTTATTGAAAATATTTAGCAAAGAATTTCAAAATAGCCACAACTTTTAGCATTCTCTCTCCACGCACTAAAGCCGCTGTTTTCATATTCAGAAACTGCAGTTGAGCTTCATGACACTGACCTGAGAGAAAATTCATCTCTGCAGAAACACTTTAGACTCCAAAAAGTGGAGCTGACGCGCACGCGTACACACAAAGGCGCGTGCTACTGCTGTTTTCATTAACAGGTTATGACACAGAATGAAATAGAAAGACACACTTACAATGAATCAAAGCGAAAAAGTAGTATGCGAGGATGAAGAGAGACGGAGTCATTTTGAAGGCACCATCTGGTCCGCGGGAGTCGTCAGTGGTGAAGCTCCAAAGGTGCGTTGTTCAGCGCTCTTTCTATCGGACATGCCGGTTTGGTAAGTTCAGCAGCACTGTGCTGATTCCTGTTGCACCCATCGTGAGCTTACTTCACAACCACCCACCTTATAAAAAAAAAAATCCACCGAGCTTCCACTAGCCTCACGGGACTCCCCTATAACGCACAGCACCGTGCCCCTGGCGCGCTGCTCTCTCTGCTCCCTGCGAGTCCTGCAGGACCTGTAGCCGGTCTGTGATCAGTTACAGCAAGTTTACACCAGCGCAGCTGCTGTCTCACATGATGGGTTCCCCATACTGTTGTCTATGTACACTTAAGAGGTTGTACTTATTTTGAAACAAGAAAATGAAGAGAAGGTAATCCTATCTGTATAGCTTTAGAACATATTTATTTCTGTGACCTATGTTGCCCCCCCACACCCTCAGTGAAAAAGAGTAACCCTTATCATAGGCTACAAACGGAACGGCAAATGCGCACCAAGAAATAATTTTAAAGGGTCACATCGCGAATTCCATAACGACTGTTTTTCTGTACTTCACTTGCTTCTTGACATATCAGCATGAGAATAACATCTCTGTAACATTACCCAAGTCAAGTACTGATGTTGGTTATCTCATCATGGACTCAGATCTCCTCCAGCCAGCACAACTTGGAGGTCTTGGTGACTTGAAATCACTTTCTGACTTCTCATTTCTTAGAGCACAATAAATAATTCTGTGCTCCAGGATGTGAGATTTACTGAGGTGGGGTCTAGTCAGGCCAGCAAGAGTGTAATCTTAGCATAGCAGATTTACAGTCACCAGGCTGCTTAAAACGTCATTATACTGACCAGTCAAGGGCCTGTATCAGGCATGAAGACCAGGCCCAAGGACTCTCCAGGGGTTGTAAATTTGAACCCCAAAGACCTCTGCTCTGGATCATTGCAAGTAGATCAATATGAGCTGATCAGGTTTTCACCCATTATTGATTTTTATCAGGCTGGAGTTAACAAGACCAGGGAAGGAAATACACAGTATGTTGTTTTTTTTTACTGCAAAATTATGACACAGACAGCATTAACTTTAAATTAATCATGATTTTGTAAGAATATTTTAGTCGAGCATACATGTGAAACTTGACAAAGTTATTAATTGCTAAACCTCTCAAGTTGTCTCAGATTGTCCCCCCCCCTTCATATGGAATTTTCAAAAGACATACAAAAGCTGATTGAAGTAAAAACTAAAATTGGAGATGATTTTTCACTATAATGTTATAGTCATCATACACATCTTTTCCATGATGAGCAATAAATTAATTTCATATATGTCCCCTCAGATCTGTGTGTTTATTTTTCTGTTACATCCTGCATTCTTTACTTAAGGATTTGCATCCACAAGAAATTTGAACTGATGCAACAGACTATGTGCATGGACTTTGAAGATGCAGTGAACTACAGTTCTGTCATAAGTGGTGAAACATGATTGCTCAATGAGCCATGGGCCAGTTCATTTTCTAAATGGCTGTTCGCTTCATTATATTAGTGGTGACAGTTTACAGAGACATGCTGTGAAATGCTCAACATCTACAGTACAGTTACTGATTGGAAAGCAGGAAGTTTGTCTGCACACTGGATTCAAGCCCAGGATCAGTAATAGGATCCTATCCAATATGTTTTAACTGATAGGCAGATCAATTAATTAGCTATTTGTTCCAAAAGGGGGGGGGGGCTTTAACACAATCTCAGTCTCTTTAATTGAACATCCTAATTCACAAAGAACAAAATCTGATTTACACTGCAGTGAACTGAATTTGAGTCCCATAATACAGTATGTCGCAGTTGCTCATATACTGTTTGGCCCACAAAAACGTCGCCACCAAAAAGAAAAGGTCACACACTCTAATATTTTGTTTGACCGTCTTTAGCTTTGATTATAGCAGCATTTTCTGTGGCATTGTTTCTAGAAGCTTCTGCAATGTCACAAGATTTATTTCCATCCAGTGTTGAATTAATTTTTCACCAAGATTTTGTACTGTTGATGGGAGAGTCTGACCTTCTCCTGCACATCCCAAAGATTCTCATTGCGGTTTGGGTCTGAACTCTGTGGTGAGTCTCATGATGTCTCATACTTTCTGAACCACTTTCACAATTTGACCCCGATGAATCCTGGCATTGTCATCTTGGAATATGCCCGTGCCATCAGGGAAGAAAAAATCCATTGATGGAATAACCTGCTCATTCAGTATATTCAGGTAGTCAGCTGACCTCATTCTTTGGGAACATAATGTTGCTGAACCTAGACCTGAACAACTGCAGCAACCCCAGATCATAGACTGTCCCCACAGGCTTGTGGAGGCACTAGACATTATGACTGCATCACTTCATCTGCCTTTCTTCTTACCCTGATGCACTCATCCCTCTGGAACAGGGTAAATCTGGACTCAACAGACCACATGACCTTCCATTACTCCAGAGTCCAATTTTAATGCTCCTTAGCAAATTGAAGCCTTTTTCTGTGGCTAGCCTCACTGTTTAGTGGTTTTCTTATGGCTACACAGCTGCTCAGTCCCAATCCCTTGAGTTCCCTACACATTGTGTGTGTGGAAATACTCTTACTTTCACTATTAAACATAACCCTGAGTTCTACTGTTGTTTTTCTTCAATTTGATTTCATCAAAGGTTCAAGTGATTACCGATTATGATCATTCAGGATTTTTTTTCTGACCACATTTCTTCCTCAAAGATGTTGGTTCCCTACTATCCTTCCAGTTTTAGATAATGCATTGTTCTTAACCCAGTTTTAGTAATTTCTGCAATCTCCTTAGACGTTTTCTCTGGTTGATGCATGCCAATGATTTGACCCTTCTCAAATAGACTAACAACTTTTCATGACCATAGGATATGTCTTTTGACATAGTTGTTTAAGAAATGTGAAGCTACCCATTGCATCAATTGGCATTAAATAACTTGTTTCCAGTTGAAAGATAATCGCCCATGCAGTAATTATCATATAGGAGGCTTGTACCTATTTGCTTAGTGAAATCCAGGTGGCAATTTTTGTTTTGGCCAGGCAGTGTGTGTACTAATGTCAGACAAGAAATTTGATGCAATATAATCCTTCCTTACTCCCTGGTAACATAATCTAAATGATCAAATATATTCACACATATTTCACTTTATGTACAGCAGGCAAACAATCTATATGCGGATATCAGGAGAGACGCTGGCAGCTTTCTTGTTTTATTAACTTCAACGATGAGGCCCTGGGGAAAATTTCTCTCTGGCCTTTTTGAGTTATGAAGGTGCAGCAACATACATAAACATACAGAACAGCTTTGTTGCCACACAAAGCATTTTAATATGACTGGAAATGCTTGGGCTATATAGGAGTAGCCTTCTTTTTCTGTCACTTACATTTTTAACTCAGGTAATGGCTGTTTCCTTATCATGAGCTAGCTTACCATGAAACTATACAGATATTTAATCTTGCTGTATTAAATCAAACATTTTGACCAAAATTCTACTTTATGACATGGAATTTCCAACGTCATCAGCTTAAGTTTATGTTTTCGTAGTACTTAGTGATTGCATGCCAAACCAAGAATATGCAAAAAGATTAGTTACTGTAAGATTGTTACAATTGAGACAGTGACTTAAAACATGTACAACTGTTAAGTGCAAACTGTAAATAGGTAAAAAGAACTGCAACTACATACATTACAATATATACTTTTAGTAAGATCTCTCAGCATAGATGAATGATGCATTGAATAGTATCCATTATTATAATAACAGCTCTGAAAATAAGGAATTGGGTACAGTAATGTAATTAATATTTCAAACCAGATCTGTTTATATTAACTAACATTATATCAAGCAGCCAAACAGAAGTTTGCAGTTACGGCATGTTAGTATTGTAGGTATTTTGCTACGATGCCTAGATATTTTATCCTCACGTATGCAGAGACCCCGTTGTTGTAGCTTTCTAAAATACCAGCATTAACAGCTCTTTGCTCACATCTCTAATCATCCTAATCACTGTATAGAAGCTTGATTGGATTCTGAAAGCAAAACCAGCTCAGTGAGTGAGGACCAATGCTTATAGACTAACAACCTTTAGGTGACCAGTTGAAAATGGATGAGTATAGGACAGAGCTTTAAAACAGGTGGAAAGCATGTAAGGCTTTGTCTACACAAAATCAGCATAACTTGCAAAGTTTTTTGCACAGATCAGACATAAAATAAGCTCTGTGAGCATGGGTGGGTATGGTGGCACCCCAAAGGCAGTTTGAAAATGTGTGTGAAAGATTCTTCTGTGTGCCAAGGAAGCGTGATGGAAGAGAAATGGCTAATCAAAGAATTGCTGGTGTTGCAGTACCATGTTGCACCACTGCAATCCCACCCTGTGAGGCATATATATCATGCAGGCAGTTCATTACCTGAAGTGCTTGGCGTCTGCACCAGAGTCTAAAGCTCATGTGTAGATATTGATCACCTACTGTACTGTCCCATTGCCTGCAGGATGATCAGCCCATCTCACTGGTTTATGAGGGATATATAAGTGTTATGATAGTCTGTGAATGCAGTGGAGAGTTTTTGACTCATCTGTGTGTGACTTCATCTGGACAAAGTGGGCATTAGTTTGTATAGCTACAGCAAGATTGTTTCAATTGTGTGTTTTTCATAAACTTGGAAGGTTAACAAATACTCTGAGTCAAAACTAAAATCCTGAGACCCTAAAAAAGAATAACCGGAGAGCGAAGTCACAAACAGTTTTGAAAAGGAATTTTTATTGCAAATTAGAGTGACTTGTCGCAAGTATTTGTGTTTAATTCTACATATTCTGTAGTTAAGATGTAAAATATGTGATGATTTGGTATAGCACAATGTCTTGTAAACCCTAACAATACATAGGGAAAATGATTACTGCAAATAAATGATAATGTGCAAAAAAAGGTTTACTTGGTAAAACATGATGACAGTGGTGGTTTCAGAAAAAGTGGGTATTGTTCACCCTCCAAAAATGCTCAAAATACACCCAAAATAAAAATCAAATCAATGCCTTTAAAGGCATTTTCAGAGTGCAGTCACACTGGCACTATTTGGCCAATCAATGAGCTGGATTTTCTTATTCTTTCCTTGTCAGTGGTCATTTCTGGCATTACTGCCCATGGCAAGCAGTTGTAACTGCATGACGATGCCCAGGCAGTTTGGTCCGCCATTCAGACCAGTCATACATGCAATGGAAAACAAATACTAACAATCTAACCAAAGAAACAAAACTAAACATTTAGTTCAAGTTACATAAAAGTAATAGTAGTCAAACATAAGACTAAGTAATTATATGACTCATAAATCCAAGAAAATACTTAACATTTAAAATAAACTACTTGTCTCCCCCAATGGAGCTGTGTTTTTGCTGCATGACAGAGCACCTATTTTTGTTCAGTGCTTTCACGGGCTTAGTCACCATGGATGTCCCCAGCTGTGGTAAAAGAAAAGAAAAAGAAGTACAAAAGATAATTAGATGTGTGCTACAAATAGAATTAATGTAATTTAACACTATCATATAAATAGAGAGTGTAAACAAGAATTATAATTCTTAATGTTTGTGTGTCCCATGTGTGTAAAGCTAAGAAAACTGATGTCTGTGAAAATGTTGGTGCATAGGCGTTTCTAACTTCAGAGCTGTGTGGTTGTAGGTGTGGCCATCATACCTCCGTTTAGAACAGCTTTAGTACTGGGATGATGGGTGGTTTTCTCTCATAAGAGTCCCTCTCTCTCATTTTTTTGTAATTTTTTTATTGGATAAAGGTCAGGATTTCGACTTGGTCAATAACGTTTTTTATAATTCACAAATAGAATTTGGAAATCATTGTTCTTTCAATATTTTGGCTATGATGCAACAGTAGGCCCAAAGCAAGGTTTTACCAATACCATGTTTCAGATTCTTATGTTAGTCCACATGGCAAAATAGTGTTTCAAGTCCCTCAACTGGAACACCTTTCCATTTCTCTTGATAAGGGTTATAATGGCCTTAAATTCCTTCTGTCTATTGTGTTAATAACTCTGTCTGGTGCCCTTGAAAATTTCTTACACTATGTTTTAGCCATGTAAGGACCAGACTCTTAACATTTTTTGTTCTTCAATACAAAAGAAAAGGTACCCATTTACACAAAATTATACTCCCTTTGATTTCATCATCAATTTAACTGTCCGTCTTAAAGATTAAACATGACAGATATACAATATAGGGACATTTTCTTTCATAGATATATTACAATTTGTTTAATTGGGTTCTATTTGTGTACACTTGGCACTTATCTGAAAATGTGATGATGTTTGCGTCATATTCATGCAGAATCATATTTTATGTAAGGGTTCACAAACTTGCAAGCACTGCCGTATTTATAATGCAGAATTTTTACTCTCAAGTATTGCCTCACCATAAGCAATAAATAAACAGCATTTTGAACAGAGATCCAAGTTACATTTTGGACTCAAGTCTTAGATGCATCGTTTTATTCAAGCGTTTACTAATATCTCTACACTTGCAGATATGGAAGCTCTATGGCTTGTTGCTCAGTCCAGCTGTACTGGCACGTGTTTAATGTTCAGTTCAGCCAGCACCACATATGTAAAAACTGCGGATGCAGAAATTCCAAGGGCAGATCTACAGGGGGGCAAGGGGGGGTGCAACTGCCCCCCCACCTTTTGTCTTTAAATTGTACTTGTAAAAAATCATCATCTGTAAGTCCAAAAGCCTCTCATAGCATTGAAATACAATATAAATTCACAAAAATATCATTTTAAAGAATAATCAATTTAATCTTAAGGCCCTCAAAAACATGGTTATGGCCCTGCATCAAACCGCGTCTTGACTCCTGCGGCCGCACGCGGTGGTGCGACACAGACATGTAGGAGACGTCTCTCTGCAACCTGGCAGAGTGGAGCAACTGAGCTTTGCTCTGCAGAGTTTCTGTTTCAGGGGCTGAAGCTTCAGTGATAGTTCTGTGTGACCAATATCAGCAATGAGGCTGATCAATTAAACCAGGTTACATCCTGACTGTAAGATGGGAAAATAAAAATAGAAAATAAAAAGCTGGCATTGATCATAATTAGTCTAAATGGATCCATCCTTTATTCCAGCTGAACCACAAAATGTTTTTATTCTCATCATCTGAGCAATCTAGTTGTCATCAGTTTTGCAGAAGCTCCAGATTTAGAGGTTTGTAAGATGTTTTGCTGTACAGCTTCATAACTGTCATCTTCAGTTCTCTTAAAAGAGATATTGATATCTGTCCTGTATGTTACAGTAGTAGTTATAGGCATACAGTTCAGTTCTGTTTTGCTAACGCCATTTTTCAAGTAGTTCCTGAAACTCTTCACACCATCTAATCCCCACGTGGTTCAAGCATGAGCAGAAAGAACATAGATCACAGAAACCATCAGAATGAGTGTACACGTGCTTAGTTTTACCTTTTGATCAGATCATGGAAAGGTTTAAACTTTTGGATGTAATGCCACAGAGTGCACGTTAATCAGTTCATGCAACTTTATTAACAGTCAATAAAGTAAAATAAAATCTTTTTTTACAATATTGACATGAACTGAAACTGTAAGAATTGTAAAAAAAAATTACATAGCAAAGCTCTTCTATAGGATCATATTGCATTTCCTTAGATTTAAATAATAAATGCATATTCATGAATCCATCAGAAAGCATGAAAACTGTGCAAACCAAGCCAGTAGGACCAGACTGTACTCTCCTTCATGCTGTGGTAACATTTTGCACATGGCTTAGGACTAGATTTATATTTAGTTTAAAGCAATCAAACTTTTTGCCAATGGAAAGACTTATCTCAGGAGTCAGTAATGAATAGTCGCTGGACAAGACACATCAGCCATTCATTATTGTACTCTGCTTTCAGTGATAGACAGGAAGGTGAGACTCCTGAGTCTCGAGTCCCATGTGTCATACAGCGAGAGTGAAGAAGATAGATAGTTTTATGTGACAGCTGCAGATAGAACAACACTTAATGTGACCTCTACAGTGCCATTTTTGTTGGGCCATTTTTTTTTTTTTTACAGCTCATGGAGAGGTGTTAAACCACACCTGTATTGTGGTGAACCCTCACAAATCCTAAATAGATCGATTGGTCTGGGCCCATCTCTGATTCCCCACTACCCCAGAGGTCTGATTTACAGGTGGCCTCCTCCTGATGTCCACTGTCAAGCAGCCTGTCTGGTTGTTTTTCTCCTCTGAAGAGGACTGAAAGTTGAAAGTCTAGCTTACAAAATTGGATGTCAAAGATTATTAACAGACTGGCTGACACAGCAGGAACTGGAAGAAAAAAAAAGAGTTATGTCTCTTTAAATGATTTTCTGGAAACAGAATAAAACTGAAATAAAAAAAACTGGGATGTAGATCTCACTAAATACTGTTAAATTTGTACCTACAGGATGCACAATAGTGTGTGTACATGCAGTACAATGTCAGAGTGCATCTGCATGTGAGTAATTTAAATGACAAAACACCTCAATGGCTTTCCTGTGTTAAAAGAACTGTAAAATTGATTTAATTTGTCTCTGCAGGGTCGTTAACATGGACACTATTTACTGACATGCATCCTCACAGTTGTAGCTGATTGGAATCAATTAGTTTTGTCCAAGATGAGATCTTAATGTGCTCAGAAAGGTGGGCCTATGATCTTTAAGACAAGACTCTTGTTGAAGCATACACAGGCAAATTTGTATCTTCCGTAAGTCACAAGAGTTAAATTTTTGGGACAAAATTTATGGGTAGATCAAAGTGATCTACATGCAGAGGAGAAAATCAAAATGGAATAATAAGACTGTGAAAGCAGAAACAAAGAGATATTGGTACAAAAACACCCAGGTCATTACTGCATAACCTCAATTGCCAGAGGCCATGTGACTGCACCGTAAGATCTACCCTGTCCTCAACCATTCTGGGTAAAGAGTGGCTAAATAAAGTGTATGACACTGATAAAAAAGTAGAAATAAACTAAGTATAATAAACAGAGGTGCTCATAAGTGGTGCGCAGGTGCTCATGCGCTACCGAAAAAAAAATTGTGTGACAGATGAAATGTTGCAATGCTCGTTTGCGTAGGCTACCTAAAATTTGGGGATAGATAGGTAGTGCGGGAAAGGCGGGATAGGCTAATGTGCGGTCATAACTCAGTTGATCTTATGAGATGTCAAGGGGAAGCACACATCTCCCAACAGGAATAACAAATTTAAAAAAAAAAAACACCAGTCACTCCAAGTAAAGAAAAACGAAAATGACCTAACCTCCTTTGGCTTTCTGTCAGAAAGGTTCAGTCGTCTTCTAAAATGATAAAGTTAGAGCAGCTAAAAGTGTTTTTTGATGAGTATCTGACGACAGGTTGGTCATGCTACTGATTTACTGGTTATGAGCCATTGTTTTTGAACGTTGTCAAAATGTCAAAGAAGCTTCATTGAACAATTACTTTGGTGTTTCTCTACCTCCAGTAAAAATGCCAGACAGTCTGAACCACAACAGAAGCATGTGTGCTCAGAAAAGTGGTTGCAGCTGGCTTCAAACGAATGATGAAAATCCCACTCTGACAAAAATGCCACCTTTGATACAGGTACTAAAATCTTAAGTCATCCAGGTTTTGATAAGTGTGCAGAGAGAACCAGAAAGTTATTCAAGAAAGCAGTTTTCAGAGCTTAAAACACAGTCGTTACAATGCTTTAAAGACACACTCCTTGACTTTTTGACAAAAAACTCTGCATATCTGACTCATTTGATGGTATAGTGACATCTATTATGTGTTTCTGGAGCCTTGGCTGCCCAGCAATGTCCAGAGGCTGAAAAACCACTCTTCATCCGGGACACCGCGTAATGTCGCAGTTGAGTTTCGCTTTACGTCATACGTTAGAAAGTGGATATAAATACACCGGCTGTTTTGAACACGAACCATGGCCGATTCAGCAAAGAAACATTACAAGACATTATCGGAGGAAGAGGGGAAAAGAAAGAGAGAAAGAGACAGAGCAAGAGATACGATAAAGACAAGATAAAACTGTCTTTTACTTGCTGGAGAGATCTCACGGTGCAGGTAGGATGAAGATGATATTGGATTAGCCTTTGATAGGGGGTGCATCACTGAGAACATCTGATAAAGTTCTGTAGAGCATCTTTAAAGATCATACATTCTGTTGTGCTGCTTCTCTTCATTTTCAGTTGAAATTACAGTACACATCACATTATTCAGAAAAACAAATATGTTTTGTCAGTAAGCAATTAATAAACAAATAAATTAAAACTTTTTTTTAAAAACACACAAAAAATGCAGATAAAATGCAAA
>JBBBVU010000001.1:27345400-27359764 GCA_037177055.1 Atherinosoma microstoma | reverse complement strand
TATACACAATATATCACAACAAACATCTTATATGAAAACATTCAACTAAAAATAGATACTGAACTTACAAAAAATACAAATGTGTGTGCACTTTCTAAGAGCATTATACTCTCAAGAAAGAACACACACAGTTCCATCACAGATGATTTTTTATTTTTTTTTGTGCAATTCGTTATTGCATTGCTCACAACTGTGGTTGCCCCCTCCTAATTTCTGAAATAACATTTCCTGCCATCCTTATTACAGCATGAAAAATCCTAATGCAAAACTCAATCCCATGAACTAATTTGTGTTGAACAGGAAGAACAGGAGACATTGGTGCTGTCTGGACATAATTGTGATGAAGTAGGACAATGCAACTCTGGTGTTATGGGCCTTGGAAGCTGAAGCCCCCTCCTGGGGCTCATAGTAGGGTGAGAGCTGTGCAGATTCAATCAATGCCTATCAATGGACATGGAAATGACCCACATGGGCCTGACCAGGAGTGTGAGATGGGTTATACACCACTGGGAGGGTGTTCCTTGTAGGAGCACGAGATTGAGTCTACTGTTGGCTATAAGTTGTTTTCCATTAGTTTAACATGCTTGGAAACAAACAAACAAATATGACTTGATGAAATCGTTATGATAAAAAGGCAAAGTTGTCAGAAAAAAATCTGATTTTTATTTTTATTTCTGTATGACTTAATTTCCATAATAAGAATTGCCTGGAAACAGCTGTGTGATTTATTTCACTGACCCGTACATGACTTGGAGCCTTCATGATGCAACTATATCTTTCTAGCCGTTACTCAGTGGATATGAGGTAATGGGGCCTGCACATTTGCCCAGGATTGGATCTCTATGATTCAATTGGGTGTCTGTATTACCATCAAACCAACTCTCAAGGGAAAAAGATTGAGAGGATTAAGCCTTTCTGTCATCCATAGGACCCCAGAGAGCACAAAGGCCGTCATCATCTCAGAGATCCCATCGTGGGGGGCAGGGTTCAGATTGTGCAGTGACTGATTGGGCATGTCTGTCTGGGCTGGCTGCTAATGATGCAAGGCAAAGATAATCAACTAACCGCTAGCAGCGTGGCTGGTAGTTACTCCAAAATAAGTGAAACAGATTGGATGTAAAGCTATATCTCCCTTGTGGAAACCCAACCATCCATCAATTAGCTGAAAGCAAATACCCTCAGGTGGGAAGAGGATAGTTTATTATTGGTGGAGCAGCTCTAAAGGGTATGGACATAGATATGTTCAATCCTGTGACTGTCTCACGTATCACATCAGATACTGTGATTTAGAACGAGGGGATAATATCATTTGTGTCAGAAATGAGATGAGGTGTTCGGAGAAAAATGGAAAATTGACTGTCACAACAGATGATCTATGCACTGCATGAGATTCATGAAACAGGTGAACATTGAAATATTGTTGCATTCCCACCCATATTAAAAAAAAGTCGAGTGAGTCAAATGAATGATCTGAAGAATAAAACATTGTTCAATTTCACATGAAGTCAGTTGGGTAGTAGAAGGAAGAAGTTATTGACAAATAAACTCATAAAATGGCGAATTGTTATTTTTACATTTAAGTTTAAAGGCATGAACAAGCATCTGTGCCATTTGTGGTACAAAAAAACAATGACATGAAATACACAAGACTGAAAGAGATTGAGTGGCATTGTGTTGTTGATATGTGACATAACAAAAGATTTGATGTCTACATCAGAGTTGGTTTTGATGTATCCAATGCAATAAAAACAATGATTCCAAAAAGCATAGGAAGCAATTAATAGCAGCGATCACAGACATTTTTTTGCAACAAGTTTGTAAAAGAGGAAAATGGAATAAATAAGCTGAGTTTTAGTTTGTGTTGTAACTTGTTCCAGTTATTAGAAGCTGCAAACTGGAATGAGAAACAGCCAAAGGATGTACAGGTTTTTGGGGTGAATAGGTTAATGTGGGTGCTAGAGTGAAACTTACACTTGGTATTCAGCCTTCCGTGAATGTTGGATTCAGTTTGGCCTAAAGATGACAGTTCTTCCAGAGAGAAGGCATGAGACTTCAAGTTGGTGTATAAAGATTTATTACTTTTCCCAGAAAGTACTGTAAAACTGAAACAGATGAAACACTAGTTACAAATAAGCAAATCTCCCATATTAAGTACCAGTTTGTGTTTGTCTCTAATAAAATTTTTAATCCAGTTCAGCTTGAATATTATATTTGATGTATTGAAATATAGCATATTTAAACCAACTTTATCATAAGGGTTGTTTAGTACAGATTTGTTTAGATAATGACATTTGTTTTTCCAGACCAAGTTATAAAGTGCAGAAACTCCTTTTTTATGACTGATTTATTACTTTAGCAGGATAAACCAAACGGGATAATCCCTCTGTTTTAGATAGAAGGATTCTACCTTTCAATGACATATCTCTCATGAGCCATTGATCAAATCTATTTAGAATTATTGGAAAGAAGTTAGATTTTACCCTCTCAGACTGATCTCGACAAATGTTAATTCCTAAATAAGTTACCTCCTCTTTAAGGCATCGATGGTTGTGTGTGCTATTCTGCTGCTTAAAATGATCATAATGAATATGAAATAATTAAATCGGCTGCTTTATGACTGGTTGAAAAAAAAAGTGATTAAATTGTTAGCACAGAATATACGTAAATAAATATAGATACATATCAGTAAAATAACTCTCAGATATCTAAAGCATATTTCAAAGTAACAAGGCAAACTATTATTACACATGTACAGCATAGTAGAACAGGAAACATTTCAATACTTCAAGACATTTTTTCGGCAAAGGAACTGTATCGCCAAACATCCCCATTTTTCTACTTTTTTGCTTCAAACGGGATATGCAGCAATGAATTGTGGATAATATGCTTCGGCTGAAGTGTGGACTGAGGGCGCAAAGGGGGCGGGGCGAACGTCCACTCGGGAGAATTGGGACACCCTACACACTCGAACCCTTAACGCGAACGCGCAATCCAGAGGCACAAGGGCAGAAGTGCGAATATTACGACAGGGGAACAATCTTTTCTTATCCAGTCTTCTTCTCCCTTTAACACAACACTGAGGTAGATGTAGTACACCTGTGACTCATTACCGCCCAATACCGGAGTGGTAGAAACACTGCACATCAGGAGGGGCAGAACACTTGGATAATCAGTAAAGAGGCAGGAAGTATTAAAAATTAAGATTTTATATATAAACTGATACCACTGGATTGGTCTACGGGAGGGATCCTTAATCCTGGTCCTCGAGGGCCGGTGTCTTGCAGGTTATGGAAGTATCCCTGCTCCAACCTACCTGACTCAGACTCAGACAAGCTCTGCACAAGTCTGCTAATTACCAACTGATTTGAGTCAGGTGTGTTTCAGCAGGGAAACTTCGAAAAACCTGCAGGACACTGGCCCTCGAGGACCAGGATTGAAGGGTCCCTATACGAGAATGAAGTGATGGCCAGTTAACAAGAAAATACTGATCGTCGTGATGGGCATTGACAGGAGCACCAGTAACAAATCGGATGGCAGCATGGTAGACGACATCTAGTTCATGCAGAAGATTCTTCGAAGCAGTTCTATATGTAATGTCAGTCACCATGAACAAAAATGGGAAGGATTGATATTTTAACCAGCAAGTGCCTTGCAGAGTGGGTGAAAGATGATTTATTATGGTGCAAGAAACCAATCCTGGATTTGACCTTGGAAAGTAAGGTCAACTACACAAACCCTACACATATCAAATGTATGGACACACACTCAAAATCACAAAGACAAAGAAGATAGCAACATCAGAGTAAAATCCAGTTGCACATCTAACAAAAAATACACCCACACGAAAAATATACTGAAAAAGGCTTCTACGATCCATTACTGTGAATTAGCTTATTTTTGATGATTAGAGCATTTGAAAGAGTCTTTCACCAGTTTAGACTGGGAATTTATAAATAACTTAGTTGACTTTCTGGGTTCATAGCTTCAGGTACCTGTGATCTGGCACTGGAGAATCAAGTGTTAATATGTGTTAATTCACGAAGGGCAGAATTAGCAGCCATATATTGTTACTTCTTGGCTTTTGAGAGCAACTATTTCTGGGTTGTGAGAAGTCTGTCCATCTGCAAAGTGCCCTGAGATGACACTGTTGTGAACTGGCTCTATACAAATAAAGCTGAAAAGGCTAAATTTTAATTATTTTTCTCCTGCTTGTTATAACAAATTTGTACAATTTTCATTTTTAACCCACATTAAAAGCAGTTGCCTCGTGTCTGGAAAAAAGAGGGAATCAGACCTATTATTTTCATGTGGTAAACAAGAAGCAAGAACCGTTCTATATTTATTGGTCATAAAACAGGATAATTGAAATGGTATTGATTAACTGTTTTTCAGTTAATGAATTCAGTTAATCAATGCTATTTAATGACCCGACCAAAAAGAAAACCTTCTGACTGGCTATGAGCTTGCTCAACCCCCACAAAATATATAAAAGAGAGAGAGCAAGAAAAAAAAAAAAACAAGAGTCAGTAAATTATACAATTTCTGCATGTCAGTCGGGGACCTTTGGAGAGCAGTATCCGTTTCAGCTGAAAGAGGTGAAAAATAACCTTGGCTTCCATCACTTGATAGTTTTTTTGTTGGGTTGATTTTTTATTTTTTTTTTTGTTCACTGGCATTTGTTTTGTTCTGAGAGCTAAAGGTTTGTTGACATTTTTAACCTTGCATTAGCTAGTGGTCCACACCATTTGTGTCATAAGGGAGAAAGGAGCAGGTATAAATATCACATCCTTTGGCCTCTCCTGGACAAACTGGATAGTCTTTCATTTAGAAATCAGTTCACAAGCAGGTATAGCTAAATACACGTTACAAAAGCAACCAAGACTTGTTATTTTTCAAGGTTAGGCCTTTGTTTCAATTGGTTTATTGGCAATAAAGGAGAAAAAAACTAATACATGTGCAGTAAATTTCCCCACATTGTTACAATTAAAGAAAGTAATGTTAATTCTTAAAGGGGCTGCAGCCCCCAGAGGGTCTGCGTGCCCACTCCGCCAGGGCCCTCTCTACCTCTTGGGCCCTGTTTAGGGGAGTATCCATTCAGGAGATCTGTGCTGCAGCTAACTGGGCCTCTCCTCAAACTTTTACCCGGTTTTACAGGCTTGATGTCACAATGCCACCACTGGCCAACTCAGCGCTTAGTCTGGCTAGAAGGTTGTGAGTGACATTCTGCATTACAGCAGGTTTCCCAAGACCTTCTGCGGCAATCCAGGAGTCAGTATTTTTCCCATAGTGAGACACGAAACAAATGCTATGAAAGAGAACTTTAGGTTACTTGCGTAACCCCGGTTCTCTGAGTAGCATGAATGAGTGTCTCACCAGACCACATTCCTTGCTCATTTGTAGCGAGGAAGAGGTGAGGGTTTTTTGAATGACCTGCCTGTGGCGTGACAGCCCCTTAAATAGGGGAGGGGTCTCCGCCCTCCTTGGCACTGACAGACATGCCCCAACCAATCATGGCTGTAAGAGTGCAATAAGAGCTTCTGATGAGGTCACGCCCAGTGCCCATAGTGAGATACTCACTCATGCTACTCAGAGAGCCGGGGTTACGCAAGTAACCTAAAGTTTCTCTCCCTGTGCTAATGGTGCTCAAACTTCCCACCAGTAGGCCTACCTCTGTTCTTTTCACCATTGTCTGTCTCTCGGGTGAAAACTCACTGCTGCCCCTAGAGGCCCAGAGCACTTCCGTTGTGTGAGTGAATATGCAGCGTTTTCGTCTTGCAGTTGTTTTCGTTTATGCAGCACTGTATTTGTAGCGCTTTTCTGTTTTGCATTACGTTTCTGTATTTGAAGCACTTTTCTGTTTTTGCATTACGTTTCTGTATTTGCAGCGCTCATCTATACTTGCAGCTTTTCCCACTAGCATTTCTGTTCGTATATGCAGCATGTTTTTGTATATGAAGCGCATTTGCACCTATCAGCCACCGTATAGGTGGTAACTAATGGTTTGAGAAATCTAATGTAAATTGGAAGTGATTCATGTCTTAATGTGCCATTTTGTCACCATTGTTTCAATTTGATTGTCTAATATTAACACTTTTATTTGATATTTGACAGGGAGGAGAAATTATTATGGAGAGAAATCTTCCTGCTATTAAATGTGACTGGTGACTTTCAGTCCCATCTTAATGATCATGTTATTTGATGGGATGAAAGCAAAAGCCTCTCCCCAGCAATAAACCACAGAGCAAGATAGGATAATGTCCTTGGTTTAATTTGATCTATTCTGTAATCAAAATATTGGAATGAATAATGTCGCTGAAAGATGAAAAGTCTGACCCTTGAAAAGTTCCAGGCTACAAGGAAAATTAGAAAAAAACATTGCTTTCTTTTATCTAGTTTATTTATTAATTTTGGATAAAGAACTGCCAACAGGATCAAAAATATTTTTGATAAAAAAAAGGGTCTTTATCCAAATTTAAAAAAAAAAAAATCACTGCTTTGGAGCACAATCTGACAAATCTGAAGTGTCTTGTCAGTTCTGACCACATCTCACCTCTCTGGCTCTCATCTCTGCCTTGGTGATCACCACAGAGAGGTTACTGACTGGTCCACAGGTAGAGGTAAATTGGATGTGTCAGAGCTTGTAGGATTCCAGATGGTGTGTTTCTCCCCTTGAGACCCTCTCCTTCTTGAAGTCTCCACTGTGATCTGAATCATTTGTGGAAAATGTTATCTGCCACATACAGCTTCGCAGCACAACCACCATATGTCCCCACCTTTTCTCATTGTATCATAGGCCTCCCTATTCCCTACACCCTGCCATATTCACAGAACAAGACAGAAATGAAGGAGACAAGTGAAAGAAACTTTCTGAAGTGCATTCCTCTTCAGTCTCATTAAATCATGCCAAATTACTTGTGACAAGAACCTGACCATTGTGCACTCAAAATGACAGAAAATGTGTCACAATGTGAGTGAGAGTTAGAAGAATCTGGGAGTAAAAAGGTTTGTACAGTCAGTATTGGACTCTATGTTGAAATAAATCATTTAGTGTGCGTTCAGTAGCTCACAGCACTCCCTCTCAGTCGGTGAATGCTGCAGGCATCTGTGCTCAGAGGTGGGTTGCTGAGCTCAGCAGTCCACACAAATGTAACTAAATAGCTTATTCCAGCTGAGCTAAGTTACAGCAGGCACACAGTTAAGTCATTAATGAAGCAGGCAATGCTAATAACAGCCCCAGTGGGGTGAATCAAACCAAAGGTGAGACATTTTGAGTCAAGAAAATGATTGGGCTGTACATATGTCAAAATTGACATAAATTGTGCCACAGATTGTGGAAAAGACAGGAGGCAGACCTGGATGTAGCAGAGATTCAAATGTTGAGGTTCCCTTTGGGAGTGATAAGGATGGATAAAGTCAGAAATGAGTACATCAGAGGAACAGTACGTTAAATGTTTAGCAGACAAAGTCAGAGAGGCCAGACTAAGATGGTTTGGACATGTATAGAGAATATATTGTCAGTAGAAGGATGCTGAGGTTGGAAAAACGAGGCAGGAGCCCTAGAAGACCAAAGACGAGATTTATGGATGCATTGAAAGAGTACATAAGTTAGTTGGTGTAAGACAATAGTTCCCAAACTGGCGGGGGCCAGAGTTATGACAGGGCAGCTAATGGGCAAATGGGAAAAGGAAAATGTAAGGTTTGACAATCATCAGAATCTTCATAAATAATTTTTAAAACCAAAATTAAAAACACCTAAAGAAAAGGGGAAAAGGAAAAGCAAACTGACAGTCACATACATAAATAACAATGGTGCATATCCTGCTGACAACGCCAAGTTGTGGCAAGCGAAGCGAGGGGTGGTGTGGTTAGTCTAAACCAGCAGCAAGACAATAACAACGCCACCTTGGGAATTGCACCCAAGGAAATACTAATTTAACCCCCCAAAAAAGGCAATATGGACAGCAAGAGAGTTGAAGTAACAAAGATTTATTTTTAAAAAAGTAAGTAAAAGAGAACCACTTCAAACAATTAAAAACAAGGTCTTTAGGGCTGGTAGTGCAGGAGGAGGGCTATCCCAATCACACCAAATGGCACACGTGCGTTACACCCACACACACAGAATGTGGAAGACCCACACCCAAGAGTGCAGGAATAAACCCAGCACAAAAAAAAGAAAAGAAAATGGGGATACCACCACCAGGGCCCAGCTACCCCCATCCAAGACCTCCAACACCTAAAGAAAATGAAAAAAAAACTCCAAAACAATTAATGATATACTAAAAAATGAAAATGGTTCTTTAAATGCCATAAAAACAATTAGTTTAATAGAAATAGAAATAAAAAACAAGTTAAAAACAAAAGCTAAAAATCTTTCACTTAAAAATGGTTAAGAATTTCCAGCTCCACACAAACAAGTTCACCTGTTAGGAGCTGGACAGCAACAATCCATAAAACCAAAAGAAAAAAAAAAACTTAAAACAAGAGTGGATCCAAAGCAAAAGCCGAGGTTAGGCAAAGCAGCAGCAGAAATCCTGTTTTGGACTGATACCTGATATTGATATCAGTGTACCCTAATGGTGAATTAACAACAGACATTTCAACAACCACAAGAAAATATGACAAGGCATATCTTACTCTAGTCATGACCAGGTAATGGTGAACTAATGTTAATGTTGGGCAATGTTACGGCTGTCACTAGTTTGCCTAATCAGTCAATTCCATATGCAAATCAACCTGTTCCGTTGCCCGGCTGGGATTCGTCCTCCACAACCACACCTCCACAACCTGCTTCTGGATTCGCTGCCCTCCAGACAAATCCACTCTACTTCCTCCCTGCCCAGGATAAAAGGCCCAGAACTTCAGTCATTCATCAGCAGCTGTGTTCTGGATTGTTGTTTGCAGCTTGCTCTTGCCATAGCGACTTTGCGATAAACTGGGCTTGAGACTTGTTTCGTGTTTGACCTATTTAGTCTAGTTTTGAGTTTGTTAAACCTTTTGCTTTATTTTGTGTTTACATGGTTAATTTGAAATGGGATTGTGTTTGTTACTTTGCTGTTCTATTGTGTTTTTGTTTGGTGTAATTAGTGGTGCTGTTTCTGGGTGTTTTTGCTTCGGTAAATTAGAGCAGTTAGGTTTTGTTTCTTTGATTTCTTCTGTTAGTCTGGCTGTTTTACCATTAGTGTGTTTTTTTTTTGTTCTAAATTTCTCTGATTTGAGCAGCATAACTTGCCCATCCCATTTTCTCTTTGTTTTTGTATGTCTGTCTGCCACACGGGACAATAAAACCCCTTTTTAAAAACTCAATTTTTCATCTGGACACTTTCTTTATGTTGTGTCCTACATATTAGCAGAGCCAGGGTCGTAACAAGCAGTATTGCAGAAAAAAAATTGAAAACCGCTGGTGTAATAGAACATGATGAAGAGGATAGGGTTAGAATGAGGCAGATGATTCACTGTAGCAATCCCTGAAGGTAACAACCAAAAAGAAAAACAATGCTGCAATGGTTGCAATTGGTTGTACACAAAAAAGAAATAGAAATATTTGTGTCAAAAATACAAAGCCAGCTTAAAAGCACAGTTTAAAACTGCAACTTCACTTCTGCTGTTTAAGATGATGATTTAGACCAGGATTACTCACTCCGGTTCTTTCTTATTTAGTTTCACAAAGGTCAGAAGGTTTAGTGGATGCTCACTAATCAGAAAGTAATGTCCCATGAGTACTCTCATTTAATGTTTTATCCATGATTCAGCTTTGATTGCTTGCTAATATCACAGCTAGTTTGAAACAATGCGTGTATACTTTCTTTTCTCTGGCCAAGCCCAAGTATTCTGTGTCTGTATATGCCTTACATTTCAGGCCTGTTGCCCAGGGCCAAGCAGTGTATGATTTAGATGATTTTTGTCCTCTTAGCTAATTGATTTAAGCTGAGTCTCCCTCCCCTCATGTCAGGCTGTCAGGGTCTCTCACTGGCCTTGTAAACTGTATTTGCATTAGGATAGATAGATTGGCAATGGTGCACGCATTTATAAGACCCCCCCTTCCAACTACCCACTATTGCCAGAGCAGCAGTGCCCCAGAAAGTAAATATACTCTGGCTTGAATTTGATTAGGCAGCAGTTTACTTGGTTAGCCCATATGAGGAACAGCAGATCCCACTGAAAACTGATGCTCCACAGATAACCTTTATCCAATTAGACTGGCATAACACAGTGCATTTTTCCATTACATTGAAAAACTTATGAAAAAATACATGACTGAAATTTGGGGGAAAGTCATCTTTCTGTCTTTTCATGCTATAATAATGCTGTTCTGTATGTTAACTGTAGGTCAGTGTGTATCACGGCATTTACTTGGATTCATTTATACACAATGAAATAGCATGCTGTTCGTAAATGTGATTATAATCAATAAATCAGGAACATCTCATCAATGACAAGCCTCTTGTTACCACTTTCTGCTACTGGAGTTACAGAGTTAAACTTTTCGACTTCTCCTTCAAACCTCACTCCATTTGCAGATTCAACTTTTCTTTCTGATGAAGTGCTCTGACGCTTCTGGTGATGCCACTGCAGTTCAAGGTGACATTTGCTCTTTATTCAGTACTATTCGAGCATAATGGCACTCTGTGGGCTCATTAGAGAGACACTTAAACCGACTAAGACCCATAGAATTGACAAGTGACTTTTTAATGTAATTATGTTTTGGAAGACAATGGTGTTAAAACTGTGTAGAATCACGAGATACAATATACCATATACCTGATATACAAAGTGCTATATAATCTGTACCTTCTAATTTAGCGTTCTTCTTTTGTTTCCCTCTTCCTCCAGAACTTTTGTAAAATTAAAAGAAAATGACTGATGGTTGAAAGGTTCTGCAAGAACATGTTGAATAATTCTGTGTCTTAGAAAGGAATTCTGTATTTCACAGAAAAGCTGAGCTTCAAACTTTTTGGCTCAAAAAGATTTCTAGTTTTCATTCTCTGGCCCATGTTCTGGATGCAGTCCATTTGTGGGGTCTTGTAATAACCTCCGTGAAAATCTATCATGGTTTCCTGAGGGGCCAATTTCCCAAGACGTCCTAGAGGTCTGTGCAAAGGTGCAGCTCATTGGACTAATCGCTCCCTCTATAATGAGACTGTATATGATGCTCATGACCTTTGCTGTGCATGCTATTTTTTATGATAATGCCAATATATTATTTAACTTTTTTATAAAATTTTCAATACATTAACTTCAACTTTGTTCTCTACTGTCTTAAAGTTTGCCACTCAATCAACACACGGAAGTCAACCACTGTTGGAAAAAGGGATAATACAGCAGATGGAGATTCTTCTCCTGAATACAACCCCCTTTGGCCCTTGGTGCAAGTAAAAAAATGTCCTTTAATCAATAAGAACATATGGTGAAAATAAATATCCCCTCCTCTACCCTGGCCTGAGATGACATTCCTTGTGTTTTGCTGATAAACAAGTAAATATTTTAAACCTAAAGTATTATAATGAGCAGAATTCAAACCACATCTCCAGTCCCTGCAGTAAGTAGAGAAATTAACCCGAATGTTGACCACTCAGCCATCCAGACAATTAGATAAGATGTTCTTGACTTTGGAAAATATCAGAAATATGAATCAGAGCACAAGAAACGACATATTGCTGCACAAGTTCACAAATCACATGGAATAACTCCTCAAGTTTTCTTTACTTAACTCTAGCATTTGTTTTCCCTGCTGAGTCCATGTGTAGTTTTTTCCATGAGGTAACTTCATGACAGAAGCTTAGCAATTAAAACCTTTCACTCTTTACCAGTTGGAGGGTAACATTGACAGTGCCTCCTCAGGGGCCTCCTTTTTTGAGGCCTGAGGTCAGGTTGAAAATGGCTAATGTGATGTCAAATTAGTCGTATTGCAAAGGTATTTTGCAAGGGAGCTTTAACTCACCCCACAGATCTTGTCCAAATGGCTCACACCCTCAATTAAAATACAAGTGAGGTACTGTATGTCCCATCATTTCTAGTTTTACAGCTATTAGACAGATTGTGAAAATGCAATTGTATGGCTTAATCTTCATGTTGTTGCCAGGGCATTGCAAATTAGGAATATGAAACTATATTATAAAAACTTGACTATGCTCCATCATTGAGTTGATGCAGGAACTTTCAGGTCTGTGTCATAATGCATCTAAAAATTTGAAAAATCTCAGCAATTCTTCTTCTGAGGAACCATCAAGAGGTAGATTTCAACACATTGTTTACTTGTTTTATTTGTTCATTAATAGCCATGCTTGAGCAAATAGGGATTTTACCACTGACATGACCTCCCAGACAAGCAATTATACTGGCAAAGCTAAAGTTTAAGTTTGTTGAATTACATCTTTCAGTTCAAGAGGTTTGTGTATTTATTAAGTAATCAATTGTTGTATGTTTTAGAACACAGGTGGTCATAGGTGAACCTGTCTTCCAAAAAAGGATCCATTAAAAGTTCTTGATCAAGCATACAGTTTTGAGTATAGTATTATGTTATTATATTATCATATTATATGGTATTGTATTATAGTATTATAATGTGTCATAAGTCCAAAACTCATCTGTGCAATTGTGAGGAACCACACACCTTTAACAGATCATGTGTATTGCAAAAATGGCATCCATTGGTAACCGTTAAAAAGGACATATTTTATCCCCAAACATAATTGTTTTCTAACCCTAACCAAAACATTGTCATTTCCAGCACTACCCAAACAAAATGTTTAGCTTTGCCAAAGCAGGATATGATAAAGTTTTATATCATGATGTGCTATACTATCATGCTATCATACATCCAACCCCCACTCCTATCACTGTATGAGGTAGGAAGTATACTTTGATGCGCAAATATTCATATGAGTACAGGACACAACAATGGGTTGTGTTCAAGGGTATAGAACAGCAACTATGCATGCTCAAAGCAACAACTTGGTGTTTTGACGATGCATACTCTAAGAAACATTTGGGAACAGGAATCCGTGTACAGTGGCTCCATCAACATGTCAGTGGTCAATATAGTTTTCCCCTTATGGTGTAGCAGACTTTTAATTGCTATTACATCAACGAAAATGTTCAGATAGATGGGTCTTCGACATGAGGTCAGAAGTATATAAAGTATGTGAGGTAAACATTTTCTGTAGTTAAACTGGTATCTTTCTTAGTTGTGTGCGGACAAACATATTGTCTACCTATCCAGGCTCTGTGTCCTGGATATGAACTTCTCTCTCTGCCTCTACTTGAATGCACACTGTCTTCCCCGAGGAATACTGGATATATATTGCTCCTCCCTGGTGAGGATGGCGCTGTCTCCACTGACAAACAGCTCCTCTGTATGTGGTGAATCAGCAGTGGAAGCACTTGAAGAATGGCTTTAGTGATCCAAAGCTGAACATCTAAGTGCCTCAAATACCCACAAGACATTGGTTTAACACCACGGTGCCTCAGACGCAGATGTTAGCTTTCAGCAATAATGCACTTCAAACGCTTAATCTGACTAAAAATACTTAAAAAGATAGTTATAATAGGTCCAATGAGCTAGACTGACAGTAAACACAACACAACATAAAATAGGACAAGAATAAATATTTTGTTCCACAGACAACTGGGCATTTAGTTTAATCAGTAAACTCTTCTTCACAGATTATAATTTGAAAAGAAGTGCCTTGTCAAAAATAAAAGATGAGAGCAGTTGTGGGTTTACAACAAACGTTTAGGTGAAAAAGATGGCATTCAGAACCTTAATGCTGCCCTTTATGACGTCAGTTTTCAAGAAATAGAGGTTGTAAAAGGGGGAAGGTGATTTGTTTTGGCTGTCAGGGATGAGATGAGATGACAACACAGGGTTCTAATTAAGTTTTTCTCTCGTGCAGATGGAAGACAGAAGAGCTGGATAAATCACAGAGGGACACAGCAATCTGCCTCTTTATTAGTGCGTGCACAGCCACACTGTCATAAACTTTGAGTCAGCTGCTCAATCATAAAACTAGACTGAAAAGAAAATCAAGATCCTCAATCAAGAAAATCAAGATTCATATTTGTTTCAATTTGTTTATATAATATAATATATTATAAAATATATGAAACACTGGGTTTCACAGGACCAAAAGGAAGGACTTCAGGCAAGGAGATTTTGAATTTATTGTAAGGACAAACAGGAAATGCTGCTAAGGCAGGATAATCCAAAAACAAATCTGATACTGAGAAGAAATATAAACAAAGCAAAGGCGCAGTTTGGACACAGAATGATTGAAAGCAACAAGCATGACAAACAACTAACCTGGACATGGAGGACAAGTGTGGAAATGACAAGGATCTGGTCCAGGAAGTAAAAACAACAGACTA
>JBBBVU010000001.1:27317145-27343824 GCA_037177055.1 Atherinosoma microstoma | reverse complement strand
GGAACCACAAGTAGACCTGCAGTCTGAGAGCGAAGTGCTCTGTTGGGAACATAAGGAACTATGAGATCTTTGATATATTTTGATATATATATATTTCAATGGGGAACTGTTTAACTTCCAGTTATAATCAGCAGACCTTTGTGTCTTACTCATGTTACAGCCAGTGCTTAGTGAGCAATTACTCAAAATAAAGTAAAAGAAAACCACAATAACAAAAAAAAAACAGAAACAAAAAACAGAAAAGCATCCCTGCAACTTGCTCTGTAACTCTTTCATTAATATATATGCGTGGCCAGAAAAACGTAGGTCAGCCTCACACTGTATTCTCCCAAAACATGTCTTGGAGACATTTATAAAATCATCAAGAAATGTAACGAACTGATTAATGCCCTCTTCTCTTTAAGGTACAAGGGCAAAAAGAGAACTGCACATGAGTTCACAGCCTAATAGTACTCTGTGAACCTGTCACAAAAGGAGCGATTGCCAGTTTTGACAGGAAATAAAATAATTAAATCATAATTTCATGGGATCATCTTACCTATGAGCAAATATTTTTACTAAACTCACTTTAGATTTAAATTGATTTCTACCTTGCAATCTACTTTCACTTAACATATGGTTATGTAATAAAAACGTAAAAATAATAGATTGTGGGGAGGTCTTTTTTTTAATCTCTTAATGTCTATCCCAAATCATCTCTTTATATTCACCAGATCATAAATCCTTAGCTTTTTGTTTGTGCTATAAGATCTGTTTAGTTCTCCACACATACTGTACCTGTGTGTTGATTATACAGTGCCACCTCCACTCTTGTTGCCCCCAAACCTCTAAAAGTAATTATTATGTCTGCTAGACTGGAACCCTAACCTTTCTAGAGGAACTATTACATTAACAAAGGCCATAACCAAACTGCAAACTCAGTGAGTTCAGGTTGATTCAAAGGTTTTACTGCACCCAGAAACAATAGTGTTGCTTAACACCCATGCATCAAATACTTGTTTATACACAGTATATGCATTAAGCAGGTAGCTAAGAGAGTAAGGAGATAGACCTGAATGCTCTCATGGGTCAATTTTTGGTTAGCACTGTTTACGTTAGGCCTGCCTCTGTTGTTGTATGTCCATGTGCTTCTTTGGTTTGCATAGGTGTGGACATGAAGGTCAACCAACCCCAGCAGGCTTTTGCAGGCATTTATGATTGATTATCAATTTAATATTCCTCAATGGTAACACACCAAACTACAACGTGACAGACAAAAAAGAAAAAGAAAAAATGCATATTGTTTTGCTTGGTAGTGTAAGGTGCTGCAATTCTGAGATATGTATGCTTATGACTAGATTTGACACTAAGCCCTGAATTTCTACCAGTAATCTTTAAATGAGCTGTCTCTGTTCTCTGCCTATCACTGAATACAAATTTCCAGAAGGCCAAATAAAAGAAAGGTTAAGCCTTTTTAAAGGGACATCTTATAATAGTCTAATTAGGAGTGACAGAACAGCAATATTCTGAGCCAGTCAGCTGTTCCAATATATCTCCTGATAACAGGCTTACTCACAAAGGAAATAGCTTTTAAAGTTTGCTTTTAAGGTATAGTGTGCTGCTGACAGCAACCCACTCTGTCTAGTCTAATTGCATTTGAGGACTAAAAGGACTGCTTCCTGAAGACTTAATGGCATCTTCCTGGCATTAAAATCCTCTGGCTTTGACCCCAAAAAGTCCCAAATATTACCAGGTTTCAAGTGACAGTGATAAAAAGAAATTGGCTTTACATATAAAAGTAATGTAGACACAGTACTTCCATTTCCACAAGCATAAAACGTATGTCAAGATATGAATTGCAGATATGCATTTCAGTGTGAGACAAAGTAACAACTAGTTTTAAGAAAACCTGTCCAACATCATGGGCATGATCTATAATTCAGCCTTGTCCAAGGCAAGACTGTTTAGATATTGAGCTAACACTGCACCCTAGTGGGCTGGACATGCTGCTGTTGATAGATGGACTATGCAGCTATTAAAGTAAAAGTCTGAGGTAGATATTTTCATTTGGTACTATGATCTTTAAAAATTTGATGATTTTAACCATTTTGTATGTAATTCTTAAAATGTCTTCATTATTTTTGTCAGTGAGCTCTGTAACATCTTAACATATCGGACAATAAGTGAAACAGAAACAGTGGCTGTATAAAATGAACTAATCATCCAGAGTAAATTACATTTTTCACATTTTAGGAATTACTTTTTCAACAAGCAAAATTCCAACAGATGCAGGAGCATACATACTTTATAAACTGTAACAGAAAATAAATTAGAAATACAGACATGCTCAAGCCCTCAAAAGCATAAACAAATCCACCGATAATTAAACCATTTGTTTATTTCTCATGTATGTGAAAAAACACGTCCATCTCTAAAGTATTTATACAACCTATTAAGTCACATTCTGGAAACATTACACTTTAGAAGCCATATTTAGATCTGTGCATTCGCACAGATGTTTATTTGCACATTTATGACATTTTTCTGTTAAAGAATTTGCATAATGTGCATTTAGTATTTACAAAAAAAAAAAACCTGCAGACCTCCAAGAGAAAATATAAAAAAAGAAATTGAAAGTAAATATATAAAAGTTATCTATTTTAATCAAACCATAATTAGAAACAGCCTATCAATAATACTTTTAATCATGTTAAGTTTCTTTCCAATTATCTTCCTTTGGATAATTAATTATCAGTTCTCACTCTGTAAAGTCTGAAGTCAGTAATATTCCTGCTTTAAATTGTGCATTTGCATGCTCAAGGTGACTGCTTCATGTATGGAAGGAGAAAAGTGCCACAATGAAATATGTAACATTGGTGGTATGTCTTCAAAGACTTTCATTATAGACGTGCAATATGCTAGTGACCAGCAGGGGCAGTGTAAGGGCAAATGTGACAGATCATCTTCAACAGTGGTTCCCAACCTATTTTTTTTTTAAACCTCCTTCATGCAACTACCAGAACTCCATGGACCCCCACCCACATCATGCTGACACCATGCATGGCTTTATGCTTTCATTAGCTAGCTTCTCACCACAAATGATGCATTCTGTCCTTCCCTGACTTTAGATAATAATTCTAAAAAAAACAACAAGTTAACAGTCAACATATAACATATAACTGTCAGACAAATTATCCGGACTGTGCCATTTCTCGGATTAATTCATTTTTACAATCCCTCAGGCTCTGTACAGTCAAAACCTTGTTGACCCCTGTGCTCTTTGTGGGTCAGAGACCCCAGGTTGGGAACCATTGATCTATACTGTAGTTGCCACTTTTTCCACATCAACAAAATACTGATCTACCATACATAAACCTTCTTCATTGTTGCCATTCTTATTGTTAATATCTTGCAAATGCAGAAGTTCTAAATAGTCCGAATTTTCTGGTGTGCACTCTAATGGACTTCAGTAATAGGTAGATGTGTTCCACAAGCATGTGAACAATTAGGCCCACAAAAGAGGTGGTGGGCTATGTGAGCATGGAGTTTAAAAGTAAGCATATTTCAGGCCTAACAATTGCCATAAAGTACCAAGACTGTAAATGAACACTCCTGCACAAATGTCTTATCACCAGTACTTACTCTTGTCCTATCAATCAGCCAATATTTGATTGGTGGACTGACAAAATTTCCAAACAAAAATAAATCAGTTATGTATTTTGGATAAAGCAAACATTGTTAACCTAAAAACCATGACCAGAGTCAGTGTGGCCATCAAGTTCATACGCTAGCTTTTCTTTTACTGTTTTATTCTTTATCAATTTTAGTCTACACAAGACATTCAGACTCCAGTACTGAACCAGCTGAAAGGGTTTTTCTTTTTTTTGGTTTCTTTTTTACTTGTTTTTGTCAGTTGAAAAAATAGTGATTGACAAAATAAGCTGCTAAGCTCCATATACGATAGCAATTTAAAAACACATACCTCATTATAGTTTTTTCCCCCCCACACACACAATCACATACGAGCTCTCTGATGTAAACAAAGCTCATGTAACCCCCCCCACCCACAAACCATTTACACAAACATGAACTCCCATCCTTAGTTACTGTCTCTTAACTGAATGTAGGCAGAAAATATCAAAAGAAATAAACATCTGCCACTCTATACAGAAAACTACAGACATAGGGCTGCAGTGCAGGACCCCCAGTCACCCAGACAAGGTCAATCACTGTGAACAACAATGCTGCAGACCAAGCAGGTGCTATTGTTGTGGTGGATCCCTATAAGTAAAACACTGGAGTTGAAATATAAAATCAAGATCAATCATCCTTATAATGATAACGTAAGAGCAACAAGAATACAAATTACAGATAAAGTATGAAAATGATTAATTAAAATAAATAATGGTTCATAAAAACAGTGAACGTGGGTCAAACAAAACAATAAAAACAGAGAGACACATAAATAGGTGTTATTTGAAATAAATAGAAAAGTATATAATCAAAAAATAAATCTATAAAATGAGGATGAAATAAATTAGATAAAAAAGATTCTAGTGTCTAGTGCCATAGATTCTAGTGTCTAGTGCCATAGATTCTAGTGTCTAGTGCCATAGTGTTGGAACAAGGCCTCACCATAAGTTTTGGTTCTGACTTTAAGACCAACTAAAAGGCTGTTACCAGAAAACCTTGGGTCGCAAGAGATCATCATTTAAAAGGTCAGATAAAGAGGAAGGCCCAAGAACATTAAAACATCTATGAGCAAATCCTTGAACAGATGGGGAGCCATTTTAAACCGCCGTAATCAGTTCCTGCCAACTGGTCCTCGTAAGAATATGTGCCACTGAGTTCTGGAGTAATTGTAGGTTAGAAATACTCTTTGCAGGAAGACCAGAGAGCAGTGCATTACAATAATCTATTCTACTAGAAAGGAAAGCATGCATCACCACCTCCATGCTGACAAAGGAGAGAAATGGGCAGACTCTGGCAATGTTTTTAAGATGATAAAATCCTGTTTTTGGGACATTTCTAATATGAGGGGGAAAAAAATTCCAGCTCAGAGTCGAAAAGGACACCCAGATTTCTCACACATTGAGAAAGTTTAAAGTTTTGTAATTTTGGTAAGATGATCTTTCTCTTGTCTTTAGAACTGAAAATTAAAACTTCAGTCTTCTCCTGGTTAAACTGTTGGAAATTATCTGCCATCCTTGACTTTATATGTAAAATACAATTTCAAAAGACGTTAACTGGCTCCAGGTCATCAGGAGTGCTATAAGTAAGGATTAAATAATGAGGACCCGTGCATTATACGGTTTTGGTTTTAATGCACGACGCGGAATCTAAAACTGCGCGTTGTGGTGTCCCAGTTATTTAACCCGCTTATAACATGGTCCCACACGGTAAACATTTCATAACAAATGATTATTTTTTACACAAAACTTGCTAAATGTGTTTAAGTATAATAACTATTTTATGTTTGCCACAATGTACTTTTCATGCTAAACAAACGTTCCATGCTGCAACACGATTCTCTCATTCACCTGTCAAAAGCCAGCTGATCTGAAACAGTTGATTAAGGCGTTGCTATGGTGACGCCCTTAGCGGAGTTACTGTGATTTAACTTGCCGAACTACGTGCATATACTAAAATATTGCACGCCAGTTGGCATTAGAATTCTCACTGACCATGGTTTAATGCGGTGCATCATCAGCCTACAGCATAGCTGTGAAAATCAATGCCATGCCTCCTGATGACATCCCCAAATGGCAACATTTACAGATTAAAAAGAATTGGGCCTAAAATTGATGCTTTGGGAACCCCACACTGGATTTTATTGCGACCTTGGAGCATGTATCCATACTTACAAAAAAAACTCTTGATCTGTGAGATGAGAGTAAAACCATTTTATAGCACCTGAAAGGCCCACCAAACTTCTGAGTCGGTTTAATAAAATCTGGTGATCTACTGTATCAAAGACTGCGCTTAGTAGAACCAGGATAGAAAGTTTCAGTTCATCCAAGTTGCACCTGATCTATGTTCTTTAAAAAGGGCTGACTCGGTTCTTCGGTTTATCATAAAGCGAAATTTTTCCATAATATTGTTTATATTCAAAAACTCATTTAACTGAATAAAAACACATGTTTTCTATAATTTTACTTAAAAACGGTTAGTTTGATACAGGTCGGTAATGATAAAAAACAGTGGGAAGAAGATAATAGTAATTTTTCTGCCTAATGATATAGTAGGTAAAATTTCATTATTTCTATTGAAAATATAACGCACTCCATGAAAATGGCAAACAAAATGACAGTCACAGGGAAAGGCATTGCCCTCTATTGAGGTTTCATCGCGTTATCCATTGTCATAAACTTTTCTTTAATTTCTTATCCTTAAATAAATTGAGAACGCACTGAATGCTGGGATTCTGCGGGAACGGGGAGATTGCCAAACGCCATCTTTAAACCCCATTAGAGGCCAGCTACAGTTGAACCGGGATGAAAAACACTATCTTTATAGCGGGATATTAGGTCAGGTCGTTGTGAGTTTTTGCTAGTTTCCCGGTCATATAAATATTAAAGAACTGTCCGATGGGACTGTGAGGAAACGATCAAGGGACATTGCAAAAGCCTTAAAATGCAGCTATCATAGGTAGACAACAACAATAGACGGAAAGACAACAACAACGGACTAGCTCGCTAGCATTTGCTAAGCACTCCGCTGTATTCATATGCTAACTTGAAGCTAGCTCACGTTAGCCACTTCATTAGCAAACTATCCGGTAGCGCTGAAATTACACCGGACGGGGATTGTAGCTGTCACTGGAAACCACCACATCTACCGGGGCAGCCCGTAGTTCCGTGGTACATTTTAAGACCTGCTTTGTAGTTTATTTCAGCTGTTACTCGAACTAGCTATAAGCTAAGTCCTGACTTCTCTCCCTCCCCAGCGGCCCAGCCGGAGATGCGTGGAAGATGTCGGTGTCGGGGCTGAAGGCCGAACTGAAGTTTTTGGAGTCCATTTTTGATCCAAACCACGAACGGTTTAGGATAATTGACTGGAAGCCTGATGAACTTAGTTGTCAATTCAATGTAACTGGGGAAAAGCTGTTAATTATCCACTGTAACATTACGGTAAGTAGACGAGAACACAAGTGTTTCGCTAGTTGTGCACTTCCCTTGTTAGGTGTTAGCGAGCTGAAGTTCGGTTCTTAACTTGCTAACCATTTAGGAGTTTACCTCTACAACTGTACATTCTGCTGCTTTGCGGGTCAAGTGTTATGTAGTTTCTTTGGTCAGTGTCAACATGAGCTAAGCTCTGTTGTCAGGCGATTTGTCGATCGGACAAATCCATGTTAAACGTCTTGGAGGCAATCCCAGCATTCGGCTAACGATGCCTCCGGAATGCTAATGTCGTCAACTCAGATTTGACTTTTTTTGTGTGTTTTGTTGTTGTTGTTGTTTTTAAGTAAGATTATGTTTCTTGTACTGGTGACACGCAGGAATGTCGATCAAATATATTGATATGACTGTCTTGTCTATGTCGTGCTCCGCTACCTTCAGGAATCTTATCCATCTACGCCACCAATATGGTTCGTGGACTCTGATGACCCGAGCTTGGCGCAAGTTTTGGAGAGGTTGGAGGACGTGCGAAAAGGGAGCACCCTGGTAGGTTTATATTACCTGGTTGTCTCACCATCTTTAACTTTGCACTTTGTCAAGATCTATCGGCAGTGTTAATGTTATTCATCACGAATAACACTGGCTTTAAAACCAATGACATCCTAAATGTTTACTGTATATTGGGATTACACGAGATGTTACAGGACTCACAGTTTTGTATGGTTATTAATAACAGTCCATCATGATGGTTGGGCTTAAGGTCAACAAGAAGGAACGTTCAGCAGACAAAGCTTATATGGCTTTTTATTAGATATGTTGGCATTAAGTATAAACTGATCTAGCTTTGGCTAAAATGTTTTCTCAGTAGGACTGAATTATATGTCATATGACTGAAATTAAGGACGACAGGTTGCACTTTGACTTACTTGAATTACTTGGCTGAACAAGTATTGACCTGTACTTTACAGTTAGATGATTTTCTCTCAATTATTGAAACACAATGCTAGCCTGATGGATTTAGCTTCATTGGAAGTTATTGTTCTTTGAGTCTGGCCATTTCAGTGTTATTCCTTTGTCGCTTTTTACATGCACTTTTGATTTATAAGAACTTACATGTGTTGGGTAAAATTTTAATCTTTCTGTTTTGGGATTTGATGAATGTGCTGACAAACTGGTCTTCAGCAGATTAAAGGGTTGTGTCATTGGTTCACTGCCACAAGCTTTTGAGATGTGAATGTCTAATGAGCAGTTCCTGATGTAATCCTAGTTATGAAGAGACATCTTGTATTTATTTCTTGTTGCTTCTTTTGTTTGAAGAACTTGAAATATTCTTGAAATAGATATGTTTGTTGTTTTATGGGCAAAATGGCTTTATTTTGTCCTTCTGCTTTCACCTCTAGTGAGTTGCAATTGAACACTGTATTTTTTGAATAGATAAGATCATTCTTCTCCTTTCTGTTGCGCAGATGTCTCAGTGGTACCCTATATTTGTATTGCACCAAATTTGCAAAGGCATAGTGCACTATGAAATGGCAGTTTAACCCATTCAGATTTAAGGCACTATGCAAAAAAGTTCTCTTAAGATCTAAGCTTTGATTTTTTTTTAAAAGCTTCTTGCAAATGGAGAGTTTCTGAAAACTTTTAGAAACTAGTTCCTCTCCTCTAAAGCATTTATTTTTCAGCTTCTGAAGAAGTAGATTAAATTTTTTTTCTCAGTGTTCACCAATATTGAGAATTTTTTTTTTGTCTTTTTTTGTCTTGGAAATAATTATGGTAATCTGATGCAGTAAAAGGTCATTGTACTCAAATGATGCATTTGACCTTAATGGGTTAATGACTGACTGTTATCTCTTTTTTTTTATGCGTACAAACATTTTTAGTTCCAAAGTATATGTTTACAGCATCCTCCAATGAGTCATAAGATGCTTACTTTGTGAAGTCATAAGGGAGTACCTAGTCCTAATTTTATGGCCACACTCACAGATCGCACAGCTTTGCATTATTCCTCAGTTACAGTTTGAATATCCTGGAACCCACCTCGTAACGTGAAATGCAGTCATATCTGGCACAATCACAAATCACTACATTTAGATTCAAGAACATGGGATATTGAGCGAGAGAGAGAGGGGGGCATTTTGATATTCATGCAAATTTACATACTGACATTTCTGCCATGAGGTATTGCTCAGCAGTTGTATTTGTAAAAGCAAATAGTTTATTTTTTTATTATGTGGTTTGTCCCCTCTAGCTTTTGCAGCAGTTGAAAAAGCTCATTTGTGACCTTTGTCGGCTGTACAACCTTCCACAACATCCTGATGTGGAGATGCTGGACCAGCCCCTGCCTGCAGGTCCTGTGGCGCAAGACCGAAAGGCAAGTGTGTCCAGTTGGTGTGGCTGAAATGCCTCCCAGTGGTATTACAATTTCCCTACTGGCCCCTGTTTGCTCACTTTTGATAAATATATCATGTTCCTTTAAATTTTCCAAACTTCTGCAGCTTAGTTACTAAACAGCTGTCTGATTTCCAGAGCCTTGTTAATTACATTTTACGAGTCTGTTGTCACAGCTCATAAGTATTTTTTGTTTGTTTGCAGTGAAGCTTGGTAGAAGACTATCCTCTATAGATATTATAGATAGAATGGTGTAAGTTTTGCAAACTAACATCTTGAGTTTACCGAAAGTGTTTTCTGTTCTCAGCATGGAACAGAGGAAGTCACGTCTGAAGAAGAGGAGGAGGAGGAGATGGGAGAGGTATGGTCTCATCTTTGATCTAAACATCTGGAGCAGTGGTTCTCAAAGATTTTTCAGCAATGTACCCCCTGCGGAATGATTTTTTTTAGCCAAGTACCCCTAACCAATACAGAGCTTTTTGGTTGGAACAGAAGTCGACAGGAGTGTACCATCAATGCCTCATTTGTTAAAATTTGTACCTAAAGAATCACTTTCAAATTTCAAACATTTTAAAAGGACATACTTTAAACATTTTATCAATGATTCATGACTAAATTAATGGGAAAATGAGTTAAAAACATGAAAAATGTCCTCTCCTGTTGTTTTTCCCTCCAAGCTTTTGCAGAACAGCGATGTGTTCAAAAATGTTGTTGCTATCAACATATCAAACAAAAGCAACAACTTATGGATTTTTCACTCACATCTATCAATTCATGTAGCCGGAGTAAAAATTAGTGAAGTTTTTCCAATACTTGCCCAACACATGTTTACACAGACACAAGTGTTTGGATTTAAAGCCTGACCTGAATAAAAGTATTTAATGTCAAACTAAATACTATACATTTTCTTTATAAACTTACAGATATATTTTCTTTTATATTACAGGATTATCAGAAATTTAACAGACAATATTATTATTATTTTCATTTTCTCAAGTACCCCTTTGAGTGTCCCAAAGTACCCCAGGGGTACTTGTACCCCCATTTGAGAAACGGTGATCTAGAGCATTTGTGTCAAACTGTGGCCCGTGGGCCAAATTTGGCCCAGTGTAAATATATTTGGCCCGCATGGCAATATCAAATGACTACTAGAGCTGGCTCGCCGGTATTATACAGCACATGTACTGCTAATACAATACATCCCTGAATGTGCCAAAACACCAAAACATCAGTCAGGAGACATCTGGCTGATGAATACCTTTGCTTGAACCCGAGGATCTCCTGAGCTCAGATCCTGAGCCCAGACACTGATGAACTACTATCCTAGAAGAGATGCAGGTATCTGGCTTGGACACATCAGTGTGAAGCAAACTGAGCTATAATTAAACGTTTTCTTGCTATTCCAAGGCATGGGCTTGAATGATTGCACATTCATTGAAGGGTATTATTATCAGTTTATTGGTTTTGTTATTGTTTTTGTTTTTTTCAAAATGTATTATTAGCCTGTGGAAAAAGGTTAATGTTGAAATTTAAATTAGAATGCTGCAAAAATTAAGGGGAATGCAATTTTTATTTCAATGTCATTTAAGAAGTGAATGCCATTGATGCTTTTTTTTAAATTAGAAATTACATTTTGCATGTGTGCAATATTAAGTTAAATATAGTATAGTATTAAGCTTCGCTTGTTCCATATTCAATGTTTAAGCAAAACTTGTTTGGGTCCAAATGAAAAGTTTTATTGTTATGAGGAAGATCTTTTTAATAGATCTTAATATTAGCTTTGTCCAAGTTTAAAATTTTGTCCTACAGTGTATTTGAGTTTGACACCCCTAATCTAGAGCTTAGCCCTTGCTCTATTTTTGTATGGTTGGTGTCTAAAAATACATATTTATTTTCCTGTCATCTTTATTACATATCTTATACTCATTGTTTAGGCTGCTGACCGTTTTAATGTAATATAGTTTTGGAAATTATACCTTTTGAGAATGATGGGAACAGTTTTTGGTCTTGGACATTTTCCTTCCATCATCTCTTCCATGCAATCAAAGATGAATTGCCAATCTAGTGTTTTTTGGTCATAGAACTAGCCGTGATCGCAGACCTGATCACAATTTCCCTTAAGCGATCAATAAAAGTATTTATCTAGCTATCCATCTAACTTCTTTGTTTTAGACCCATACATGATTAATGTCACAAATCAATTCTCAGGACATCGAAGACCTGGATCATTATGAAATGAAAGAGGAGGAACCAGTGGATGGGAAGAAATCTGAGGACGATGGCATCGAGAAAGAGAATCTGGCAATCCTGGAGAAGATCCGAAAGAACCAGAGACAAGACCACTTGAATGTAAGCCTTTATTTGGTGAAGGTGCTTATTGGTGATATTTTATTGAGGATCTAACATCCCAACTACTTTAGGTTGGCATGAATGAGGAAAGTTTTTGGGAAAAGAAGACATTCGAGAGAAATTTGATACCTAATTTAGAAATGACAATTGGAAATGTGACCTGCTGCTCTGCAGTATACAGCACAATTTCACATTTTTTACCAGTGTCTGCCCCTGAAGGCAGCAAACTTTTATGAAAGATATTCTATTTCTTCTGGAAAGGGATCTGAGGTTTTTTCACAATCCTGTCCAGTGACTCAGAATGCAGCTGATTCTGTATCTGAAACATGTCAAACTAAAGTGATGTTGTTATAGCTGTGAAATCAATATTGCATGCTTGTCATGCACTTATTTGACCTTTTATGTGTTTTTTTTTCTTCTTCTTTTAAATACATTTTGAGGATCTTTGAAATATCTCTCAAGGGCTGCACTGATCTAAATATTGACACTCAGGCGGATAACGCCGTGTCTTTGATGTTGGCCTACTTTAAGCACAAATGACAGGTTTACCCCGGTGGTAAATTGCAAAGCGCTGTGTTCTTTGTCCTTATTGTTACGGTTGTTGTGTTTCACAGGGAGCTGTGTCTGGTTCAGTTCAAGCCTCCGACCGCCTGATGAAGGAGCTTAGAGAGATCTATAGGTCTCAGAGTTACAAGACAGGTATGCACACAGTACGACACAAGTCACACATTTATTAATAGATTCTGTCCTCTAGTGACAAATGAATAGCATTGCATTATGCCAGCCTTGATAGTTACATGTTCAGAGGAAAGGATTTGAGAGTGGCTTAGTTTAGCTGAAGCTTAGTTATTTAACTGCTCTGACAGGTCCTTATGTGGTCATTCCCTCCCTCATATGGGAGAGATGCAGTACTGGGGATTACTTGCCAACTAGCTGCTACTGGCAAACATCTTTTGCATGTTTTTAGTTATAAGTACATTGATCTACTTACCATATCATCTTCACATAGAAATATTTTTACTGAGTCATTGAGCAAGTAATTATTATTATATAGGATGAAAACCAAGAATAATTTACTACTTCTCATACATTTAAACATCTGTTTGATACATTCCTCTTGCAGGTATCTATTCGGTTGAACTTGTTAATGACAGCCTGTACGAATGGCACGTCAAACTGAGGACGTAAGTATTTTGTGTCATGTTGGGTTTCTTGTGTGTGTGTCAGCATAAATATAGACTGACTATTGTTTAATGACCAACAGGGTGGACCCAGATAGCCCATTACACAGTGATTTACAAGTCTTAAAGGAAAAAGAAGGAATGGATTACATTTTGCTAAACTTCTCATATAAAGTGAGTAAAACTGTCTTTGTATTTATGAAAATGAAATGAAATTTGGTATCTTTGAAGTCTGTTAGGCAATATTTTTGCTGGTTGTCTTCACAGGATAATTTCCCCTTTGATCCACCATTCGTGCGGGTAGTTTCGCCTGTGCTTTCTGGAGGGTGAGTTCATTGGTACACTGTTTTATTTTTAATAGAGTTTCTTTTTTTTTTACCACCACATCACTAGTTACCATGATCAAACTCACACTGAGTTTTTGTCTCTTGTTAATGTTTCTTTAATATAGAGGAAATGCTTCTTTCTCTGATGATTATCTTTCTCTTTAGTTATGTTCTTGGAGGAGGCGCCCTGTGCATGGAACTTCTCACCAAGCAGGTGTGTTGAGTGATTTATTTCAGCATCTGTTTACTTTTTTAAAACCTGATCTTATTGTCCTTGGGTTTCCTGATTGCAGGGTTGGAGCAGTGCCTATTCCATTGAGTCTGTCATCATGCAGATCAATGCCACATTAGTCAAAGGAAAAGCCAGAGTGCAGTTTGGAGCCAATAAAGTAAGTGAGGATATTTGTGATAGTGTGTTAGACAGAAATAATGTAATGATGTGGACCGCAGAAGTTGTATGTGCCATGCAACGATCGCTTGTCTTTGTGCATCTTTTTGCTTTGTTCATTTCCCTTCAGCTTATCAGCTGTCAGCAGGGCAAAGTTTCATTATAATGTTGCCATAGAGAATGCGTACTGACATCACCATGCACAGAACTGTAGAATCGATTCGCCATCGTAGGAGAACCCGCATTCCGTTTACAGTAGTTCAGCAGTGGCCTCTCGTCTTTTTAATCTCCGTCTTACTCAGCATTTCTGACGAGTATTTCGTCTTATCATTTTTTCACCAAATCGTGTGCTCAGCTGCAGCAGCACCTTCGTCATCAGCACAGAAAAGGGAAATGAACTAGCAAAATATCATCCTACGATTCTGTTTTGGAAGCAGTCTTGGAGAACAGTGTATTTCTGCAGAAACTTTTCCAGGTGATGTGGTTTTAACTGGCTGTGGTTTGGAGATAAAGAACAGTTTGGGCTTTATGTGCGCAGAAATAAAAAATGGCTGCATTTCCAAGGTATCAGCTATATGAACTGGATGTTGAACGAACAGGTGAGGTGGTACACCTGAGAATCCATATAGAAAGGGTTACTGGCTGTAGTCGCAATGAGTAGTTGATTTTAAATGAAACCGTACCCATCTGGATGATATTCCCATGTACAGATGAGAACATCACTTTCCTCGACAAGATCGAGACAGTTTGTTGTTCTGTGATTAACATGAGTCCCAGTGTGGTCTGTCAGACATTCAGTCAAAACATTCAGGAGTGTTTACTCAATTCAGACGTTTAGGCGCAGATCTGCTATCGGATCAAGTAATTTTTTTATTTGTATATTTTATTGTTCTTGTATTAAATAAATATACTTCCTCATATTTATGAGTGCTTTCATATTCTTACTGCTCCTTTTGCTTAAACAAGATGTATGAAATAATCCCGTATATTTAGACAAAGGTCTTTTTTTTTTCTTTTATAAAGCCCAGAATATATTTATCAGAAATGAATCCACACAGATGAACAGATAATATATTTGATTTCAGAATCAAAGTATCAGACATAACATAATTTTTCAGTGTGATGGTGTAGACAGTTTGTAGACTCGCAGGTCTTCATTTATCTCTTTGTAAAATGGCTACATGGACATTAAATGATCAGTAGTTTTCATTAGTAGTAGACATTTCAACAACACCCCCCCCAAAAAAAGAAGAAAAGTAAATATGGCGAGGCATATCTTGCCCCGGTCCTGACCACGTAATGGTCAATGGTGGGTAATGAAGAGAGACTACAGTCTCAAAATATTGGAACACTGTTACACTCTGCTTGAAAAAGACTTGTACAAAATGTCCAATCCTGTGCTGGTGTGGTGATATGCATTTGATGAAAGGTGTGAATGAAAGCGGCATGGAGTGTTACAAAATAGGAAAAATATATGTTCTCCTGAAGATAAACAAAGTTGTCATCTTTTAATTGGAGAGTTGGAGCGGGCGCCTTTACAAGCCCTCAGTTTCTTGTTCTGTCATCCTAACTTGCATGCATGTACTTGAATTTGGCTTTTTCTTTCTTGTAATGCAGAACCAGTACAATCTTGCCAGAGCACAGCAGTCCTACAAATCCCTGGTTCAGATCCATGAAAAGAACGGTGAGTGTCTCCATCTCCAGTTTCATACAGAGTGCATTACTGACCTTGTTTACTGAAATTAAAGCTGAGGACATGGTGCCATTAGTGTGGTGCATGTACTAAACATGGACAAAAGTTATACAATATGCATGTAGCCTACAGGTTTACACTACATCTGTATTGCTTGTACGTGTCTTTGAAGTTTATACCATGATATATATTGTGACAATTAATAAAACATTTATTCATTGTGTTAGATTCAAACTCAATATAAGATTCACTTTTACTATTATGTCAGTTTAAGTTGAACCTGTTGACTACAGTGAACACAAAGTCTATTGAATATTTGCAGAGCAGATGTGCTGTGCATTGTATCTCCTTACTCGGTGTGCCTACAGCCCACATACTGTGTAGGGTTGTGTAAGTCACAGGGAACACAATATGATGAACCTTTTAATTCAGATAGTTTTGTCTCAACTTTTTAGAACCAGATTAGTGCAGTCAAACATGTTTGTAATATGAGTAAATTGAAAAAAAAAAAAAGAATAAAAAAAAGTTCCCACCAACTGGTTCTGATGAAGCAAACGTAGATGCTGGAGTCATTGTCTGCATACTAGAGGTTAAATCAAACAGAATACATTGATGCTCTATGTCCCAATGTTTTGTAAAAGGCAGTGCACACCAGGCTTTAAAAAAAACATGAGTAAGTCTGTCCTACTTTTTAGATTTGTAGAGCGAATCTCTGTGGTGCATACACACTTCTTGCACGCTGCTTTAACACCTGCAGCACAAAGTTTCATTGGTTGTAGTGGAAGCATCATGTTGCAGCTGCAACTCTGTGAGCCACAATATAACAACAGCAGTGGGCTGATAGTACTGATGGAAGTCTGTGTCACATAGAGTCTTGTTTATTCTAATAAATTGGGCACGCTGAACAGCTTATATTAATTATTGCTGATGTTATTTGGTTGCATATCAACTGGAGAGCTAAACTTAGTATACTGCATACATACTACGGTTTCATTGTGGTTTTTACACCTATTTCAGTGTTTTTTCCTACTTTTAAAATTTGTCACATGTTCCTGACTCATGCTGTTATTTAAAAATGCAATTTTTTAAGTCTAGCAAAAGATACTGCAACATCCATCAATAAACCTTAAACATTGCAGAGGCAATGGGGAGCAGGATCAACTTGTACCAATGACATGATTTACTTGCCTTTTAGTTCATCTTGTAATATCATTTTATAATTTATGATTTATCTTTTTTTGATGTGGTATACAATAAGTAACCCTTTATGAAATTAAAACTACAGTAAAAATTGAGTGTTTGCAACACTGAGTTGAGAATTACTTACACTGAGGAAGTGAAAATACATCTAACTTTTATGTTGTCTTCTCTGTTCAGCTACGTGTGCACACACATACACAGGCACATGATTGTTTTTTCTTGAAAAATAATAATCCTGAATTTGGAATCAGTATGACTTATTTTACCAGTTTGTTATGCTGAAATGATCAGAAGAGCATGTATGTTCGGATGTAAAGAGCAGAATGACGTTCAGTGGCGAGACTGTACAGCTCTCCTCTCCTTGTCAAAATCTTGCCAGATCTACTGATCAGACCTTTTAAATAAGCACTGATCAAAGAGATATTTTAAAAATTAGAGAAACATTAGCATATTGGATTTCCAATTTTATTAGAGAAAGTGTCAGTCATGCAGATTTCTTGTTCCTGTCCTTGGCCTAAATTAAGCACCTCACTGCTTTTTAAAAAAGAAGACTGCAGATTGCTTCATGTGAATTTCACCCTCCCTTGTCAGCTTACGTAGAGCTGTGTGTAAATTTAGCTAAAAGTGAGAACTGAAAGTCCTATTGAACACCTTTTTGATTTGCCCTGTTTGATTTTTTTCTTTATTTTTTCTTTTGCACTTACCAGAAATGCAGATACAAGCCAATGAGGAAGAAAAAACAATGCACATGCAAAATAGTTTTGATGTATTTTTCTCATTACAATGTAGTCAGTATGCTTTTGTGCTTCTTTTCCAGGCTGGTACACACCCCCTAAGGAGGACGGCTAGTACAGACTGTTGCCTTTCCTGCACTGGGACCACATGTCTTAGAGTTTTCTTTTCCTTGCGACCAATATCGTTTTTATCCTGCAAGTTTTTTTTTCCCCTCTCTAAATGACAGTTTGAACTTCAAACCAAATTCCTCATTCATTGACCACCCAAAAACTAGCTCATGGACATGGATATGTTCACCCCTGCCTAAAATTGGAGACTCTTCCTACTCGCAAGGTGTCCTCGCTTCAGTTACTCATCTCAGTACACATCTGTTGTCTGATGCAATTAGTTTTTTTTTTTTTTATGTTTTCCCATGGCAACATTTACCCCATACTCCAGGAAATAAATGGACAAAATATCATCCAAACTCACCCTTTTTATTTTGGCATTGAGCATGTTGAAGTTACTTGCTGGCTTTGAGTTGAAAGGTGCAGCATGGCTTTATCCTCCTGCAGCGGCAGTCCGATGCTTCAGGTGCCAGACTCTGCTTCTCTGGCCACAGACTGGATCTAAGACTGGCCTGCAACATTTCCTGAAATGATGCAGTGGTAGCTGGGAAGGACAGTGGAAAAACTGGTGGTAGGGGGGAAAAAACCCACTGCCTTTTCTACCCTTGGATGGCCTCTGTAATATTCTGCTCATTTATCACCTTTTTAATGCCAAGACCCCTCCTTTTTGGGGGGAGTAGGGGAAAAACTGCTTCTGAGGCTAGTTGCTTTCATACCTCTTATCTTTAAAAGCTTAAAGCCCTGAGCTGGGGAGGAAGATGAAGGGACCTTTGCAGACTTGGGTGGGATAGCCGATTGTGAAGAAGAGCATGCTGCTGACTTAAACTCGGGAGAACACCACCATCGTCACAACAAGCAGCTGGACGACTCTGGAGGAGAGGTTTGGTGTGCGGTTTGTTCGGCAGCATAACGCATGATCAGGCAAAGCAGGGGCATGTTTGGATTGGATCACACTGTAATGTAGTTGATTTTAACTCCACTGTAAACATGTATATTTGTATTTCAGCAAATGGATTTAATTGTTTATAATGTAACCTTGTCTAGGTCTTTGGGCTGGGCAGAGACTATTGCTATATTCACTTGACTATTAATGGCAGGGGCACTGCAACTCCTCAAGACCAATTTAAAATGAAAATAAAAATAAAAAAGTTGCTTCATTGATACTGTTGAAGTATCCGAAGGAAATGAAAAGTACACCATGTTTTAATGTAAGCTTAATGACTACTGCAGTTTTGGTTATTTTTTTGTTTTCTTTTGGGATTTTCTTCCCCTTGGACTTGTAATCCTAATGTGTTTGGCAACAGTGACAGTCCCCGCCCCCACCCCTCCTTTGATTTGATGGCACTTCATAACAACAGTGCTGTTGCGACAGACAGCTGTTAGCAGCATACCAGAGGTTTTCTATTCATATCTAACCACTTAAACTACAGGAACCTCAGTGAGACTATGCAGCCAGGACATGGACACTGCATCATGGAAAACAGTTTGTTGTCATCTGCTTAGTTCTTGAAGGTGGTTCACATCTTTAGTACTATTTAGATGTCTGAGGAGTGACCTTTACCTTTTTGACTTTTCCTTAAACTCATGGCTGCTTTAAAATGCAACCAGAGTTGCAAATTCACAGCAATAGTCTCCACCGTATACCTTCTAGCTTCACACCAGGGAAGATCAACTGGAGTCTGTTCCGTTTCCAGAATATTTGTTCAGGTTTGATAAATATTTGTTCAGATTTGCCACAGGAAAGACTCGGCTATTCCCATCACCACCTCTCTGGTTACTATTCATGACCACTCTCAGCACTGCTGTACCCCTCGGCGTGCTGAGGCTTTGATGTAATGTGAATAATATGCAGAAAAACTCTGTGGAGCATTCCAATTAATGCAGTTACATGTTTGTTGTGGGTGTTCTGTTGTGTGGTTACTTGCATCGTTTAAAGTATATTGTCCCGAGTATAAGGCTATAAGGCTTAGTTATGCTATTTCATACAGTCAGTCCTCATTTTGCAGTTTTATTTTTTTCTTCTTTTTTTCTTTGGATTTCCAGGGTGATACAAACCTCACACAATGGGTGGATGCTTATAAACAAAGCTTTATCATGTTGAGCACGTGTGACATTTGTTTAGACTTGCAGGATACAACAAATAATCCATTCTCATTTTTATCAACCAAACTACGGTCTTTGGCATGGTTGTTAGCTGTTGTAGTGTACTAATCACCTCATTCTGGTCACATCGTTGAGCCCACCTCTGCATTCCCTGGAGAAGCAAACTCAGGAATACATACTGCACACTCGGCTTTCCTAAGGATTGGTTCAGAATATCATCACAAAGGCAAGATTGAATGTCTCAATCTTTTTCTTTTTTTTTTTTTCTTCTCCTCATTTTTAAATGACGCCCTTGTTTTACCTGTAGACCTTGTGGTGTGTTTGGCTGTCGCATTCCACACACTTATATTGTTATTAAGGCTAAAGATTACTAATTGAGTGTTTTTGAGTGATCAGATATGTGAAGCGGAGATGGCTCCAACCCTCAGATCAACCTGAGCTTGATGAGGGGTCCAGAGCACAGCTACCCCTTTCTCTTTGATATTGCTGTATTTTGCATGTCAATATATCAGTGGGTATTATTTTTTCCCCCCCAAGCTGTGGAGACAGAGTGGTTGTGTTGGGTGGCTAGAAAGGGTAGATTTATCCATATTTTCATGACTTGTTTACTTGTGGTTTTCCTACTGCATCAGTGCACAGGTCAGATACCATGAGACATGCGGACTAACTGGTTATCTGTCCTGCTTGGATTACCTTTACAGAGGTCACGATGGTTCTTAAGAAAAGCTGAAGCTGAGATTTGTGTGCCATCAGAGCCATTGTAATCCCACATCATGAAGCTGATCTTTGGAATGGTGTCGTATTCGCTTATTGAGCACTGAATAGCTTCTCTTACACCAACACATGTCTGACTAACAAGGACTTCTCAGCTTAGACAAGCGACACATTGGTCTGAGACCTGACCTAGCCTGATACTGGGTTTGTTACCTTGCTTCATTAACTGCGGTGGCCGGGTTATAAAGTTATGCACTGTAAGCATGCTTTGGTTTGGTTTCTTTTCTTCCATTGCAAGGGTGATTTTGACAATGTAAAGTAATTTGTAAACTTGCATCAAGTTTATGAATAAAGACTTTTATGAAATATTTACTGATTCTGTTCTCATTAATAGAATACATTGAGAAACATGGAAGGTTAATTTATCCAAAACGAGAACATCAGATAGTATTGATTGATTAACTGATCACTGTATTTAATATACAGCTTGTAAAACTGATCAGCTGTTTACAGAGAACTGAAATTCAAACTCTACCTTTTGTAATTTGCCATAAGAGCCATTAGATGTAACATTCAAACCTCTGATACATGAAGGAGTTTCCATGATGTTTAAATGCATTTGTTACATCTTCCAGTAGATGGTGATGTTTACTACAGTGCTGCTTTGTCACAGCTTAACTTTGCCATGTAAAAATGCAGTACTTGCTTATTAAACTAAACTATATAGTACCTGCATTACTTACACTTTAATCATTTAAGATGAAACCTCACATCTAGAAATGACTGATGAAATTCATCCAGTTGAATTACTTAAGAAGGTGGAATAAGTCAGTGTAGTCTAACAGCATGGTTGCCTTGGCATACATATGTGCTTCAAACTTTTAGAAAATTGTATATGTGCAAATAATTTATGTAGAAAAATATGAGATTTTAATACAGATCCTTAAACTGGCAAAATCTTTTTCCGCAAGAAAACCTCAGGGCATCTGTTTATAAAACCAAATTCAAGAAAAGCTTGACTTATACAATAAGGAAAACAAATACACCCCTCATTGGATAGACGACTGGACTTCTTTGTCCACATTAAGCTTCTCTTTGGCACTGGTCTGTAGCATCGTCCCCTACGCTAATGTCTTAAGGGTTGTGCTGGACAATTACATGAACTGGTTTTATCCTCTATTGTTTGAAAACACCTCTCACCTCTTCTTGACATTACACTTTCTGTTTGTGCGTGTTGCGTCATACCACTAGATGGTACTGGAGCACTCCTACAACTTCAGGCTAATGTCGTTTTTTTCCAAGTCAATCAGGATATCAGGAAGTCCTGCAGGCTTGTAACATCAGTCAGCAGTCGGTGCTTCATTATAACAATGACTCCAGTTCTTACCATCTCTAGCTCATTTCTTTCAAGGTTGAATGAATGAAAAATGAGGTCATTTATTTCAGTGATAGATAGGAACAGGCCTTGGGATACAGTTTTCTATGGACCTGGATAACTCGTATCCTCCCGCCAGTGTGTTTTAAGGTATATATACTTGTGATGGGCTGGCAAGTACTGATGTCATAGATGTCAGATCTGGGATAAATAGCTGATCCATTTTTATCTATTTTATTCAGCTTTGGTTGACAGAAATCATGACCTATTGAATGTTTGGTCAGTGCCGTTGTTGCAACCTAGATGGCTATTGACATCAGAAATCACTCAAATCTCAAACCAGAACGCAGTTTAAGAAAATCTACATCAAACTGAAAAATAAACCGTAATAAGAGAGAGAGAGAAGTTAGGAGTAGAGCCCTGAATTTCACCAATGAAAGGCTAATTGCCCATTATTGCAGTCATTATTTTTGCTTATTTGTGGGTTTGGCTAGTTGGCCTTATTATCCACTTTCAGCCAGTCTATTTGTCCAGCCTGTCGCTTGCTTCAGATTACAGCACCATGAGAGACCAACAAGACTCTGGGTCTGGAGTAGAGGGCCTGTGCATCTAATTAACTTTCAAGTGAGACAAAAAAAAAAAAAAAAGATAAGCAGACTTTTCATCCTTCACTCGGAGCAAAGGCACAGCTCATGGTGGGCTGCATTTAAAATCAGCTGGAGCTGATTGATTGCCAACGGCTGAAAGGCTGCATCCATCAGAACTTGTTTCTCACTGCTCCGCCTTCTACCTGTATATAAACCTGAATCTGTATGTATATAATGTAAATACAAATGTAGTTTGAAGGTATCAGAGGAGCTGTGAGCTTTTGAGGCTTTTGCTTTGTCAGTAATCCAACCACTGAAAGTAAAGTCTATATAAAACTAGATTTTAGCATAGCATACAGGCTAATATATTTCTCTTTTTAAAAGAAAGGCAACAAAGAGGCAACAGCTACCTTTAAGGTACATATGTGCTTTAAAGACATGACAATCTTTTTAAAAAAAAAAAGAAGATTTTGATCTAAAGACAAATCTAAACTTTTAACTCCCTGTGGAAGAAGATGTTTTGCATTAACATTTTCATTATAAAGATAAAACGGATTGTAAAATCCTAATCGACACCTCATCTACCTGCCAATAATGTGCATGGTTGACTTTGTCTTAAACTCTGGGAAAGTGTGCAAAGAATATTTGCACATAACTTCTCAGATCAGCCCCAAAGATACTTTAAACAGTGCAGCAGCACCATCAAGTGTTTTTGTAGACTGATGGTACCTCCTGGTGTTACAAGAAACAATTTTATAGTGGTGTGCGTGAGCCTTGTTAGAGTAGGAAAAAAAACAAAAAAACAGGCACACTGCTGCTGTAATGATGTCCATCTTTGAGAGAGGAAGCAGCCCACACTCATGGTACAGATCACCTTGGGGACAACAAGGCAGGTGTCACCCACACACACACAATACTTATTAACCTTTAAAATCACCACAGCTCACATGTTTCCGCTGAGTCAGAACTGATTTGAAAGTTTGGCCCTTTTGACATAAATGACCACAAACATTTCATCAAATAAAAAAGTTCAGATTGCAAGACCGAAGAAAAAGATGATCCACACAGTAAATGATGACCAAATAGTATGTGTGTGGAATGAGTTGGTGCTAAATAAACGTCATGTGACAGAGAAATCTAGCAAACTGAATTTACACAGTTTGTTGTCATGACTGAGGGAAACGGGAGAAGAGAGACACATTATTTAATTGAGCTATAACAACTGGATTGCCATTGTCAATCTACATTTCTAGAAGCAACACATATGGATATTTTCAATGATTCTCAGCAAAAGGAGTGTAATATATCTTAAGCTTAAAAATCTGATACAGAAAATCAAAAAATAAATGAATCTGTTTCATGAGCTAGTTGAACTCAGTAAAAATATGTCTGTTAACATCGTTTATTTACCTACCTTCACATGTAACATTTTTCCTTGAAAATCTCAAATTTTTTTGTAAATATGAGTTTGATTAGTTAACTTAGTTTCGGGAGCGGGACCACCCCTCTACCACACCTCTAATAACCAGGGGAGCCTTCTTATACTTAGTTCACTTTGTCAACTCTGTCTCGTTCTCTCGACTTCACTCTTTCCCATCCTTGTTCTCTGTGTCGTCCATTCTGCCTTCACAATTGCTCCCATTTGCTGTCTTTTTGCCAAGCGTTCGATTCTCGGGCAGAGTGTCCATGTGCTGGTTTCCTGAAGACCTGAGACAACGATCTGAGTCTCACTCACTGGCTCGCCACTTCGCCACCTCAGATGTCCACTCTACATCCTCCTTCCCTCAAACTCAGATAACTTTAAGCTTACAGTTGTGACGTGGTTCTTCCCCGTGAATTACACTTTTAAAGTTTGTCCTGTGGTCACCTTGACTGGATGTTACTGACAGCGAAAAGGAAAAAACATCAACGCATGCACCATCATATTGTCTGCAATTTGGAACATATACTGTATGTTTATAGCCCTTATTTCAGCCATTTCCCCATCAAAAGTAGTGTCTCTCAGAGTTTTTAATAGACGCAGTTAAAACAAGCTGATTAAATCCTTTCCCAATGCCAGTTGCAGCATTTTGACCAGTGGCAGCTCTGATGTATTCACAGAGCTGTGGTTATGTCCGTTAACTACCACCTCTCAGGAAACAAGCCTGTAAGCCATGACAAAATAACGGATGACATTATTAGACTGTACCTTGCATACCGTGTTGGCAAACTTTTGAATCATCATAACTTTTTGACATAATTAGTTTCTTATTGTTAACTCAGTTAAAAGTCCCATATTCTGAAAAATTCACTTTCTAAAGGTTTTCTAACAGTCATATGTGTCCCCAGGACAGTGTATGAGGCTCAGGAGTTAGAAAATCCTGTCACCGCGCTCTCTCTTCCTTGCTCCAATTTTCAGGGAATGTGTGCTCAAACGGGTGTGCCTGAAATCTTTCCCCCTAGTGACGTTGAGAAGGGAAACAACCACTCCCGGCATAGTCTATGCAGCCATGGACCCGCCCCCCTAGCTAGCTGGGCCCGTCCTCTAAAATCTCAGAGCGTAGGCCATTGTTTCTCCTCACAAACCCTCCAGAATGGCGAAGCTAAGAGTGAAGCACGGCGGTTGCTCTGCTAATGGCTGCATCAACTAGCACAAAAGTCTGTGTATAGTTCTTTGATCTGAGCCCCTGAAGACCCAGTGGATGGAGTTCATTTTTGATGGATATTTACCCCGAAGACTTCCCGAAGTTTTGTATGTATACGCCCAGCATTTTAAGGATGACTGTTTTCACAACTTGGGTGCATATAATGCAGGCTTTGCCAAACAACGGAAGTTGAAGCATTTATCGGTACCAACTGTTCGTGATACATCTGTAGGAACTGCTAGTGATTTCGTTGCTTTACTGTGTAGGCCTGCTTAGCCTGCTAACCTGTAAAAATGTTAGCACAGCAGCTAACAAATCTCGGTCACTGCTGCTAACGTTTGTGTCCTTGAATGATGCAAGAGTCATTATTACCGGAGACATTCTCCAGGACCGGGTTCTTGCTTGCGGTCTAACTCCGGTTTTCAGCGCTGCAGCGTTTGTTTACTCTCGACTAAACTATTATGGGCTGTTTGGCTGAGAAAGCGCAAGCTGTCAATCACCCCGGGAACGGTGCGCGTGGTGGAGTGATGGTGCGGAGCCATCAGCTATTCGGCTCCCTGAACAGCCTGCCCACTCGGAAGGAGCTGTTCTCAGAAGAGGGAAAATAAGGGGTTGACGGAGAAGCTACTGCCTTCAAAGCAAAGGTTGATCTGATCGAACTATGGCTCTGACAGTTCATTGAGATATCAAAAAATTGTTTCAGATTGGGAACAAAGTGCATAATATGGAACCTTTAAAATAAATAAAAAAGTTTAAGCTCATTTTCATATTCTGGTATTTGAATCATTTAGTTCCCATGATTTTGTCCTTTGGTTGCCGTCTTTGACAGAGTCTTCGTCTTAAGTCAATGATCCGTAACGCTACGTTTTAATATTTGATGTGTTCTATAAATGAACTCGACTTTTTCTGTTCATAAAAGCATGTATTTTATTCCATGTACATCAGACCATGAATTAATTATTCATGATGAATGCTGTTTAAGAAATTGCCTGTGCCATCTCTAAACCGAACTGCAAAACAAAGTAAACTCTGAAACACTCAACTAATTGTTTGCAAACACTGAATGCCCTTCACTTCCTGTCATTTTCAGTAATCAATCAAAACCTAAAGAATCATTATTCATTCACATCTTCAAAAAGTGAAACATTCCCTTTGCTTTGCTGAAGTTGCTGTCAGGTTCAGTTTTTATTTGACTGACTCTACTTACCTCTGTAGTAGGGCAGCAGGTCGAGGAAAGCTTGCCGGACTTTCTCCCCTGTGAGCGGCTGAATGTCCTCCAGCCTATCCAGCAGCGGGCCAATGGAGTAGTACTGAGCCTCCCTGTGTACTGCTCTCACTCGGTCCTGATGGGGAAGCTCACCTTCCCGCAGGAAGTTCAGGATCTCCCTTTGGATGGAAAAATTTTGAGTAGAATCAGATGAATCCTTCTTTAAAACATTAGTGGAAAAGTAAACCTTTGATAAATCATAAGTGATAAGTGCTTTAACCTATCATACACATTCATACCCCAATAGACACATCAGGAGGAAAAGAGGGGTTCAGTGTCTTGCCCAAGGACACTTCGACGTGTAGTCAAGGGAAGCCTGGAATTGATCCACCAACTTTCTGGTTGGCAGACGACTGCTCTTTCTCCTAAGCTACAGCCTCCCCAATTATTAAATCATATAATGATTTAGACTAGATTAAAATAATAATTCCTGTTTAGGTAACAAATTTCTGACTTATTGACTATTATTATCATTCATTCATTCATTCATTCATTCATTCATTCATTCATTCATTCATTCATTCATTCATTCATTCATTCATTCA
>JBBBVU010000001.1:27272593-27284795 GCA_037177055.1 Atherinosoma microstoma | reverse complement strand
ATCCATCCATCCATCCATCCATCCATCCATCCATCCATCCATCCATCCATCCATCCATCTTCTTCCGCTTATCCGGAGCCCCGGGGGGCTTTTTTGTCTAATCTTTAAATAAACCATAATAACTATCTTATTCCATGTGTAATTGGATCGCTATTTCTTACAAAGAGGCGTTTAGCATCAGACCATAAGCTTCTACTGGAATTAGATAAACCAGGACTTAGATGGTAAAGAGGAATCCACAATGCTTTTACCATTCATTTCCGCATAACAGAAGAGAAGCTGGGGAACAGGGAGGACTATGAGGGACTCATGTGATGCCAAAGGGTTTTGCTTTTGCTTCTGCTAGAAAATGTTTTTTTTCCAGGGATGTTTGCTAATATGTTCCTCAAGATGACTCATTTTTGCCTCAAGTAATATATCATTTTCATTCATTATCAGCCAGCTGTCAGCAATGTAATCATCTTGAAGATGAAAACATTAAGTTTCCTGCTTGTACAAGTCAGTAGTTTAGAGCAGATCACACTAAAGGGACGATGGAGATGGAGATTCTCAGTCATCCAGATTATGGCCATTTTAAGAACTTAGATAAGGGCAAATGAATTTCTTGTGTCTTGAAAATTATTCACTTTTCATGTTTTGTCTTTTGTCAGAATAAAGATGAGGCATCTTATTTAAGCTCTTCAGGTTGTGTGAATCCCAGAGAGTGGCCAGCATTTACCACTGGGGCAGAAAACATTTGCCTCTCTACCAGATGAGGAACTGAATGTTTTTTTCATGCAATTTTAACAAAATGATAATAAAAACAATGGTGGGTAGTTTTTGTTCCACAGTTTGCAGACTACGCCACAGCTTGAAGCTTGAACTTTTCTGCCTTTTTGTTGCAAAATTGTTCATTCATGTGAAGGGCTTCAGGCATTGCACTTGAAATATGTTTTATGAAAAGTTAAACAGATTTGTGATCAAAATGTTTTTCTATAAGCTTACTTAGAAACAGAAAGTTGCTATCAAGAATATTTGAATCTAAATTACTATTCTTCAGAAGGGGCCTCACCATCGTTGTTAAAGGCTGATGGGAAGACACCCGTCTGAAGAGAGCAATGTGCTATATTTAAAAGCTCAGGCTCAAAGAAACCATAAAATGTTTTTAAAGAGATGTGGGAATGGGGTCTAAAAGGCAGGTTGTTGGGTTTAGCTGGGAGAAAACTCAACCAAGCATCTTTGCGTCAACCAGAACAAAACTCTCCAGTGTTTCCCCAGGTAAAAACAATGCTTCAGATCTGTTAAAATCAGCATGTTGTTGAGATAAAAGGTTTGATCTGATAGCATTGATTTTATTTCTGAGGTGGTCTGCAAAGTCCTCACATGCAGCATCTGATGCTGGTATGGAGGACTTATTGAAATCTGCTCAGATCGATTGTTTTGAAAAGGAATCTAGGATTGCTTTTGTTGTCTGCAATGAGATTAAAAAAGTGGAGTGTTCTGGCTTGTTTTACTGTTTTATTGTAGACTTTGAGTTGCTCTTTAAAAATTTCTAGGTGAATAGTTAATTTAGTTTTCCTCCAAAAATACATCTTGAATAAAAGTAAAATAAAGAAGAAAAACTCCTATCCTGAGAACGAAGGCAAGTATCATCAAAATGCCCATCATTTAGAATTTATCATTCAAATTTTCAGGTTGCATATATTTTGTCACCTCCACTATTAGTATGTAAGTTTATATCCATTTTCCAAATTGGCTTTACCTTCTTTATACTATAAAGTTTTGTGGAGGATTGTAGACTATTCCAGCATCCACTAAGACCAGAGGATGATTGCTTCTCCATCACAGGGCTAACACAGAAAAAGACAACATGCACAATCACAACCAAATCAGACTAAACAATACTGTCAGCATGTTCTAGACTGTTAGGGAAAGGCAGAGCACATGCAGAGGAGTTTTGAGTTGTTACATATAACGAATGTAAGAGAACAAATGATGAAACTCAGTTTTCATCATATAATGACTGTTTTAATCAAATCTGCTTTAAATCATTTATCATTTTATAATTTTACTTCTTTTTTAAAATAAATTCATGTCCACTTATACTGCTCCATTTATGATTCGCAAGCATTTTTGAAAAGACACAGAAGTATGACCGTACATCAGCAGGTCTGTCTACAGTCTAGACTGTTTTAAGACTAAAGGCTCCACAAGGAGTTTATGCGATAAAAAGGCTTTATTGGAAATTCTGTGTGTTTGGTTTCCTGCTTGGAATTATCAATTATGTGAAAACGCTGAAACAGCAAGTGAATACAAGAAAAAAAAAGAGTATCAGTCCTCCATTTAGGATGCCTTTTACGTTTGCTCTGATGGCATATTGTGTAGATTTAAATAACGTACATGAATTTGGTCGTACCCCCCACACTCCTGCATGTAGAACACAAGGAACAGACAAATAGGGTGTGAAACCATTTTCAAATTTGCACACAAATGCAAAATATTTGCTCCTCCACAAAAGATGCCTACTGTAGCTGCAGTGTAGCATGCAATTATTAACAGGCCAGAATTATATTGAAAAGGGGAAACATATCATTTTACCAGTCCCATGCACAGACAGCAGATAAACATGATAATATTTGACGTCTTCATTCTTTTATATGTACACCACGCTGTGTATTGTTCCTCCAAAGCACATCAGCAGCTCTTTTCCTGGTGCGTTTTTCAGAGTGGATTATCCTATTTCCTTTTTTTTTTTTTTCTCAACCCCCCCTTTGTCCGCTACCTGCCAGCTCCATCACCTTGCCCAAGGGTGAATCCTACTCCGTGACCCTCCTGATAATGATTTTGTTTGACTTCAATCTGGTCTCCATTGTTCCCTAATATCATTTTAAAATAATAAAAAAGAAAATTGCATTAACAATTTGTATCCTGTGGTTAGCAATTACAAAGGAACAGAAAATAATAATAATAATAATAATAATAATAATAATAATAATAATAACAAAAGGAACTGTTTCGTTATTATCTCTTTCCAAAATTTCTGTTTGTCTTTTTCTGTCTGTTTTCTAAAAACAAGTCTTAACATGAATAAGGTTTATTATGTTTCTTTTTTCTGCCATTAAACTGGTGTACTCACTTTTCTCCTGCTGGCAGTGCTCACACACATATACATAATGAAGACCACCCATAGGTAGGGAAGTGCTGCTCACAAGGGCAGAGTGGGAACACAGACAGAAAGAAATAGGAGGACATGAGGAGGAAAGAAGAGGTATCTGTGCAGAAGGTCATGTTATAAAAGATGTCTCCTTGCATTTAGACCTTGTTCTGGTAATCTGCACAGAAATGCCACAGACCTGAAAATTATAAGTTCAACAATTCAGCTATTTCAGAGGGAGTCATCCATCCACGCAGCCTTGGGTGAGAACCACAAAGAAAGAACGAAAGAGCTTGTCTTCACTATGAAGAATTGATGATTCAGCTTAATAGGCCTAAAACCTGCCTTTAACATTCAGACCAAAACTTCAACTGATGTTTACACACAAAGAAACCTTTTGTGAACATTTTTCAGGTCAAGTGCATGATGTACATGCCGTGCAAAACTGGAAGGGCTCAAGATATTCACCTGGCTTCCAGATCACCTGATACCATAGAAGCAAGTCACATCCACAAAGACCCCAAACCACAACACACAAGCCCCAAAGGGTATATTGATCACTTCTAAATGCTCCAAGACACCCTTTGATAATCTTTGCCCACACCGTGATTGAACAGAGTTGCTTTGAAAGGATGAGGAGCACCTATTTAACCCTTGTTTATTACCTTTTCAGGTCATCGGAGGACAAAAAAGTCCCCTCCCAAAACCTGCTATTAAAAATGAGAGAATAATGTTTTTTTCCACTTTTTTCTCTCATATCTTTCAATCATTTACTGTCCAAATGAAAAATATCAAATATGTAATCATTCAAATTATTTGTAACCCTTTAGATGCCAATTTTCTAACACAGTCACTATTCTTATTAATCAAAAGGCACAAAATAGTGAAGTTTTTTGAGGGTAGCAAATCATTAATCTGAGTCTGCCAAAAAAAACAACAATGCAGCTAAATCTTTTTTCTTTTCTTTTTTTTACTAATCTTTAGTTGATCTAAGACTGATCTTTACATATAATTTAACGGGTTAAAAATTATTTGAACGATTTAAGTTTTGGTATTTTTGCTAAGAACTGAAGATAATTGAAACATCTAAGCAAAAATAAGTGGGGAAAAAACATGATATCATTTCTTGAGAGCAGTTTCTGAACAATTACTTTTTTTGTCCTCCGATGACCTGGAAGGGTAGTAAATGGTGATCTGTTGACCTTTGAATAAAATTAAATGGGAATTTTAAAGTTCTTCAAGAGAAACGCTTTCTTGCAAAAAAAAAATCATCTGATATGAGGCAACACAACAAAAGTGTTGGTGGCCAAAAGTTGAGAGAATAATTACCTAACAGGACAAAAAAGTCCAGGATTTCCTACAGGGTTAATCATGGGCGTGTGGGTTTGTCCTCTCGTGTTAAACAGACACGTTTTACTGTATACGAATACGTCACTTCTTAATGGACAGTTCAGTTCTTCATGATGACGCGGGGTAAAAGCCCCTTACCCTAATTCTGGCCACACCTTTTTAGTACATATATAATTCTATTCCCTAAGGGTAGGCCAATCTTACAATACACGATTAAAGGTCAATCAACTGATACAGTGCTGGATAAAAGTCCACCCCCATACTATCAGACAGGCTTTTGAAGTGAGTGCTGATAAGAGACTGGATGGACCTCTTCTGTTTGAAGGGCATAGTGCCCATGATTTTAAAAAAAATTTGATTTATTGAAACGCTAAAGGTTCAACTATCATTTACAGAGACATGAAGTTCATCCGAAAGGTTACAGCTGTTGTTTGTTTCAAGCTGAATGTCCTTCGAATGTCGACCCATCCTACAACATCCAGCTACAATGTTTGTTATGGAGAATAAATCATTATGTAATATTTAAAGAAGCCGTATGTGAACATGATCTAGAAACATCACCCATTTAAAGTGAACTGCAGCAAAGTGGAAAATTGTTCAGTGGTCAGACAAATAGAATTTCTTTAAAAATCATGGGCTTTTCAAACTGAAGAGGATCATCCAGCCTGTTATCAGCACTCAATTCAAAAGCCAAGCTATCTGATGGTATGGGGGTGCATTAATGACTATGGAAATGACAACTTGCACATCTGGAAAAGCATCATCAATGCTGAAATGTATCTGTGGGTTTTAGAGATGCATATGCTCCCATCCGGACAACTTTTTTCAGGGAAGCCCTTGCATATTTCAGCAAGACAATGCTAAATTGAATACTGCATCTATTACAAGAGAACAACTTCATGGTAGGAGTTCAGGTGCTGGACTGGCCTGCCTGCAGTCCAGACCTTCATCCAATGGAAAAGATTTAGAGCACCATGAAATAAAAATTTCAACAAAGACTGGACTGTTGAGTAGCTAGAATCCTGAACAAGGCAATAATGAAATAGTATTCCTGTCCCAAAGGTCTTCTCAGCTCCCAGACATTTACAGACTGATGTTAAAACAAAAAGGATATTTGATCCTCCACCACCATTCTTTCACCCTAATGACTTTGATAACTGTATGATAACGGTGGTGCACTGATGCCTGACTCAAAGATGGTCTGAGAAAAAAAGTGAAGTGGACTTCTTTGTAACCAGTCTTAGTGTTAAGTATTCAGTTCAGTCTATTTTTGAATTTCTTATGTATTTGTAACTTAACACTTTTTAGTGAGACATTTCAATAATGTTTTAATCTTTACATCTTTTTTTAGACTCATAGATGTCAGCAGAAACTTTACATTTTCATGCTGCATGTTTTACAGGCAGAAATCCCATCCTCCTGGTTTAGAAGAGGAGGGAGTACCTAAGAAAAGAGAACCCATGGGATCTGTCGAGTCCACTTAACTCTGCTTCTATGTCTGGGTAATTACACCTGAAATTGGAGGAGCTAAGAACACCTATAACCTCACATCCCTATAATTTCTCTGCAGATCCTTCACATGAACACACACTGTATGAATATACACACACAAGATTGATAAGCTGTGGCAGACATGTGCATGCACAAGCACACACAAACAACCATAAATACTAAAGTGACCTTTTTTTTCTTTGCATTTTGTTTCCTCTCCCCTTTGCTGTCCATTTTACCGCCTACTCGTTTTTTCCTATTTCCTCTGGCCGGCTCTGTATCTATTAGGTTTGACACTTCATTCTGCTTTTTAATCACCTCTCTCTGCTTTGTCCTTGTGGAGCCAAATAACTTCACCGGTGATGGTCATAAAACCCATACATTCCCTGTCAAGAACTGCATAGGAGACCAAATCTTATATAGTGCATTATAGTGCATTCAGGGACGTGGTTATATACAAAAATCAAAAATACATGCGTTTCTGCATTGTGAGAAGTGAACAGATGCAAACAACCATTGTTCAACTTGGATAAAAACAAGTGTGAGACTTTGTCACAACAGTCTATCAGATTTGAGATTCTTCCGATGACCCCTTGTATTCTATGATGGACCAACTTGGAACTAGAATTTGCTGCTTCAGGTATCCGCTAGCTCATGTTTCTTTGCAACAATGTTAAATGTACATACATGACAATCCAGTCTGTATGTCTGCTAAATTAGTTATTATATAATATATATATCATTAAAAAAATTTTTTTTTTTTTTTTTTTTTTAATTTTGTGTTAGATGCTCCTCTGGAGAGGTCTCACTATTCCAGCTCCTTCAAGACACATTACATAATTTTCTCACCTTAAAACTCTGCATTCCGAACTCATTTGATGATACAGTGACATCTATTATGTGCATTTCTGGAGCCGTTGCAGGTCAGCAGCCTCCTAAGGCTTAAAACCACACCATACAACTTTTTCTTCCGGGACGCTGTGAGTTTTGCTTTACATGCTTTGCATGTTTTACATGTTTACACGTCACATGCTAGCAAGCGGATAAAAACAAACTGTTATATTTGAATCATAATTTTTCAAAAATTATTTTTGGGAAATTACAAAACACCTATTAACCACTTGCAGTTCAACAAGCTAAAACCTTGTCAGATACATGACAAGATACAATGAGATCATCACAAAGACTTTTATATATAATATAAAATATGATAGATATTTATATATTTATATATTATATATTTGTCTTTTATACCGGTTTCATTCAGACAAACGTTCCGCTCTTTTACCGGCTAGCCCCCATGTCATAAGAGTGGAAATGTTACGGCACATCACTTTGCCTGAATGCAAAGGAAATGTTCCTGACAAGCCGCAACACAAAAACGTCTTACCCTGTCTCGAAAACCAACTTATCCGGAACATTTCCCCATATGTGAACTTAACCGCGACATTAAAAGTCTGCGAGGAAGCGATATGTTTGAAAAGACAACTCCGGTAAAAGAAGGGATGGACTTTACCGCACATATTCTGCAATCTGCAAGTCTGAAAGCGGCTTTATAGACAGGTGGCACATCCTAACAACTTTGCAGTCTAAGAGTACATGTGAATCTGATGTTTCTCTGATGGGAAATCTCTAAAGAACTTTAAAAAAAGTTGAGAAAACTGTTTAGAAGACATCGGTGCATGAGGGTCCAAACTCGTTATCCCATATATATATATATCTATGTATATATGGATGTCAGAAGTAAACATGGCTAAGGTGCAACGTATGTGAAGATTACCACACTCAACCCACTTTCCTGATGGGCAATGTTTGAGTTATGAACTGCTGCAAAAACACCACCACCAGAGTTCAGGATGACTTTCCCACTCCTTTAACCATGTGTTTCACTCTTAGAATACATTTAGCAAATTTCTCTTTTTTTTCCCCACATGCAAAATCCTGCCAAAAAAAGTCAAAAGATGATTGAATAATTTGGCAAATCAAATGGTGTCAAACTGGTTTCTACAGTTGAATCATTCAATTGCACACGCACACAGGCATAAATTATTCATTTGTAAGTATTAATATTTACAATGTGCCATGTGTATCAGTGTGTGTGTGTCAAGCGATCACTCATGTGAGAGGGTTAGCGTTGACATGTCTCAATGAATACACTGAAGATTGTCACATATAACATGTGTCACATGGTATCTCTGCTGACAACTGAGAATTGGTCCCATTCATTCAATGTTCATGCCTCAGGCCTTGGCCTCCTGACCTGGGTCACATATATCTGTAACATGACAGAAGCCTCATGCCTTATATTGATGCATTCCTCAGATTTTGCTCCCTCCACCCCTGTCACTGATCTGAAATAAAACTAAATAATTTTTTTTCCCAGTGTGGCACATTGCTAGTGGTGCGACACCAAGTCAAATATGTGCATTTAAAGTCTCAATCTCAGTGTGGCTCCACCAGTAACACCCGCAGGCGCTAGCGCAAGCACTGCCACATTGTGTCGACTGAAATCACTCTTATCTCACTCCGGAGAATGTCCTTGGAGGGGAGCAGCCAGGGATGGAGGGAGGCAGACAGAGGGTGTTGGGGATGTGGGAAAGGGGGTGGCTATGCTTTGGGGACTGCAGATATTAGTATTCCTTGCTCATCTGTGACCGGGCTGAAAAGGTGGGGAGGCACAGGAGCAAAGCTGAGGCACTACAGAGGATTTGGCAGAACTGTGGCAAAGATTCAGAAATCAAAGATGCAAAATGACCAGATCTTTGCATCACTTGTGGCTGTTTGGTGCTTCCACCTGTACAGCAGTGCCTCAGTTCAAGTCTGATATCATATTCTTGATTCTTTTATCTCTGACCATCCTGTAGAAGCCAAACACAGAAATGTTTTTTTAGATTGATGGCAAATCAAATATCTATTGATCAGTGGAATTTGATTATTGGAGTCTGTAAAGATTTGAAGGAACAACTAGAAAAATAATCAAAACATCCCTCTGCCTGCATGCTCTCATATGACCTGCATCCATTTATACCAGATAATCACATTTGCAAGTTTTCTCTCAGTCATTCTGGTGCCTTTATCATTGTGTCTCCTTTGTTTTCTTTCAAAGAAATGTGATCACTGTAAATAAATCGTTGACTGTGGCTTGATCAAACAGAACTGTGAGCATGCACCTCTGCTTCTCTTTCATGGTCAATGAAGTCCCTTCAGATTCAGGTCTATGTTCAGTGTTGTGTCAACCCACTTAGCTGATGATCTCAACAAGAATGATTCAAAAATCAATGCAACAGTAGACACCTACTATACCTAATCAGGTTCATCAAAATGGTCGTTTGACCCAAAACAACTGCTCCACTCATCTGTCTGCTGCAGAAACACACGTTTATTGGCGAGGGATGAGCAAGATGTGATCTCAAAAATGAGATACGGACCATGTAAATAATCCCACAGCATCACTATTGATCTGGTTGCAGAGCTAAGTGGCTCAAAAAGCCTCTCCTACATCATTTTACCATTAGTAAACATAATGGCTTTCACTGAGCCTGTACTTTTCTTCATATAAACATGCATGTTCATGCACACACATACACACTCACACAGACTTATCCGATCATGTGTCACTCTAGAAGTTATTAGCTGAGGAGCAACTGGCATTACCATGTGGTGGGATGACGTGTATGACTGTCAGGGACACAATATTGGGGAAATCAATGAGATGATCAACAGAATATCTATCAATTACTGTTTTTATGGTTGATAAATTATTCAGTACATTTATTTGGTGATATACAGCTTTCTGAAATGTGACACGCGTCTTTGTTTCCTGGAAAACTTTTGATTCCTTTAAGCAAAACCCTGACTTCAGACTGCTTTCATAATTAGTTATTGTCAGGTCTGTATATTTTATGTTGAATGCTTTGCATCTGTATTGTTTTGAACAATTCTCCTGTGGGAGAGGAGCTGGAGTGCACAGAATCACCCACAGGGAGAATCCGCTTTATTATATGTTTTTGTCTGAATAAACAACGAGCAACTCTAGAGAGATAAAGGGCATCGCAGCAGCTTAATTCCTAATCGAAACAAAGCAAAAGCCCACAGCTTCCACAAACATTCACTCATTAGCATGAATGTCTGTTTCATGGCAGTAGTAGCTGAGATATTTGATTTAAAAACAGTCATCAGTTTAATGGTGCAGATTCAGATACAGTGTGTGAACTTCATCAATCAATCAATCAAACTTTATCCATATAGCACTTTTTCATACATAGAAATGCAACTCAACGCAATTTTACATTAAAAATGTAATGCACAACAACCCCCCCCCCCCCAACACACACATAAACACATGCACACACACACAATCAATGTTGCAGAATCCTGAGTCCTAACCCTCACCAACTGCATCAGGGAAACTAAGACACCGGAAGTTTAACTAAAAGATATTAAGAAATAAAAGATATTGAGCGGAGGTTAGGAAAATTTAAACAAACACAATACAATAAAATAAAATAAAACGAAATATTAATTATAGTGTAAAAAAATCTTCAATTAAAAGCTTTACAAACAAGTCTTAAGCATTCTCTAGAAAACTCCCAGCTGCCCTCACTTTGTCTGGAAGGCTGTTCTATAGGCGAGGACCATAAAAACTAAAAGACACCTCTCCATATCTTTTGGTCACCACCTTAGGAATAGACCAAAAACCAGCCCCCGATGACCTGAGGGCTCTGGAAGGTTCAGAGAACTGAAAGTATTTCAAAATCAATTCGTAAAAGCACAAGAAGCCAAGGCAGAGATTGCTCCCACTGCATGGATGGAAGATTCCACAGACGGTACATTCATATTGACCATAACCATGATATCAAAAAGTTGCATTGATTAAGCCTTGAGGAAATGTTGTTAATCAATTTCTTTCTGTCTTTTCACTATCCATGGAGTGTAGTTGTTATTTTTGCAACTTTAGAACTGTCATAGGTGAGAGCATCGCTGCACCTCTTTACACCATGTTATTGCTGTGAAGATTATTGATAAAAATTAATAGTATTACTTACGTTTTGCATAGAGCACATTAAAATAATTTATTTGATACTTATTTTGGTGAAAATCGGATGTTGCAGAGGCTCTGTTGTGAATGAATGTACAAAATTTCTCGGTAATCTGTCTCTTAGTTGATGGTATATTTGACTGTCTTGTTTGTAGTGCCAGAGCAAGTAACTTACAAACGTAATGACTGACTGACTTTGCATTTCAGTGCAATCATAGCTGAGACACAATCAATCAATCGATTGAGGAAAATCTAATTAAGTTTCAACCATTTTGCATGCATGCACAGACTTCTGTGGGGTCTTTTCAGGCATGAAATAAGCTACAAACTTAAACAGGATGACCCATGCTGTCATAAAAAGGCTTAAAGTAAAAGATTGCAGCCATTCTGTGTCAGACTGAGTAAAGCCCTTTACCTTCTCCCTCAACGTTGACCTTTAGATGTCGGCTTAAGGATGTCAAAATATACTGCCTTAAATATATGTTTAAAGTAAGCATTTTCATGGATCTGCATGATGAATGTGTTTAAGACAATGTAGTTAACTTGCTTGTTGTTTCTCTGAATTAACTCATATGAAATACACTTACTTATCTTCAAGTTGTGCTGAGCTTACAGGCTGAAATGTGTTATCTACTTAAAGCAAACAGTCACAGTGATCTAAAGCCAAGAAAAGCACTTGGAACACATGTTCTCTCACAGCTTTGAGAACACAGCTTTATTTTGTTGTTGCGATTGTTCACGACACACAGATTTACCTGGAATTGAAGCACCATCTGTTCAGGATATCTTTCCTGGAGAAAGAAAAAAACGTGTTAGCATAAAAAGGATGCAAATTTGACACAGCTGAAAAAAAATCAGTTTACTTGGTAAATGTGGGCCTGTATTTGTCTATCAACTTCAACGTTTCCTGCTGGATACGAGTGGAATTTGCCCACTTGAATTTGCATACGCTGGTGTGCATATGTGCATGCCGATGAAGTCAGTGGATCAGAAGCCCTCCATCCTGTCTGCAGAGGCTCTGACCTCTGTAAGACTTTGTCAGAGGTCTGATCAGACCGGGGCAGAAAGGTGAGTTTAGACGTCAAAAGTAGCTTATTAGTATGAAAAGATGCGCACACACCAGTATATAACACACCTCACTATGGTCTCTTTCACACACAATCATACTCACACACTCACACACAAACAAA
>JBBBVU010000001.1:27246584-27272493 GCA_037177055.1 Atherinosoma microstoma | reverse complement strand
CACACACACACACACACACACACACACACACACACACACACACACACACACACACACACACACACACACACTTCAGCCTATGCACACACCCAGACATATGCATACATATCCACTGACTTAAATCACACGTTATCTTTAGGAGGGAGGAGCAGACTGGGTTGAGTGAGGACCACTGCCTGAGTCCCTGTCTGCTTTTCATTGCCTGGAGCCATTCTATTTAATGAATGCTCCACAGAAAATGACTCTGCCTGTATAATAGTTTATGGTTGAACCCGCTGGTCGAGGCCCTTCGACATAACTCACAGTTTATTCTTTTTATATCATTTACTTCAATTAAATATATTGTGAGTGGACAGCTCCCCCGGGGCTCTGTTTTATCTCCGGGTGTTAATTATGTTCACTCAGTGCGACATGGCTTGTGTTATTGTGAGCGAATGAGGAGTTACGCTCTTCAAAGGAAGAAATGGCTGATTGTTCTTTTTTGCGCAACATTTTCTGATTATGTGTCTTCTGCTGCTGTAATTGCAGGAGCAGTACTTCATTTCTTTTGAGAAACATGCTATTGACATGCTGCATCCTTGGGAACAAAACATAAAAGATCCCTTTCCCTACAATATATCATATGAGCCCATTTACAATTTCTCTCATACACCCTCTTATCAGCCTTTTCCAAACATGTCCGAACATTTGTAGCATTATTTCAAGACATGAAATCAAGGGCTAAGGTCGTAGCCTTGTTGGAGTGGATTGTTGTAGTGCTCAAAGAGGTTTTCAGTACAGTACATGCAGTTTTCTCTTTTTCTTTCCTCCACTCTGTAAGACTGTAGAGCTCTATGATTATACAGACTGTTCTCTCGGGGGAGGAGCTGTCACAGGAGGCATCTTGTCCTGAGGGGAAAGGAAAAAGTGTGCACTGCTCTATTTAGAACTCAGCTACTGTCTTGCTGGAGCTAGTCAAGACTTATGCAAAATAACTTCCAGCTATTTGGGCACTTTGCACATTTGGGTTGAATGGTTTATAAATTTATCTTCAGGGGTTCTGTTCTCTTCCTCATTCATTCATGTAAATTGCTGCAACTGTCAAAGCCCAAAAATGTCTACAACACATTTTACTTTCCTTCAAAAGACTTCCACTCAGGATCTTGGCCACAGATTTTTTTTCACTTCCAACTCCTAACCTTTAGTTTAAACCAGATCATTTGTCACTGAATTAGATTAAGGTCTGAGTTGGGATTGATATGGACTTTGCAGATATTACTATCTCAACATCTGATACTTTTATTCCTGTTTTTTGGTGTTTCTGTGTCAAATGGGTTGACTCAAGATAGCATTTATTTCAACTATTCATGCACTCAAAGCTCCATTTGCATAACTATGTTTGTTCAAATCCCCAGGAAAAAATCATTCAAAATCTAGTCAGGGCACTGGGGATTCCAGAGAGTCTACAAACATTTTGCCAATCATCCACAAAAAAATATTCTGAAAGAAATCCATTTAATGGATCTAAAATGTCATCATGGACTAAAAAGTTTTTACACAGCATCCGGCATTATGTACCAATAGTTGGCTTGTATGTGAATGCACAAGGGTACCAAACAATATGGGTCAATTTTGGTGCTTGTTTGGTTTTAAAAGTTTAAAAGAGATTCATTCTGCTTATCATTCGCACACGCCATGCTCCAGTAAAACTGCACCTTCATTCGACATTGCTGTGGCTGGTGTGCAGAATGTGTGGATTTTAGATGGGTGCTTTCAGCCTAACAGGCTAAGAATTACAGCTGCTCCGAGACAATAGCAAGAGAGAAAAGGAAGGATAAAACAAGCGCCTAGAGCTCTCCCAGCTTTCACAGCACATAAAGATACGTCTAATAAACTACTTCTACTTATTGCCAAGGTGACTGTTTCCCAGTGGAAACAAATCTGAATCTCTCAGTGGAAAATGTATATTGAAAATGTATATTTGTCCTCTGTGTGCTTCCCCATCGGGTTAACAAAAACAGTCATTTGATCAGCGGATCTGTGGTCACTGGAGAGGTGTTCATGTTTATTGCTTGCTTTATGTGATCTTTAACAGATAACATTACAGTGTCACTGTACATTTTAGACTAGAGCTCCCATGACAGAAATAAACCCAAAGCTTTGTTAGTTTCAATTCATTCCTACTCAGAACAGTAAAGAAAAGGTTTCTAAATCAACAAGTGAGTTGAAATGTTTGGAATCTCTAATTATATCAACCAAAATTACTGGCAATAAAATAAATTTGTACATGATTTCTTTCAAACATCTGTCAAAAAATGACACATGCAAAAGGAAGTCTTGGCTCTGACATCTGTTATCTGGGATTCTGTTGGCAATCCTGAGATCCTCAAAACTTTGTCTGTTCCCCCCTGAGGATAAGGCTTAGTTTATAGTCACTCATATCATCCTAACACACAGCAGCACTCAGTTCTGTTATCGTTTCAGCTAGTTAGCAGCTCACGCTTTTTGTAAGTTGATGTGCCCGGCCTGGCTGGCACATTGGATGAGCTGAAGGCATCAGTCTCTGAGCAAGTCAATCTTGATGCTGTCGGTGCTGTAGCAAAGGGATCCCTGAATGGCACAGACCATCTGAAGGGGCAAAGCTGCGATCGCTGTCTACATGCCATACATCACTTCTTCTGTTGTTCCAGGACTGTGTAGTTTTCTTAGCAACAACACCTATCATTGGGGAGAGAGTTACAAGTCGAGCTCCATTACTAAAGGTTATGGCAGAGTTTGCATCTGCATTGATCAATGCATTATGTGCAACCATTGAGCCATATTCCGACAAAAACAATACATTCCTGGACTGGAGTTTACTTATGTGGGTGTTACTTTTACATATCTGTGAGTTAATAAGATGCGAATGTCATAAATGTTGGTGTTTTTTTTAGAAAAAAAAAAGATAGATATATTGATTTGTTGTTGCAGTTAGTTCTAAACCCAACTTATTTTTGCTCTATTTTCTGTTTGTTTTTTTGTTTTTTTCAATTTCTTTAACAGCAACATTTTACACAGTTGGACACTTTGTTGACATACACGGTACTCAAACTGTCATCTTCATCCGCTCACTGAACCATAGTATCAGAGGAAATGTGCTCTGTATTGTTTGGGTCAGTGGCTTGATACAGGTCAGTGCATCTGGATAACAGGGTTCAATCCTGCTTACCTGCTCCCTTCCAAAAATGATACGCTAATAAAACCTTTGTAAGCTCATGCCAGGGGTAAGATGCAGTAAAATATCCTCCAAAGTGAGAGAAATATCACTTCTGGATATGGTGAATATCATTACATCATTATGACATTTCCCAAGTGGGAAATTCTTCTCTTTTTTTAACCTGCACACTCTTAAGAATGTGATATCTCAACAGATTCTAGGCACCTCTTTTTATGATGTCCTTGTTTATACATAACGGACTCCCACGTAAAAGAAAGCTGTGTGAATATTCCCACTTAATTGAGCGAGACTGTTGAGATCTCCTGTCTGTTCATTCCATGAGATAAAGAGTTTATCTCATGCTATGTGTGTAATGAGGCTGCGGTTATGTCTGCCTGTGGCAAGTCATCAGCCACTCAGCAGCCTGGACATCCTCTTGTCTTCCACACTACACAGCACACATCCATCATCTACACGATGCAATCATCCTTGTGAAAACACCACATCTATGGAGTCTCGGGGATCTGCTCCCGCACATTGACAAACCCACGAGGAAATTACTTATCATCCACAGCACTGTGACTGTCAAACACAGCCAGTCACCTGTGTTTTTTAAAGAAAGTCTCAGAGGTCTTCTCCCCTCCTTTATACTTCCACCCATTTTCCCCTCAGAACATAAAACGAAGATGAGAAGCCCATTGTCTTGTGATAATTTCCCAAGGGAGAAGCCCATTGAGTGTTACTGAGCTGTGTCTAATTTGTCTGGGAAGGTGTTAGAGAGGTACTCAGGAACGCTGGGTGTTCGTGTTTTGTGGCATGTGAAATCTCACAGCAGATTCTTTCAGCAGCTGCAGCTCTCCACAACTCATTGTTTTCGCTTGTAAACAGTGCGGAGTTCGTACCTCCCAGCGCTTGACAAATTCCAAAGGTGGGATAATGATGGCTGGGATGCATCTGAAGTATGAACTAATGCTTTTGTATACCTTTAGAAAGAAAATGACAATTGCATCAAGCTGCTGGGTTTAGGCATGGCTTTAATGGAATTCACAAAAAACACAACATAAACAGCCACAACTGAAATCCCAGAATCGATATGCAATTACAAGACAAACAAGATATTGATATTTGAAAATTTCAAAGGAGTAAATGAACCACAACATTAAAACAGAAGCTAGAGATCAATATACAATTTATATAATTATTGTTTTATGAATTTGAAATTACATCACATATTAAGTTTACTTATAATCACGCCTCATAATCTTCATGCTATCATCTTTTGCATTACTGGAAAATAGCAATAAACATTATTAATAATATTTGTAAAATAATATCCTCATGATATTCATCATCACATAAAATTAAAATATAGCCGCTAGTCATTTTGTAGAAATCTGTATAGTTCAGTCTTCACCACACATCCTGAAACACAGTCTGTTAATCACTTTGGCATTTAATTATCAAGAAGACCAATCAATGCCCTCTGTCTTTGATTCCTGCCAGCTTGCATCCATCTACAGTAGAGCAAGGAGTGCATTTGAAATACATTAGGGTGACATTAGGGTTTAGAAGATGTGAGTCAAGGCATGATTGAGGGCACGTCCATCACAAGTTTTGCCTCTGACATGACAGAAACTTTAATCAGCCAGTTATTGCTTTGGATGCACGCACAGCCAGTCATTGCTGATGCCGTAGTGTAAAAATTGCTGCGCTGTAAAATGCCATTGGGGGACATTTCTCATCCTTTATGTCCTCCTCCCAAAATTGTTGCAGTTTATTTGAGTAAAAAACACCACAGAGACTGTCCATGACTGTTTAAACAAAATTCCCCCATACATCCAGAGCCTCGCAGTGTGCAATACCATCCATTACCAGACTGGGAACCTGGAAGTCCCCGTGAGACCGGCTTTTAAGATTGCTAAATTCACCTTATCGCACACCAGCCACAGTTTACCTGCTCAGCTGGAGACTTTTTTTTTATCTCAGCCAGAGAAAACATTCAACATTAAAATTAAAATGAGAACAAAAATGAGTAGGGGTTGCAGTGGGGGGTATCCAATCACTATAACCTCCAGCAAGGCAATCAATATGAGTTTAACTGTTGGCAATTCTCACTTTGGTAATTATGTTTCGGAATAATGAAATCGTATTCAAGGGGAAGCATGACCGACATAATAATCATTCTGCTGAAACCAGAACCAAGGCAAGGGTGTGGGAAGAAATGTATGATTATTATAACTTGGTAAAAAAACAAAATCTTGCATTCTATAAATATTAAAAAGAAAAGGAGAGTTTGTGTGAGTATAAACAAACTACCGTTTATGATATATAAGATGGTGGCAGTTTTTACACTAAAAACTTTAGTCCTGTTAGCAGACTGCAGGATTTTCTATCTCCTCTCGTGGAGCCAAAATAGGTTCCTGCAGGCTGGCAATGCATAATAAAAAGGACAGTGAGGAGAGAAGCACTGTAAATTTTCATCCGTTGGAGACCATTGACTGTGTCACACTGACTGAGGAGGCAGACTTGTGAACCATGTTGCTCTGATTCATCACAGTTACACACGACACACTCACATGCCTTTCTTGATGCTAAACGACTGTCATTATGTGCCCACAAAAGTAAGCATCCTCCTCCACAGTCCAACTCAAAAGCATGGTTTGAAGAATAGGTTTTGCTCTTCACTTCAGCTGAAGGGCTTATTTGATATGTTATGTATTGAAGAGGAAAGAACTCATAAATATGCTGTCCATCTTCAGAGATTACGCTTCAGCATTTCATCCGTCCTCTGTCCTTTCATGGTCTTCCTAAATGCCATAAATCACTTCGAATGCTAAATGCTCTGCTTCATTTGAAGCGTGGGCATGCAGCATCTTAAGCATTCCAAGTACGCGCTTGGATCCCCGTTAATAGGCAATAAATCCTTATTTTGCATGGTATGACAGCATGGGTTCTATCAAACTGGCTGACATACTTAGGCGGGTTCAAAAGGTAACGTGTCGACTGGAGTGCTTCTGTTGGAAACAAATCTGGGACTTCTAGGAGAGTGGCAGAAAAATCATTAAGCGAAGACAAGCAGAAATGTCTGCAAGAGATTCAAAGATGCATCTCCTAAATAACTCACAAAGCTGCAAGTATCAGTGTTATATGCTGACAGATCTCCAAAAGGTTTACAAGAATTGGAGTCCATTGAGATGTGATCATCAGAGGACTGCCTAAAGATAGTGCTGCCAGAAGGGTTACACTCAACTAACATCAAACACCTGAGATTAGATCTGTTCTCTCACTGAGTCGATCTGCAGATACTGTGCTTACCCAAATAACATCTCACAGTTTGTGTTAGAGTCAGATGAAGGATCTTTTAGGAGCAGGAGGAGGACAAATACCGAGAATATTTCTAATCCTCAAAAAAAGTGGGCTATCACATCGCGGATCTATGCTACAGGTCTCTCATTTCCTTAAAAAAAACACATATCTCAGTGATTTTGGTTTGCAAAGGCCCCAGTGATTGTACATGATGCAAACCAGCCTGTAAAAAAACAAAAAAAAAACTCATACAGCTGTTGATTTTACATTTAGAGAACATCATCAAGCTTTACTCATGAAAACTCAGACAGGCACTGGAATATGATTGATCACCACAAGCACTGCAGACTCTGAATATGAGTTTCAGTCAACTAAGTTAGAGACTGTAATCCTTTCTAGCGGGGGAAAAAGGAGACAGCATAGAATCAGAAAGTCTGAAAAATAATGTCTTGATCTTGGGAATACTTATGGAATTAATGTTTCATATCACGGATAAGTGTTAAGAAGCTGCCTGGAGCAGGAGTGTAAGGCCCAACACTAACAAAACCAAATCTCAGTCTCACCATTAATGTAAACAAAAATAAAAGCTGATTAATCCTAAATTAGATCACAGTTGTGCTGTGATTAACGAACAGAATCAATTTCAAGCTTTCCTCATAAAAAGAAACAAGTTTTTTACAATATTAAACGTCTCTATTTCATTTAACGTCTTAGAATTAATCTTATATTACCTGAAACTATTCAGAGTTTTTTGAGGTATAGAAACTACATATGATATAATGTTTGAGAATCTACATTATTTATCATTCAATAATAAAACTTAAGTATGTGAATTCCTTTGACCAAGTGATCAGATTTACTTACAATGCAGCAATGTTCAGTTGGATTAGGGTTAGGGTCATCGACTCATCTGGGGCTTTTCCCAAAGTTATGATTCAGGCTGTGACTCATGCTTCCGGAAAATCGTAACATCAGAACATGTCATAGTGTTGAAACACAAGTTGTCTTACATTATCTCACCAAGCATTACCACACCTACTATTGCATCACACTACCAGTTACCTTGTAGGACATACCCAGGAAGTTATATAAACCAACCCTTAAGGCCTGCACTGTCCTTACACCCTCTAAAGTCACCTCCACCTGAACAAAGGGAAGCTTTGTAGATTGGAAATGGACTATTTAATCTTAATTTCCTTCATATTTCCTTGAGATATTTCGTTTGTGTTATGTAGCCACAGAATGATTTCCGTGAAGATGATGCAAAACACAGCTCAGTTGATACATCATGATGCAGGTGGTTACTTGAATTTATTTCATTTTCATTTGTGAATGCACACATTTAATTTGATCTGTTTTGTGTTTATGGATCCTGTTATTTCCTGTTATTATAATCATCCACCAAGCCATCCATTCCTCCCAGCACATAACAAAAAACTGGTGCAACTCAGTCTTGGATGATGTGTTTAAATGTGCACACCATTTAGGATGTTGCATGAGCCAGAAAAACTCTTAGTATTTTTCACACAGAAATGTAATTCTTATTCTAAAAGCAGGGTAATCTTGGCAACTAATTGTAGCTGGATGGAAGATTTCTAACAGAACAGTGCAGGATACGCAAACACAAGGGGTCAATATATCAAACTCTGTTCAGTGAGAGATCAAATAGCAACTTAAACAGAGATGTTGTACACATGAACACAAGAGACCAGTCAGCAAAAGTCTTGTCAAAACAAAGATGTCTTGAAATGATCTCAAAAGACAAGTAATGTCCTCTGAGACCAGAAGCCTGGGGTATGTTCAAATCTGTAGGCTCAAAACATTTCCTGGTGGATGAATGTAGAAATAAAATCCAGTTTACTGATCAACCTGCTCCTTATTTGAGATTAGTTCCCTCTGTATTAATACTCCTTGTATTTTTTTGTTGTAGTTGTTCTTTGTCTGATCCTTTTCTATCCTGTCCCAGTTGTTCTTGTGTCTTTCTGGAGTTATGGTCTAAGTTTTTTCTTTAGTTGTTTGAAGTTGTTGTTGTTTAGTTTTTTTTGCTGTTTGATATATAAACTGACATAAGTTGTTATTATTCATATTGAGAAAAAAACTGAAATTACCCAGCTTTTTGGGAGAAAAAACCATACCTTTAACTATGTAAGATTAGAAAAGCATGAAATAATGACTGCTTTCACCGTGAATACTCAATATTTCATACTCAAACCAAATTTTTAAGGATCATTACTTTTAAATGGTTAATTACATTGTCTATTAAGCCTCTTCCACAATGATGCAGGTTAAGGATCTACACATATTCTACCACTATAAAAGTAGAAACTTTTCTGGAAGAGTGAGGCTTTGCTGCACCATCAAAACCCGGATGTCCATATGTATATGTGCACCAGAACCCTCTTTGATGGTGAAACAACATATGTAGACAAGTATTTTATATTTTTATACTGATTACTAAATTTCTGACGCTGCAGTTTTAATCTGCAAACAACCAAAGGTAACATCTACGATCCTGCTGAGTAAGAAGCTAAAGCATTTATCTTTTCAGCCTCCAGCGTGCACTTTGATCGACAGGCATGGGAAAGCAAACAAAGCTGCATAGTCAGACTGAAGAAATCGGGACGACTCACACACACACACACACACCGCACGTGCTTAAACACAAGGGATGGAGCCCCACAGAACAGCAGGCTTATTGGGGAACAGCAGACAAACCCCTCTGTGTATCTTTTATCAGTTTTCTTTTCTTTATTCTTTTATCTCCCATACAATATTTGTTTATTTGGTTGAAGCACTTGTGTCATATGTACCTGTGTCACACACACTTTTAAGCATAGCAGGCTGATCAAATTTAAAAATCCATTTATTATGTATTGACCTAATAAAAATCAAAATGAGACATTATAGTGCCCTAATGTTTTTAACAGAAGTCATAAATATGTGCCTATATATGTAGGCTGTAGTGATTTGGATATGTATTCTTCTCCACCTCTGACACCATCAAACTGGAGGCTGCATTGTATAGTATAGGGGTAGATGTTACTGTAGAGGTTATCTGACCCCCTATAATGCAAGAGATTTTGTTAAGCATGTTTCCTAGTCCAATTATTTCCTTCAGTACCTTCACATTGAGAGCTTTACTGAGTTTCCACAGTCATCTGCTGTCAGCTTGAGCAATTAGGTATTGATTTCTTAGCTTGAGGACCTTGGAGATACAGTTGTTGACAGACTGGAGACTGTTACACCTTCATAAATAAAATGTTCTGGAAAACCAAACCAAAATCCACCTGCAAGAGGGACAAGGTGGACAAGCATCTGGTGAGAAGTGCAAATCTTTTGGGGCTTTTGCTTTGAACATCCAAAAGCTGCCTAAATCACTTAAGCATGTTTCCATGGAGACTGAAGTATGGGTATAGTGTTCACAAGACAAGACTTACAATAATTGAATAGAAGGCACATTGATAAATGACAATAACCCATGGTGGTGAGGATAAATGTGTGTTTGCATGTGAGAGATTGTTCAAATCAAAGTGATGGGGGCCATGACAGAAATGAGAAAGGGGGAAGGAAAATCAGAAAAAGCAAAGCACAGAAGAAAGGGAAATTACATAGTGGTACCACTAAGAGTTTTTCATTAAATTTGAGCTAGGCAGCAGTGAGCTTTTATAACACATGCTCTGCATTTGACATCGTCCTTGAATTCTTGTTCTCATCGTCTCAGATTTGACCTGGTAAATAGTGGATCAGATAAACTGAACATAAACAAATATGTGTTAAAAACTCCCTCAGCTGTTTGTTCCACATGCCGTTTTCACATGCGGAAATTTCTTTTCAGCTCATTCATCTGACACCGTTACAGCCCAAGGATTCAAAAGTGAGAGGATGAATGAGTTGGCTTTAAGATACACAAAGCAAAACTTTTGAAGTCATTAAACGTGCAGTTGGCACTTTTATTCCAGCCTGACGCCATAGTAGAGACTCATATCCATGAATACTGTACTAGTTAAGTATGCTGACATTCTGAAGCAGCTCTCACGAAGTGCAGCACAGTAATAACTAAACTGCTGAGGCAAGAAGACATGGAATTACAATCAGGAACTGTGTGAGTTTGGAGCATGCATGAAATGTCAAGCAGAGTTATTGTAGCATCTTAACATGCACCAGAAAATAAAAACAGAAAATGTTTGTGCTTTAGCATTAGAATACTTTTCACAGCCAACTGCTTGGAAGAGGAAAATCAACTTGTCATGTGTCTTGCACGGCACGCCAGACGTTTAAGCTGTCAGCAGTAACTGCAGAGGACATAACCGTCAGCTATGGCAAAGATGAGCTGTCATCTTCTCTGAGCTTTGCCAACTCCCAGCCTTTAGAAGGAAATTCTTGCTAAATGCATGCCAACATAGAAAGTGGGTTTGTTCAGAAGTTGCATCTGTTTGATGTTTTTTAGTCTGCTCCGTCAGCTTGTTCTGCCTCACGGTCTCGATGGACTACAGGTAACAGGCTGCACTGTATCAAAGCATAATTGCAATAACAAATAGCTTTCTAAATTGAACATTAGAGAGGAAGTGTGGACAACTTTGGTTATTCATGAAACACAATTGATGTGCCTGATGATCCCTACTCAGTCACTGCGTATAGCATTTTTGATTGTTTTGTAATTGGTGTGAGCAATGCACAGTTTGTGCTAATACGCTATCAGCGCCTCTGGTATCATTTTACCAGTGATAGCTTAAGCTGAGTCCTATACATTTACACAAATTCCTCCCAGCAAGCTAATGCCTGTGTGGGCTCTTTGGGCGTCTGCTTGTATCCTATGAGGTGCTAGATTACAGGATTTGCATTTTAAAGGTGTCAGCAGTGGCAGCTGAAGGAAACCGGTGAATGAAGTTGTAGCAGAGCAACAAAAGATCTGTAATGTGAGTTGTGCTCTGTTACCTACATGACATACCTGCTCCTGCCTAGCAGATCGCCTCATACTTACAGCATGAGACATAATTTCATATTTCTATCACTTCATGTAAAGGGGTTAGATTCAACACTGAGGTTACACCTATAGTACTGTATGGAGGCAGGCCTTGAATATGTCATTCATTATGGGGGCTGGAACCAGCCTAAAGCTTTGCATTCTTTTTGTTTGTGAGACTATTTTTCATAGAAGTGGCAAAATAAAACATCACTGCTGCAGTAAACCAAGGCACATCAGAAACTATTGCCTCCTCTTTTAAAGCTTTTACGTGTACTACAGTAGTTAATCAGATTAATGTCCTGGCTACGGGATGGAATTATTCCAATAAAGTGAGTGGAAATTATACTCATCATGGTTTTCTGCATGCTGAATGTGCACCAATGGCAGGATTTCAGGACAGAATGGAATAATAGATTTTGTTTTGATCTCCAGAGCATGGGGTTGTGTCTCCCAGAGGCCTGCCAGGGTTAAACTCTGATCTGTGCACTGTGACTTGCTCAAGGCTGTGTCTGTGGTGATATTAAAAAGAAATATTGCTTCATAAAACCCTGCTGCGCTGCAGCCGTGACTCCTGTTAGTGCAGACTGTTGCTCGAGTAAGTCTCTGGGAGGGGAAATGGGATTTTTTTTTCTTCTTTTATCCGTCCTCCGATTTGCAAAGGCAATTAAATGTTAAGCATGTGAACCCACCATCATTTCCACCAAAGGGATTGAAAGACACCTTGGAGAACAATGTTTACTCATGCTGATGCTTTGAACAATTTACCTCCTCAACTCATAGATTTGTGTAATGGACTTAGCAAGGACAATACCCAATATTAACACAGACTCTAGCATCCTCTCCACTCATCATTTGCAATGCAATTTGCAATTTAAACACCGCAGTGGCCATCTGGACAGGAGAGCACAGAGAAGGGGGGAAAGGACACTCTACCCTTGAGTCCTGCTAAAGGTACAGTGACATGTATACCCTACCTCACGGGATTTAAAATCCTTTCTTTTATTACTTTTCCAAATGACATGTAGACAGTTCTTTAAAGAAAATATTACACATCATGCAGATTTTACTGTTATCCTAAAAAAAAATCATAAAAACTCTAGTGTAGGTTACAGGTGCACCTTTAATCTCCTGCTGATCCAGCTGACTTCTTGGAGCACATATGGCACATTATGCTCCAAAAGTCCTCGGAAAGGGCTGAATCAGATTGCCATCAATGCAGCTGTGATTGTGTTCGCTCCTCACGAGTGAACGAAGTTTCAGAAGTCCGGTAGATGGCAGTGAATGTTCTCAGGTATGGAGGGCAGGTTGTTGTGTGTGGGGGGCGTGTGTTCCTTTAGCACAAGCGCTCCCATGTTGCGTAGTCTGGAGACCTGACGTGGATAGAAGCCGCGCAGTTGGAGCGACAACAGCGCGCGTGCGTGTATATGTGTGTGTGTGTGTGACAGTGACAGAGTTGCGGCAGGGCAGATCAGAAAGTGCCTGTGGCTGCTCTCCGCCGACTCGCGCTCTCCTCTTCAGACAGTCGCACGAGACTGGCGACACGCTCCGAACCTGGTCGGCTGGCCGCGCGTGACCCGAGGGTTCCCACTCTGACGACCGGACTCTGGTTTTCGCTGAGAGAAGAGAGAAAATTTATTTTAATTCTTTTTTTTTTTTTAAAGAAAGGTGGAACTAAACTACATTCATTGACTTTTGAGCAATGAACTGGCAGCATGGCCAAGTGGTTCAAGGAGCACCTAGGATTCAAAACTACCAAAGCACCCCCTCCGGCGCCTCCGAAACCGGACTACAGACACTGTCACACCGGTGTTCCCGGTGCGCCTGGCTTCCAACAAACAAGCTCCGGGACCACCTTTCCGAGTCCCGCTCAGCCGGACATTCTCACTGCTTACAAACTACAAAAAGAGCTGGACTTCGAAGACCCGTACACTCCAGGTGGAAATATTTCATTCGGCTCGAGCTTGAACACCGTGGGGTCGCCGGATGTAAAGTATGTGTCACCAAAGCACCGACTTATCAAGGTGGAAACAGTCGAAAAGAGCAGCCCGGCTCCCGGTGGGGGTGTCACAGTCACCCAAGCCGTAACTGTAGCTGTGGCTGCCGGCGTTAAATCTCCCACTTCACCTCCCTCGGACCACGACAACAAGGAGAAGGTGGGTCAAGTTTGGTCCGAGCATGAAAGCCAGTAGCCAAGTAGTTTGTAACAACTTTCTTTCCCCTCTTCGGTTCAATTAAACGGTTTCATTTGAGGCTTTTTCGTCTCTGAAATAAATTATAGCTTCATGAGCAGCTATAAGGAAACGTGGTCTGTTTACGAGGCTCCTGACCAACTCCTGTAAGGAATGAATTGTTTCAACTGGCAGAACTTGTTATCACAACGCCAGTCCACACGAATTGCGACATCTAGCTCTAATGTCTAACCTGCACTATCTGATGGTATACCAGCTCCTTTAACACACACGCACACTGAAAAGAAACTTTAGGGGGGGTAAATGTAACTGTTGAATCTGCTTATTCCCAAGCTACAACATGATCTCAACTCAACCCTTAAGTTCAATGATCTTAACAAGACATATCAATGTAGTGAGTCTTCATTGCAGTAATCTCAGCTGGCTTCAGGGGAAACTACTTTTATATGGCTCCAATCTGATCCTCTTCTGTGAGCCACCACAAACCTTACATCTCTCTCTCTGTCTCTCTCTCTCTCTCTCTCTCTCTGTCTCTCTGTCTGTAAAGAACATGACCCAAGCTAAAGTGGAAACAGACTGGCAGAAAGCATGCAGGCCATGCCTTGTAGCACAACTGTTATGTCTGGCTCCTCAGGAATCCACGCTCTGGGTTCATTTGAAGGAAAAGCGGAGGTGTTTAGTGTCAGTGTTGCACGGTGAAGAATGTTTACATAGTTTGCATTGCTTATTGACTGAGAAGTAAGCACGGGCCCAGTGAAAAAGATCACCTCACACCCCCCCTCAAATCATGCCTCAGTCACGACTGTGCGATGAAATTTTTGATGTCCTCTCACTTTCGCCTTCCCATTACTTCCTCCTCTCCACTTGTGTTTGCTTTTGCACCTGTCTTGTGACATGTGGCAACTTTACAGTTGGTTTTGGCTCCACAGTTATGTGGATATTCCATAGTGTCTGCAGCCTGTTGCAAGGATGTTGCATGAAGGAATACCAATTTATTTTCAGCTGTTTTTTATGACACACAGAACACAACTGCTGCTATCATCAGCACAGTAATCAGGAACCAAGGAAAAACTATTTTATGATTATATGGCCACTTTGCTGAAGCCAGACACCAGTTTTCACTCAGTGACTGCAGCTGCTCCAGGTGATTAAACAGACTGTAGATGTCTTTTGTTGCTGACGTGATTCTACTCAAGTCAGGAATACAGTTGCCTCTACGCCTCTAAGCTGTGCCTCTCTCATGATTTGCACACATGGCTTTAACGGGCAAGCAGTTGATGGAATAGTATGAGCCAGATACCTCACACCCAGCAGTATGAGCGATATTATGGACGAGCTAAATCAGTACTGACAGCTGGTGGGCGTGACAATATGTCAAGAGAAGGGTTTTAGGGTTCCTTGTCAGGTGTTGAAGGTTGAATAGAAATGGTGCTATTGTGGAGGGGTGGGGAGGGGGAGGTGAGATGTCACACCAGGAATACATCCCAAAAAAAACATGTTGCCTTGCAGACTTTGGTGTCATATTTATTTTGTTTTAGAGTTGAATATTTCTCAAAAGTGAAAAAAATACTCCCACTAGTATGTTGATCCCAGTCACTGTTGTCTCTAGTTACCATGTCACAGAGCGTTGTAAAGCTTTTGTGTTCAACCTTTTTACGAGGATTAGCTGAGCTTTTTATCTGACTGCAGCTGGCCGTTTATAATTATGTTGCAAATTCTTGTTACAGTGACTCTCTGGTAGAGGATTTTTTTTAAAGTGCTGCTAATAAAGGATTGCTCCCCTTTTTTTTTTACTGACACTTGTTTCAGCAGTCTCTGTGCGAGGGTGTGCTTTTAGCAGTGTGTTATGCACTCTCTACCATCCGGTTACCGGCGGTGTAAAAAAAAAGCGTTGAAAACAGGTGGTTTTTCTTGTTTGGGGCTGCCTTGTTCTCTAACAGTTTTCATGCTACCTCTTCCGGCCACTGGATTCTGTCAAATAAAGAAGGATGTTTGAGGAGCTCGTTGCATACAAGCACATTCATACACATCAGTGTAACAGTTGGCAGCTTTTTTTTTTTTTGGCTGCACTGACTAAATGCTGACTACTGAGAGACTGAGGAAAGGGCACACGAGTGTCTTAACAGCACTGCTCGGTTCCATTGACGTTTTAATTACTTGACTCATGAATGCTAATTATATCACTGCTCACCTAATGCCTGAGATGCCAATAGCAGCATCAGGTGAATTTTCCTCAGTCCATTTCTATTCAGCAGACTCCATATAAGAAAAAAGCCTGATAAGTTTCATGTCAGGATGCTAAATATCTGATCTTGCTTTTTTAACTTGTCTAGTTTTCTCTTACATGATCTCAAATCTGTTTACATTTGGAGTTTGATGCAGATTAAACAACATTACTCATAGAGTTGACAAGGTATTGTAGTGTATGTGTTGCTTTTAATGATGCCAAGCCCTTCATGGTAGAGTTAGCTGAGAGAGATGATCAATTATCATCCTGCCTTCAAACTAATTAAAGGCCTCATCTCTCGGCTCATCGCTCTATTCAGCACTAAACTAACTTCTCTCAAGGACGCCGAAAGTGACGGGCTCCGCTCGAAAAATGTGTAAACAAAAGCAGTTGCGCCAAGCTGACTGATGGGCTGCGGCATCCCTGTGAAGCGCCGCCTGCAATCATCAGTATCTGTTTGTGCACCTGGGAAACTGCTGTTTGGCTCCTTTCAAGGCTCAGGGTCCTTTTGACTGGGGGATACTGCAAGCCAGCTTGTATATCTATCTATAGGAGCATGCTGTTGGATCTGACTCAAAAACATTTGTTGTGCAGCCAACAGAGGCATCTGGATCCACAGATTCAGCAGATTTTTTTTCTCTTCTTCTTCTTCTTTCCGTGCTCCTTTTCCCAAGATCTGGCTCAGCATATTAATTGACCAAAATTAATTGTGATCTCCTCCAAGAATATTGTTTCCTTTTATTTAGTATGAAGTAGTGTTTAGTAACTCACAGCATTACTGAAAAGATAATCTACAGACTTTGGTCAAACTGGAGGGAAATTAAGCCATATGTCCAGTGAAAATTGATCGGGTTATGATGCAGATTGTGCCACCATGATAGGATGGATAAAGCCCTCTGTATGATAACATCTGAACTGTGAGTCTTTGGAGCAAAGTGAAGTGCTGTTGTATTTTTGCATACTGTTCTCAGAAAAATCAAGCAATCCAGTCAATATGAATGTAAATACAATTTTAAAAAGGGCTCCGATAAGGCAGGCGTCGCTTTTTAAAATCCCATCCACATTTCTAAGAAGTTTTTACTGTTTTACTCCATCATGATTATTAAAATAGTGATCATTTTTTTGTTGTATGTAGCCTCTCGTTTTACTAGATCAGTTCTTCAGCTTATTTCTTTTCATCATACTTTTGAGTCTGTTTGTATTTGTGATAATGAGCCTGAACTTGAAATGATGCACTCTCGCATCACCAAGTGCACCGTCCTACAACTTGCATTCTTCTATGGGTACGTCAGGCTTGTTTGACTTCCCGCTGCAGATCGCAGTGCCCTCTGCACTGCATGGCTTGAATAGCTAAAGCCTGTTTTATTTCCTGTCACCCCCTAATACTGTATCTCCCCCTTAGCTTTTCACCCTGTTACTCCACTCGTCAGTGGAGTTTTATAAATCCATCCCACCTGCCGCTCGCACTCTCATCTGCCAGTGATGGGAGAAATGTCAGCAGAAATGTCAATATCATCTGGGTCTATGAGAGTGCTTTTCTTTGGGGAGCCAGAAAATGGATGAGCACATCAGAGTCTATCATGTTTTATTATAGAAGCCCTTTTTGTTGCAGTCCTCTACCTCTTTGTATCGAACAGGTTGATAAGAGGCCTCACCAGATGTTGGAGCTGTGCTGGTTGCGACCTTGTTGTTCCAATCTTTTACAAACCGAATTATTTCGATCAACTTTTTCAGGAATTGTCATAACTGTGAGTATTTAGAGTGCCAAAGATGGGTAAGTGCATACTCAAAACAATGTGTAGGAGCTGTTAATAAAGATGTGATATTTTTGAGAAATTTTCCACGGCAGTGACAGATTTATCCGCAGGTTGAAATCAATCAACAGATTGGTGCGAAAGCTGTTCTGTGCTTGTCTTGGCTCTCTCAGCTGTTGTTTTTCATCATCAGTATTGGGTTCATTGGGGCTTATATCTTTAAGTTACAAGGTAATTAATATAAATAGTGTAAATTAGCTCCGTCGGTGTGTGTTGCTATGACTACTCTGACTCGAGGGATGACTCTGAGATGTTTTTATTTTCAGTTGCGCCAACCGTTCAGGGAGGCGTCGAACAATAACAAGCTTTTCCTGAACCGTTTACAGGCATGCAAAGTATTTTCTCACAATCATCATGATCAGTTTTCATTCCAAGCATATTTCATATTCAGATTGTTTCCTGTGCGTCGTTGTCAATGACAAAACAGAGTTGCAATGCATTCCTGACCTGAACAGGAATCCTGGAAGGGCATTTTAAAAGGAAGGAAGAAGCACAAAGCCTAACCTCACACCCGTTTCGAGTACAGCAGCAGTATGAAGTCATGCTGTAGTGGAGGATGCGCTGGAAGCCGCGGTGTAATAGTTGTTCAGCTGTGCTCAGAGAGCTCTGGCTTTTCATCAATATATCATTTTGGTGAATCCACAAATCCTACTACATTAACATCAGCACTGTAATTCGGCATAAATTAGCGTAATAACAAGTCACGGCTAAATTTTATATTTGACTATCCACCGCATGTGCAAGAAAGTTATAGGTCTTGGGAAACGGTGGCCTTTAGCCATTGTTTGCTTATTTTATTTCCTCCCTCCATCTGGGAGCTGTCTTTCCAGTTTAAAGAGTCCCGATGGAATCTGCCTGCGTTAGTGTTGCTCGATTTTGCTTTTTTCTAACTTTGCGCCGGAACATCGGTCACATGATTCCACCAGGTCACAATTAGCCTGCAGACTGCTGCTGCAGCTCGTGCCGCTGGGGAGTTTGAGACACATGGCTCTGTTTTGTTTAATGACAGTGTGTGTAGCTGTGTGTAGAAGGAGGGAGCCCTGGTCTGCAGGCAGATTGTCTCACACAGATTAAAAGGAAACAAATAAGTTTGCCTGCCATCTGAAGTAGTGGCTTTTTTCTTCTTTTCTTTTTTTCCGGTGCCATTTTTGCCAAGTCCGTTACTCTACCCTGACTTAAGAAAAGCTTCGTGCATTTTAGTTTTAGCTAAGCAGTTGTGTTGCGTCAACATAGAGGATGATGTCATCCAGATGAACTGATTTGTCTTTTTTATCTTCTACACAAATGCAGGTGATTGTTTTTGGGTGACTCTGCTGGAGGCAGTCAGACAGAGCTGCCCTGTGATCTGAGTGCCCACCAGGAAGCTGAACACCTCTGTTTCCTCCTGGTGGGACTCCTGAGATGAATGAGAAATGATCCCAGTAAATGTTCTTTTGTAATATTGTTTGTTTGTTTTTTTCTTATTTTTTGCTCATTTACTTTCACCAGCTAACATTTTAATTCACGGTTTTCTTTGGTTATTAGCTTTTATAGTGATAAGATTATGGGAAAATAGAGAAAATGACTATATGGAGTTGTTTGGTGTAGAATAAGGAATGACTTGGTTGCTCCAGGATTAAGGAAGTGTTCCCTTCCTGACAGGAAGTGTTTACAGCTTGGTTTCATTCCCTTTTTAAATTGACGAGTCTGTGCTTGCCTCTGTGTGTAGGCTGGATATTCTGGCTGCTGCTTGTTTGCTAAAATGCAACCAAGGTTAACACTCCCGCCTGTTTTGACTTGAGCAATCTGGATGTCGGAAATGGTGACAAATAGCGATGGCACATGGCCCTTTCATTCTGAAGGCTCGTTGTGGGAACAGACAGGTGATTGTCTCCCAGCTTGATACAACTTTAGTCACCTTATGCTGTTCTGCTCAGAGAGGTGGGAAGCCATGTAGCAATGGCAGCAGTGTGGAGCTCCACCCGGCGCTCGCTCTATTGTAAGCATGGACAACTTGTTGAGATCTTGGTGCATCCTTACCACAGAGGTTATCTCAGGCCACAGAGCTCCCGACCTCAATCAACACGTCCTCACATAACATCTGAAAACCTCTGGCTTTGTTTACAGACAGACCGCAGCTTGTTTTTCTCCCTGCCTTGTGAATAACACTGTCAAAATCAAAGATCCTCTCCCAGTGGATCTCACCACATTGTCTCATGAAGACCTATTTTCCTAATTGTGTCAGTTTTTATCTCACGGAAGCCATGATAAACAGCTGTGTTGTTTGTGGTTGCACATTGTTCTAGAGGCATCAAATGGGAGGGAATCGCACTTTAACTGTATGTGCGAGCATACTGGTGCGTGCAGGAGGGCCGAGCAATTTCACAACTCGTCTTTTCAGCCGACTACCATATCCTCCAATTAAAGCACATATAGTTTTCCATAAAAATTCAAGCCAGTGTTGAGGGGGGCTATTGGCACAGTCATATGCAGGGGATTATCATATTCTATAAAATTCCAACATCCCACCGTGGTGGCACCTGAATCATTCTCGACTCTCGGGCCGCACCACTTACTGTATGTAGCAGAAACACTGCCAATAAATCTATCACACAGGCATGGGGACAGAGAAAGGAAATTGGATTTTGCCAAGCGTGTCGTCAAGTACTTAATCTCGAATATCTGTCGCATATTAAGAGCACCTTCATAGGGTGCAGCCCACAGGCTCCCTTTCTCTCTCCACTGGAGGTCTTAAGTGGCTGTGTGGATTGTGTTTCAATGAGGGAGGTCCTTCGGGACAAGTTGAGGTGCTTTTTTGTGCTTCGCCGCTTTGGGTGCCAACAAAAGATGCATTCATTCACCAGGAGACACGAGCAAGCAAAATAGGAATTTATTGAAGAGTGAGGCTACATGTTAAGCTGTTCCAAAGTGTGAAAGCCAAAGCATTGCAGTGTATTTTTCTCTGGAGTGGTGGAGTAGGCAGTAAAGCTGTGTGTATCAGTTTGTAACCAGTGTAGGTAATTTGCACATTTTAATACAAAACTGTGTTTTTAATCATTTGACCTTTTTTCAAAAGACACAAAATGTTTTTCTTTTATAATCTTTTTCCATACTTGTTTCCCCTCTACCCAGAATTCACTGCTGTTAATTAGTATTTAACTATTACTGAAAATAAGTCCCTGTTAAAAATTCAATTCAAAATAGTTTTTCTTTAGCACACTCATAAACACACAACAGCTTGATGAAGTAGTGAGTTATTATTTTGCCTTAAGACCAGCCAAACTCAGTACAAGAAAGGTGGTGCTACAAGTTTTATATTTAGAATTCCCCATAAGACAGGCAAGATATATGATATGGAAGAGGGCTGTCTCTGCATGGATTTCAGCTCATGGATACTGGGGGTACAGTAGAGGAAGCATGCTTTCCTGGAAAAAGAAAACAAAAAGGTGTTTTGTATTAGTTGGAAGAAACTTGTCATTGAAAATGTGGTGTAATTTATGCATCTGGTGTCTTTTATTAAAGAGGCTATATAATGTTTTTACAGTATGTTAATTGTTTGAATACTGTTTGCACTAATAATAATCATAGAAAAAACTGCTTTATAAGAATACTTAATAGAATGGCAACATAATGACTAATTAAGTTGACTTATTTTGTGATGGCCTGCAAGGTTATGTCTGTTAAGTTGGACAAACTGATTTGACTGAGTGCTTCTAAGTGGTAAAACCCAACCTACTTTTGCAGTGATCGAAGCCTTGTCAATAACATTTCCCACGTTTGCATTTGTGCAACTTACTTACACACACATATCTGTTTTGCATTTGAACTTCCGGTGTTATTATTTATGTGTGTGTATAAAAGTCTGTAAAAAGTGAGCAAGCTAACAGCATACTGAAAAAGGCTTCAGAAAAGCTTCAAAATGCACTGTAATCCTACTTCCAGTGGGGGAATGCTGTGCACATGTGCTATCTAACTATCTTGTGCATTGCTGATTTTTGTTCCTGCTGAGTTGCGGTGCACGGTGTCGGTGTTACTGTAGCTGCATCTGGAAGCATTCCCATGCTGGCAGTGATTAACGGCAGCCCCAAAAATGCTCACACCAAAAGAACCAGCTTCACCCTTGTGGCATGCGAGTGCTGGCTCATTCAGCCAAGAGTGCAGAGATTAGAAGAACCAAATTTTATGTGGTCAAAAGTCTTAAAGGGAGATGGTCGTGCAATAAATGAGGTGACACACACAGCGCAGATGTCTCAGAGTGAGACGTGCAAAGCTGATGATATTGCACATTGCGTGAAAAGAAATGATCGGTCTGTTTTGGACTATTTCTGATGAAGTCCTTTTTATCATGTTGTTGACTCAGTGTTTGCTAGCATGTTTACTGATGCTGACTCGCTGTTCTTGAGTGATTCTCCAATTAGATCAAAAAGAAAAACAAATGAATACACCTGGAAATTAGAATTTTTGTTTATCTCTAGTAAAGTGGTCTTCGTTGGTGCGTGGACTGCAGTGGCTTGTGACTGATTGCAAAGCAGCGCCTTCAGAGCAAATATATTAATTTGATTAGGTACCTCTTCAGACTCCTAAGTAGGCCTTTAAGGGAGGCACATCACTCCTCAAAGCTCCCAGAGGCAGAATGTTCTAGCGGCAACTGTGTTTCTCTGGAAACGTTTCAATAAAGTTTCATTAATGTCAGGACTGCATGGTGGGAAATGCACTCCGGCACTGTCTCTCCTTAAGAGGCGAAGCCAGTTTTCCATCAGCCAAATCTCTGTGGGAGATGTAGAAGCCACCTCAAGTCCTCACATGGGGCCCTCAATGAATTATAACCAGATTTGTGCTAGCTTTGTAGAAACATGAAAGTATCTTACTGGTAAAAACTGTATTATGTCAACAGAGAAGCTGTGACCATTTTTTCTCTTAAATAAAGTGCCTTAAGGGAGTGTTTCTTGCCAGTATGTTCTTTCTAGAAAATGGCAAAGTTATGTTGGGATGACTGCACACACAGTATTCATCCTGTGTTCACAGACAAAGAGAAAGAAGAGGATCCATCAGTAGAGCACTTCAATGAGACACAGCTTTCTGCTTGTGGCTTTATATGAAGATTGGACCTTTTCATTTTCTCCCTACATAAAAGGAGTTAACATACTTTATACATGTCAGTCTGTTCGCCAACAATCTGTAAAAAAGAAAAAAAAAAGAAAAAATAGCTTCTGCTCATCTTTTGTCCTCTCTCCCCTCCCTTCCTATCTGCTCTGCCATGACTGTCTTTCTTCACAATAGAGGCATGTTTTCTTTTTTTGTCACACTAAAGAACAAAAGAGCGATGGCAACAAAAAAAAAAAGCCTTTTGAAATGCCATAATGCAATTGAGCCGCTAAGCGCTGAGTTGTATTAGGTTATCAGTGGCTGAAATCCCTTGTGGCGTGAGACATAAATCACACACGTCAGTCCTTTTTCTCGTTTTTATTTCCCTCCTCCCTCTTTGTACAGCCTGCTGACTATTCTGGCAATCTAAGAGGGGCTTCAACCTTGGGTAGCCCCCAACGCACACAATACTTCCTTTGCCATCCAGGACATTTATATAATAGTTCTGACTCTTTTTATTCCGCAGAAGTGATTCATCAATTTCTTTTTATTTGCTTATTAATGTTTATCTTGTTTTCGTTTTTTGTGACGATTTCACTCTGAAATCGTCAGAGTGCTCTAGATCGTATTTGCTTTTGCTTGATTGTTGTTAAGTGACAACACTCAAGCATCAGGAGCCTGTTTTCTATTTGATACCACCAAAAATCCATCTATGTGCTCAAATTGCACCTTATGTAGTTTCTGAACATTTTAATCTTTTGTCCTTGATTTTTCTGATGAGCTAGCTGAATCCATTATGCATTAAGAGTGCGGGAGGGGGAACCGCAGCCCATTTTTTCTCACTTCTAATGGAAGACCTGGGAAAAATCAAAGTGTAATCCTAGAAGCTCTAGTGTCATCGAACATTGTGCCAAAGTGGCAGGAGCCTACTAAAGTCTCCCTCCTTTGCTAGTGTTCTCCCTCTGTTCCCCCGGATTTGAGGTGGCCTCGTCGCCTGAGAGCCGCAGTGCATTTCAAGGAGTCTTGTCTCCTTTTGTGAGCTGCTAGAGCTGAGGCAGGTATATGATGTGGCCGGCCCGGATCTGAGCTGTGGAGTCAGAGTAATTGGATGAATTCTCTCTCTATGCTGCAGACCAGTGGAGGGCCCAGATACCGCAGGGACATGGCCTGAGAGTCCATCAGGTGGCTTTGTGAGATTCATATGGACATGCATCACAGCTTAGCAAAGGCCTGATATATGGAGGCACTGCAGTGCTGATGGGGGGAATTTTACTTTCATGACAAGTGTGGCTTGGCTGCAGTCCTGACACACCCTGGCATACCACGAGGCAGATGGTGTGTCCCCAGGCACCGCCACCGCCGCTTTCCAGCACCCCTCTCCTCACAACCCTCTCCTCGCAACCCCATTCTCCTCCTGCTGTCGAGTAGTCATTAGTGCAGTGGGACAGGAAGGGCATGTTGGAACAATTTAGCAATATTAACCACCTCCTCCTTTCTAAAGCTCTGCTGCAGGAGCTGGAAGATGGCAAAGGATAAAGTTTATCTTAATTGTTAATGGTTCAAATCACAAGATGTGAAATTAAAATCTGTGTAGGTTGTACAGGTGGCGACAAACATATCTCACACAGTCCCTCTTAAACGTGCCTCCTAAAGGAAAAATAAAGTTATTCATCTCTATTATTAGCATATAAAGATGTTTTACAGCACACCTGCCTCGTAGCTCAGAAATGAAAGTGAAATGGCAGGAGGCAGATTCAACCAATGTCTTTTTAGTTTCATTTTTGTTCAACAGGGGAAGGCTGGAAATAGGGTTGTCACCAACTTAAGCTTTGTCTTCATGGGAAAAGATTTTTTTTTAAAAAAGAAGAAAAAGAAAAAAAAGTCAAATTGCTGACTAAAATAAGAACGTGAGCCAGGTGCTGAAAACGCTTTTTCTGCCAAGCTCTCAGCTAAATATACCTCCATGCCTGTAAAATGTAAATTGTTAAGACATGTCCTTGTAACTTTTTTCTTTTTTTTTAAAACATACCAAGGGGCTAGAAATGTGGCGATTGCTTTGCAAACAGTTGCAGATGCATTCCTTCAGTCAGACCAACGGAAATCATGATTGCAGCTTAAAATGAGAATATTTTAAAGTTTGAGTTTATTAAATGTTTATCCCAAATACTGCCTCAGCATCTCTGGAAGTGCAACCTGTGACTGACTGCAGATACATGTTTTAGTACCAGCAGGCTTATTACACTTTGGTTCAGCCTGATTTGGTTGTTGAGGAATATTAAGGGACACATTTGTCAAAAGTGTTTTAACTTCTCTGCACTATTAATCAATGTTTACCACTTTCATTAATAGCTTGTAGACTACAGAATGTAAATATCCAACCCAAACTACATGCAGGGTAAAACATTGTATTTGAATGTCAAATATAAGCATTAGTTTTTAATCAGTAATTGCCATTTAATCCTTTTGGATTAAATGCCACACGATCAGAGGTGTTCATTGCAGAGGCCTTGATTTGTCCGACATTATGTCAACAGGAAAAGCAAAAGGATGATGTCATGCATTTGGAGTGGCTCCACACTTAACCCAGTCTGTTATTGCCATTATTTCCTGAAGCATGTACTAACATCCTTTGCTCCTTGATGGAGGGGCAGTAAGGGTCTGTCCAAAGTGTGAGCTCTGCTTACTCATCACTGTGGGCAAATGTGCAGCATAATCTACCTCTATGACAGTGATATTCAATTCGGTCCTACGAGGTCCGCTATCCAGCAGGTTTTCAATGTATTCCTGCTTCAACACACCTGCATCAAATTAAATGGATGTAACAGCCAATCAAATTCTGCACATTCATTCATTTTCTGTACCGCTTAGTCCAATTCAGGGTCGCGGATGGGCTGGAGCAATCATCAGGCGAGAGGCAGGGTACACCCTGGACAGGTCGCCGGTCCATTGCAGGGCCAACACAGAGAGACAGACAACAATTCACACACACACTCACTCCTAGGGAGAATTTAGAGTGACCAGTTAACCTATCATGCATGTCTTTGGACTGCGGGAGGAAGCCGGAGTACCTAGTGAGAACCCAAGCATCCAAGGGGAGAACATGCAAACTCCACACAGAAAGGCCACTGTTTCAAACCCCTCCCCAGCTCGAACCAGCAACCCCCTCTG
>JBBBVU010000001.1:27226954-27246484 GCA_037177055.1 Atherinosoma microstoma | reverse complement strand
CTCCACACAGAAAGGCCACTGTTTCAAACCCCTCCCCAGCTCGAACCAGCAACCCCCTCTGGCTCAAACTCTGCCCGAGGCTCGAACCAGCGACCTTCTTGCTGTGAGGTGGTGCGGTGCTAACCACCACACCACCGTGCAGCCCCAAAAATTCTGCACAGTGACTCATTACTTTGAGTCAGGTGTGTTGGAGCAGGGACACATGGAAACCCTGCTGGATTGCGGACCTCGTAGGACTGAATTGAGTATCCCTGCTGTATGATCTGAATCTGCCAAAGTATCTTTAGGCAAAGCACATGGGAGGCCTCATGAACTGCCTGTAAATGGTGGACTTTACCCATGTGTTCATATTTAAGCAAAATAATCTCAAGCAAAATCTTGAGATACTCTGCAACAATATGCGGACCACAGTCAGATGGCCACTGGCCTTTATATCTCCTTTTTTAAGGGATTCAAATGTATTTTTTTTCTCTAATAAGGATTACTTATTCTTAGGTTTGGGTTGTGTTCACAGAGACTGTATATGAGCTGGGTTTGACATTGGGTGTGATTATGTTTGGCTGGGTTTACATGCAATAAGGTGCAAGTTGGTAATGACAGTGTGGCAGTGAGCCATAGTTTGTTTGATCCCTTGGGCTGCAAAACACGTTCCATACCAGAATGACTGAATTTTATTCAAACTTGTGAGTAAAATAAGTATATTTTGTTGAGCATGAAAACAAACCAGAAAAATGTATGAAATGGATTTTTCTCTCTGCTTGAATTCACAGAGGCAAAACACTCTAGGAACCCATAATTATACTGAAAAAAAGAAGAAGTTATTTTCCCCCAAACAGATGTAGAGGGAATACTAGAGAAGGCAGATTTAAGACACAGTCGCTGCTATCAGCACATTCACTGTACCAACTTCCTCTGTTATTATTGCTTAATCCATGTATAGTGAGGATGATCTGTGCAGGAATATACCTGCCAGGACTTCTTTGTCACTAAGCGGCTTACAAATTATTCCCAGTGAACTTTTTGGCATTTAACACTTAAAGGTGTGTTACCTTAGAAATTCATTAAATGACATTTGACCTTGATCAGTACCGTAAAAATGCTAGAACTTTCCGGCTTAGTAGTGTTTATGTATGGTTTACTTGCTTCCCTGAGGCTTGGCAAGTGTACATGCCTGTGTGTGTGTATGTGGGGGGGGCACTCATGGGTGGCCTGCATCTGGAGGTTGCCCTGAGGGAGTGTGCTCTTTCCGTGGCAAAGACGGACAGTGGTTGTTGTTAGGAAATATGGCTTGGTAGAGGCACAATACGGCAGCGTTAGGCTCAGTCCAACCGCGGTCCTCCCAGCCCAACCCATCCATCAGATGAGTGATGAGCTTGTTCATAATGAAACCAAATCCCTTCCTGTTATGAATGAGTCATTGGGCGTAGTGCCAGTCATTTATGTCGTTTTTCTCATTTCACAACATGATCTCATAGCAATGCGTAGAAACAGCATGCCACTTTTTGCGTGTCATTTAGATGCTTTTTATTTTTTTTTATTTTGCCTTGTCATTGTATGTCATTGAAATAATAAGCCAAATGGTCCGGGTTGGGTAAAATCACAGCTCTGGCAGCCACTTTCTCGGCGTACTGGTGAAATAGTCATGTTGCAAAACTACAGAAATGTTTGCAACATGACTGCGTAAAATAATTACACCTTTTAAGAGAACCAATTGCATTTTATGATGTAGTTTTGACCTTAAAAATGTATTAAGATATTTTCAAATGATGATAAATGCGCACCTGTTCACTGTTTAGTAGCTTTATGCCGTCAAACCTCAAAAGAGGAACAGATAAAGAACCTTTTCTACCAACAAACCCAAACTCCTGCAGTCACTTGCCCTCATTAAATCAGGTGCCCACTTGGACAGATGGCTTTGTTTGGAGTGAATTTCATCCAAATGGGGAATCCTTACTGTCATAGTGGTGTTCCAGCAGATGAAACCAACATTTAAAAAAAAAGAACACCCACCAATGCACCATATTTGAGGACTTGCTCCACTTCCTGAAGGTTTGAGCTGTATTTCTTGGTCTCAGGATGTCCACCTAATTGCCATCTACTGCACAAAATACTCAGCAAAAAGAGCTAGACTGCAATTAGCCGTGGCTCACTGCGAGCTTGGCATAAATCTGCCAAATTGTTTCTCTTAAGAAAGCTGAGCAGTTGTGGTCTTCTGTCCTCTACTTTTGAAATGTAGCCCTGTCACTAGGCTATTATATAATTAGGCAGGCCAGCAGTAGCAGAGAGCGTGCTATGAGGCTAAAAGCTGAGGCATTGTGGTGGTGTGTTGAGGCATACAAAGGTGGGGTTTTATTTATGTGTTTCTCCCTTTATCCGCTGGCTTGTCTCAGTGGATATCTCTCGGCCCTGTCCCAGGCCACAGCTTTATCTGTCGTTGCATCTCTCCTGATGCTTCACCAGTGTTGTAGTGCTCCGTCAGAGCAGCAAAATACATTTCTCTCTTGCTGTTTCACATCTCCGTTTTCCTTAATCTCACCTTTTCTTTTGTTTTTCTCTTTCAGCTGATTATCCTTGAAGACTACGCAGATCCTTTTGATGCTGAACAGGCTGGAGGCACTCAGACCACCACGGAAAAAGTAACAACTGAGAACGATGGCTACATGGAGCCTTATGAAGCCCAGAAGATGATGGCAGGTATAGGCCAGACCTTTTTTCCCCTCTGTGGTTCTCTATTTTTTCTTCTTTTTTATTGTATGACCTAACTACATCTTTCCACCTTTTAAAATAAGCAGCAGAAAATGAAAAGTAGTTAATTTTTGTCTTTACCTTGACTTCATAGTGCATCTCTTTGTGATGTTCTAATTGATATTCAGTGTAGTTTGGCAATATGAATTAATGTAGAGACTCAGATGGCCTGATGCCATTTTACATGACAGGTGCAACAGAGCAGAAATGAGTTGAGTGTCACAAAAGATGTCAAAACACTTTAAAAAAAGGGCCTTTGCCCCTCAAACATCTGATAAGCCTTCAACTGATGTAGCATTCCAGACCAGAGCGAGGAGAGGACTGTGTGCATGTGGAGATACCCACTTGCTGAGATTTCCAGGAAGGCTTTTTTTCCCTATTCTTTTGAGACAACAATAGGTTTGTGCTAACATAAGAATTTAGCTAAACCACATTCCCCACACAGCTTTGACACAGCGCATTCATGCTGTGGCCGAGCAAAGCAGTGACACAGAACAAGGAAATGCAGAAAGGAAAGAAAAACGATGTGAAGAAAACAAAACATGTGGCACATGTTTTCCTCTTCCGAGCAGAGGATGAGTGTTCAGTTAGATGCAGTGTTTTGTTTTGTTTTGTTTTTAAACAACAAAACCTCAACTAGATGTTTCTGGAATAGAAAATTGACTGCAGGATTTCAAATTTATCAGTCTTGCCAATTACCGATATAGCTGTATCATATACAGGGATTGCTTCTGACCTTGCTCCTGTTACACCCAGACAGGCACCTTGCGAATGCTTCCGTCTCTCCTCAGCAATTTTCTTTTAATGGGCCTCCAGACAATCTCCTGTTTTTCTTTTTTGTCCCACCGGTTTGACCTGTGCTCCAGTCATTGCCTCATCCGAGTACAAAAACTCAGGATTTATCATTTCTTTTAGCATGAGGAAGCTGTCAAGCAAAAAAGAAGAATCAACAATGTGTTTTTTTTGTTTGTTTGATAGAGCTTGTTTATTTAACTAACTCCAGGTTTATAATAGCTGAATAAACTGAACTCACCTTTATTGATACGATGTGTCATTTTAGTCATCCTTTCTTGTAATGGGGACGTATTACTTGAGGATGGATGTAACATATTTCAGCTTTGTGTAAGATATGTAGTTTTAAACATTTTGCCGTAACCTGGATCTGCCAAACTGATGATCATCATTGGTTGGACTTTCATCTTTGTCTCGTTATTTTTCTATAGTTTAATACTTTGTGGAAAATTGGGATATATTTTCTTGATCAACTAAATAAACCACTTGTTTGTGTGCTGCTGATTTTTATGAAACAAACAGAAACACTGAGAGCCAACGTCCTGTCCAAATTGCCCCATATCATGCAGTTGGGGGTTAAATGCCTTGCCCAAGGGTATCTCACTTAAATAATAAGGGTCAGTCACTTTCACTTTTACTCCCACTATGCAAGGTTGGATGCTTCTAACAGTGCATCAGCAAACTGGCTATGGCTGCAGAATAATTGCTGCATTTCTCATTGTGACAGCATTTTGGTCAGGCTGAGCTACACACTCTGAATTTAGTCAAAAAAGGAAGGAGAGGAGCTGACTGCTGCACTGAAGCAAAGAAAGGACCCCGCATCTCTAATTCTTTGCAATCCTGTCACTGTTGTTCTCGTTAATTTCTTTTCTCCAAAAACAAGACAATGCTCTTTTTTTTTTTAAATTCCATAGCAACCTGCACTTTTAACAAGTGAGTTTTCTTCCACTCTCAGAGCTGTCTCTGTAGCTCTGCAGCCATCCTCTGTTCTCTACTATTCTGTACACAGATGGATGCAGATGGACATCTAAACTCTAGACTCGCCAACCTAACAGAAACTTTTCTATTCATAGCTGTGAAAGTGTGCTTTTAATCATCTACTTACTGTGAGCTACGTGTATACCATCTGTGTAATAGTCAGTATATCTCATCGTGAAATGGACTTTAAATGTCTTGTTTTGTGTTTCTTAAGATGTTTGTGATTCATTCTCATAGATGAACTGAAAATAAATCAGACTGACTTTGTTTAAATGTTCAGCCTTGCTGTAGCTTTTAACCAGAAGTTTACTTACTGTAAGATATTTTGCTGGGTTTATCCTCACACACAGACAGGATGAGCACACATTGTTACTTTGCCAGTTAAGAGAATTTCCTTGTCCCTGCATATCTTTGCCTGTAGCTCAAGTTGCCACTTTTTGACACCTGTGAACCAATCTGTGTCTTAATCTCCAAAACTGTATCTGTATCGAAGGTGTCCAGTTCTGTGTGCCTTTCACGGTGAATCATTCTTGGTGGTTTATTCACTGTTCTTAGCAGAGATTTGGAGGTAATCAGACAGTAGGCAGCTCTGCAAAGCAATAGTGTGACTAAGCTGTACATTAGCATTTCCACAGACTGGCACCTCTCTGACACACTCTGATTTAACCCATACAGAGACACTTAGGAAATATGGCTTGCAAAATAGGAGGTTGCATTGATGGAGTGGATGTGTTTAAGAGCTTTTTCTTTCTTCCTTTTTTTTAAATTTAGTTCTAAAATCTGCAGCTTTCAGAGCAGATTCTCTGACATTTTCAGACAAATCACTTCCTGTGCACCAGAATCATTTCAGTAAAGCCTACCATGTTGTGCATGATGACAAATGGACTGAAGGCAATTAGAAAGGTTTAGAGATTAGCTACATGTTATTAATGTGGTGTTGCTGCTGAGAATCATTTCCAAGTTCCAACTTTTTCATCTTTTTGTTTAGGCGTGCTCCAAATGTAGTTTAACTCAATTGTGCCTTAGAGGTGGACGATGTGGCCTATAATTAGTATTGCAATATTTTTGGGCATTATCCCGATACACAATTTATATCTTAGTGTTTTTGAAATCTCATCTAAGGAACTGTGTAGATGTTGAATTCAACAAAATCATGCGTTATATGATACCAATAAAAGGAAACCCAAGCAGTCTTTCCATTTTAGACTTTTTCTTTGTCACTGGGCAGATGAAGACTCCAGAGTAATTTGCTTTGTGACTGGTTCATTAGACATTGTCTTCAGTGTAGGTGGAAATGTGGCCATGCAGAGTTTGAGACTTTTTTTGTTGTGTTGTGGATGACATTTCAGGTGGTGAAACAAATTTGTGGTTCTGCCCCTTTTTTGGGGCAGAGGCTTCACGGCATATTTTTGGTTTTGGTTTACATCTTCCTCGCTGTTTTTCTTCTGAACCAAGTCGTGTGTCTCACATTTAACTTGCATCTCGGAACGCTCGCAAGCTTCCTCGACCTATTACTTTCTCCATGCTTCTTTCCTGTCCTCATGCATGTATACAGTAGTGTTCTTGGTGGGCAGGGGAGTGTACTGTCTGCTGTGAGAGGGGATATTAAGTTGGAGTGAGAGAAGTCAAACTATGAAGAAAATCAGACGTAGATGACTTGAAATATTGCTGTGATCATTGGTTCTCAATGGTTGTCATATAGATATTTAATACATCGCATGTTGAACAACTCGGGATACATCATCCCCCACCCTGCTGTGCAAGTAACCTTGCTGAATGATGTAGACCTTGATGCTTTCTGACCCTGACATCATGTTGAGCAGATTATATAGCAGTTTTGACTATTTCCCTCTTTTTCCTATTCTCTTTTTTTTGTTGTTTTTTTTGTTTTGTTTGTTTTTTACATAAAATCCTTAAGACAATAGGAGCAAATGCTAATGAGGGTGAATACTTTTGCAAACCACTGTAATGCTGATATAAAAGAAACCTCCTTCCTTTAGTTTGTTTGGCATGCTAATATTCTATGACTTTATTGTCCACAATGGAGGAAATGAATTTCAATGCTCCCTCTTCAGTTTCAAGTACACAAGATTTGTGCTCCACCTCATACTTCTGTCATTGTTTTTCCATTCCTGCAAATTTAGATTAAAAGCCTCACTGATGCATTCACAAAACTCCCTGCATCTTTAAAAAGTTTCTGCTGGAGTCTTGTAAAAACTGTACATCTATTTTTGAATATATAATTATTATTACTTGGCTACACAACATTCACACCTTAACCACACAAAGACACACACTCCACCACATAGTGGAAGGTGTGGCATGTAAGGCCCGAGGCAGAGTGCCACAGCCGTTTACATAACAGAGTGTGTATTCCCGCTGTTTGTGTGCGCGTGTTTGTTGGCACACACACACACACTAAGGCATGTGTTACTGGCTTTGTTTGTATGTATGTGTGAGAGGAGAAAAGAACTGACTGCTGTGTGTGTATGCACTGTAAACCCCATGCCTCTTTTTCCCAAGAGCCATCCTTGGTGAGCTTGAGCTGGCTGATTTATGGGCCTGTTGGAGGGGCATGTCACAACTTCCTTAACCTGAAAAGCCAGCTCCGCCCCCGCCCACCCCCTCAACCCCCACCATAAGGTGCTCTACACCAACTGCCGGCTGGGGCTCACTGCACAACCTACAGTTATGTGAAGACATGCGCCCAGCTGCTCTATCTTAACAATGTTCCCTGGGTGTGTGTTACCAGAGTGCTGCGAGTGTTTGTCATGTCTACACGCGTCAGCCATTGCTTGTGCTATCTCTGTATCAGAGTGTTTCAAAGTTATTTATCCCCATTGTGCACTGGCATGACAATGCACGCTGTCTAATGTTGGTGTCTTTATATAGACATAATTTCACACTCAACATCTTATTTTTGCCTGCATACTTATATATAAGGTTCACAGCTACCTCTTTACACAAAGGCAAACTCACACCTCCTCACCTCTTTGCATCGCCATCCCTTGTAGAACTCAAAACACAAGCAGGAGCGTCCAATTGCAGGAGGAGCAGTTGGAAAAAAATGTCAATTATTCTTGCTTTGTTTCTTTTTCTGCTCCTCTTGACTTCTTTCCATCGTACATTGTTGTAGCTGTTGAGACTTGTTGCACTGACAAGTACAAGGGGCTGGACTGGTACTGCGGGGCAGCATAGATCAAGCTATTTCTCAATGAACATGCTCGTCCTCACACACACTCCCCAGGCAGGCAGGCAGGCAGGTAGGCAGGCAGGCAACCATGTGAGAGTTTTCCCACAGTATAGGAGAGACCTGTTGTGCAAACAGCTTGCAGGATTGAGCCTTCCCGAACAAACAAACTCCAGACCAGCCACTTTGCCAGTCATCAAACCAGAGCTACGCCACTGCACCGAAAGTTTGCATTGAGGTGTGCGCATGTATGTCAGGGTGTTTGACGTAAACCATGTTGCACTGGGTGATCTATTGCACTGTGTTCAACGACATCTTTGAGGTTACGCTCTCCCATTTTAGCAATAGCAGGGTTGTGCAACATGGCCAGGATGCTCAGAGGGGAAAACCTTGATGTTTTCCATAACGGGTGTTTGCTTTTTTTTTTGCTTTCTTGTAGTCTCTGAGATATTTGCTGGGAAATCTCCTCAAGCAGTGGCACCACCTTCACCGCACTCCAAGTGATGTGGAGACTGGCGATCTGTGCCAAGGAGATGAGTCATGGCAGTGAAGTTGATTATTTGACTTACTCATGATGCCGTGGTGCTAATCCCCTGCTGACTCTGCCAGGAACATTACCCATTTTGGCACTGGTCTGAATGCTTTAAAAAAAAAAGACCTGTCAAGAGGTGTGACACTGAGAGTGAAGGAAGTTGGGTCAAAATTGGAGGAAGTGAAAGGAGAGCGCAGAAAGTAAAAACCAGAGAGAAACTGGCCAGGATGGAAACAGAAACCTGAAGAGAGTGATAAGAGAGAGACCTGGAGGCAAACACAGTTGGAACACATTCATATTAAAGCACCTCTAGGTTAGTTTATAGGGATTCTTTAAGAGAAAAGAATGGAGGCATGGTGTGCCAAATGGTTTCCATCTCCTCCTCACTCATTCACACGAGGGAAAACTCACCCCAGGCGATGGCAGGTACATGTGGCAGCACATTTCTTGGCCTGTAAGCCTGCTTTTATTGCCTGGAGCTGTAACGTGAGGAATATCCGGAGCATGTGCAGACACTGGTGCTTTTCAGAGGTTATGTGTGTTTAAGCTGTCCTGCATATCTATGCCATGACTATGCTAGTTTTTTTTTTTCAAGAACGGCACAATAATTTTACAATTTTATTTTCATCTGTAGTTCTGTTTTCCATTAATTTACATATGTCTCGGGGCATTTAAAGGATCGCTTCAGAATGACCTCAACAACACATTTATGCATTAGCCCAGCTGATTATAGGTGACTATAAATAAACATGGGCTGCAAGGCCAGTAGCTACAAACTGGACAAGGAAGTAAATAATTAGCTCCCTTCTACGCTCTCTCATGCCACGCAGTTTGCATGCATCCTACTCAACGTTGTTTTGTTTATCACACATGAATATTCAAAACATCTTAGTTTTCACTAATAACTGCAGCAACTTGACTTTAATTTCTTCATTTTCTTCATTTTCAAAAGAGAAGATGTCGCAATCTCACATGCTGATTTCTGGGGGGAAAGAAAACGTAGGGAAACATGTGGATTTCCCTCAGGATAGAAATCATGCCACAGAATAACGATGAGCATGGCGAGATCAAAAGAATGTGTAAAATATTCATTATGTTCTTGGACAACAGCTGAGGTTTCATTATGAAGTCGTTGAGCCAACAAGTTACGACAGACAAGACATGAGAGGTGGGTTTGCAAAAGCAGCAAGCAGCACACTTAGTTCTGTTCTAATGTCACTTTTTTGTTGGATATTTGATTTTTTTATTTAGATGCCTTTGGTTTCCTATAGGTATGGATTCTACTGTGGGAGTGGATGAATTATTGTCACACAGGGAATAGCCTTAGGCTAACATAGTTCAGTATTCAAGTTACTCAATCAAATTGTGTTTTCAAAGTTTTTCATTGACTACAGGAAGTTTACTTAACATTCTTATTGCTGTGTTTTTGTTATGTTAGAATTAGAAATTTGCACCCAAATTTTCCAGTTTTTGCCCTTCATGTCTTCTGTACATCGTCCTTTTTTCTCTTTCACAGCTTCTACAGTCCAATGTACATGAAGATGAGAGTGCGGCTGTAATCTACTGTTTATGTGACTAGGTGTCACATATTTTTCACTCTGGACAAATAAACAGAAATGAAGGAAACAGTTTTCTCTGACTAGTCATCGTCTCTATGCCCAGTTAAGTGCTTGCCAGATATTGTTAGAAGTCAGCTTACTGTTAATGTCACGTCTGCATGATCTCATGAGAAATGACTGGCAGTTATCACACGTTGCTCTGACAGGGTGGTACTAAGTAATGTAGAACCAGTGCTCCCTTTTTTTTTTTCCTGGTCTTTTTTTGACTTGGTGCTATTATTGGGTTGTGTTTGTTTAAACATTTAAAGGCACTCTCTAGTAGAAAAAAAAAACTAAATAGTAAAAGGAGAGAAATTACAGCGTGAGCTATCCTCATAGCGAACTTTCCAGTGCCATTATGCCGTGATGTTTATCAGCATGTCATTCAGAGTGGCAGGTTAATTGTAACTCACTGGAGCTAAAAAAAAAATAAATAGAGTAAGTAAAAAATAAAACAAGCAAGAAATTCCAGAGAACCATTTATGGACATTTTTGTCTAATTGTTGTATTTTGTCCACTTAAAATGACAGGAATGTCATTTTTATTTGAGGCTTAGCGGCCAGTCCAACAGTAGTTTGTGTAAATGTATGTGCAAAGCTAGACATTTCCTCCCCAAACTGATTTTTTTTTTTTTACATAGTTATCTGTGCTTCCCTGACTCTGACAGTGACACACAGTCCAGTGGATTATGGCTATGTGTTTGTGTGTTTCTGGAATATGGCCAACAGCCTCTGTGGTGTGGAGGGTCATTTGACAAAACTGAAGAGCGGAAGGTGTAGGAGGAGAGGGGAAGAGCAGGAAGACTGACGACTTATTGATGAAAAGAGAAATCTCTAGCTCAGTCTGATAACCTCCCTCCCCCTCACTTAGTGATGAATTCCATCCAGCGCTGCAGCTCAAGCTACTCACACACATGACTTTACTCACGTTGGAACCGCACAATTATCAATATACTTGACATTTTCTCTACAAATTGACATCTGTGCTGGTGGGAGCTCACGTGCATTGCAGTATCTGCTATTAAAATGAGCTGTTGATGTTTTCTGCACCCTAAACCTTTTAGAGATACACGATGGAAGCTACACTCTGTGTTTCTCCTGGATTTGTGATGAGATTTTTTGTGGTTTATGTTTAAAAATTCTGCATCCCTTTAACAGCCGTTAATATTTAACCACTGCTCTAAAACATCCAGGTTTTCTTCGGATAAAGATTATTGCAGCAACATGTATAAGCTAATACTGGAGTAATTAATGTGCTTTAAGTGACTCATCACTTCTTTCCAACATTACTGGATATTTGATAGAATTGTTGCTAATTGATTTATATTAATCAGTTATTATAGTAGTTATTTTTTACCCCAAATACATGAAATGCACAATTGTCTTACTTTTTATTGATGTTGCCATATTAGACTGATTTACATGTTCATGATTTCATTTTTGAGGTTTATAACATTTGTCACCATTTACCTGTAACTGTCTGCTTAAGCTCCTGCTTAAGTGATCTTTCAGGGATTTGTGCTTTCTCTTGAAAAAAATACCCAACTTTATTGTGGACTTGGCTGAATTTTGACTTGCACAGTAGGACAATGAACCCCCCCCCCCAAAAAAAAAAACACAAAAAAACACAGTAGGACTTACTAACAACATGACCAAAAGGCTCTAATTAATCCAACAGTACAACATTTGTACAAAACTTATTCTCAGAGCCAAGCAGACTAATGTGGTGGACGTATGATCAGAACAACTATGTGTCTAGATGTAGAATGAGCTTTGCATTTTATATGCACACATAATACCTGTTGAGATCTATTAGGATTTTTTGCTGATCTCTCCATGTTACCTGCATTTGGTATCAACTGTAACAACTTTGTTGACTCCACATAGAGGCATGCAGTGACAAAGATGCAGCATGTCTGAGAAGAAAAAGTGTGTACTGGCAAGAATTCCTGCTGGCCACTGATATCTGACTGTGCCAAGCCAAGGATGGATAGGATGGCAGACTCTCTAACCATCAGTTACAGCTGAGTGGGTAGGGAGGGGGTGGAGCACGGGGATGAGGGACTGGGCAGCCACTTTGCCGCAGGTTGGAGGTGCTGAAGTCATTCATTTTAAAGGTATGATTAATGACACCATTAATCCATGTCTGGGCCACTGCAGAGGAGGACAGGGTAGATCCCATACCTGCTGCAGGCCACCTAGAGCCTGCAGCAAATATGCATTAGCTCTGTTAAGTGATGCACATAAGCAAACAGAGGTACACACACACAACTACAGTGTGCACATACGCTCTTTTGTTTGGGTCACTTGATGTGTCGAAAATGATTTTGCCCTGAAGTTGTGGAGAAACTTCAGGCTGTCGCTTGTTCTACTTATTTGATGGATGCTGTTGCTCTCCTTTTATCGGCTGATACTTGAGAGAATGAAACACTGAATAAGTAGTTGAGAGGGGGCAAACTGATGGCATTGACAAGATTGTAGACATGTGCAGTGGAGAAACTTGAGGTGTTAGTGAGTGTTGGAGTGGACCTCGTTAGTAACCTTACATTTTGGGCCCTCTGCTTTAAGCTCAGCAGGATTGATAAAAAAAAAAAGGTTTTTAGGAAGGATATTGTCTTTCACAGTGAGGCTTGCTCACTGTGCTTGTCTTGTATTAACATTCAAGGCTCTTCTTATGAGTTCTGATCGCTCATTCAGACACAAGGAATCCTGAGTAATTCACGTGAAATTTGGTAGAAGTGAAAAAGTGATGAGACTGGTTTTGTCTTTGTCTCAGAATAGATGAGCCTGTTTCAGTGTGAGTAATATACCTGAGAAGGCCCGTTGAAAGAAGGTTAGATTTGGAGAGCCAGCGTGCTCTGATGGAGCCGTCATCTTAAACCAGCACTACATCTCTGCTCAGAGCCTGTCTGTAATATTTTCCTCTCTCCATCACTTGTTTGTAGCCTCTTAACATTTCCACTTGTCTCTGGATGTGTGATTTACGCCGTCTCTCCTGTTCCTTTTCTTTTTGTTATCTTTATTTGCCATGTTTAGTCTCTCTCGCTACATCCACTTCCTCCTGTCTCCATCCATCTTCTATACATTAAATCCATTTCTCTTAATGCCTTGTGTCTCATTTTCTGCATCTCTCTTTCCCTCATGGTGCTCCTGGTCCTCTCTATCAGTCTAGCCAGGAGGCAGTACTCTGGGACATTCCTGTTTACACTGTGATAGACTATGGACTAAGCTCTTTTATAGAAGCCTTGTTGTCTTGTAAAATAACAGAGGAGTCTCCCCTCTGGAAAACAATTTACTGGTGACATTTATTCAGGAATGACCTTCTCTGGGTTTGTCTTCCAGAAACGCACACCGTTATCTCTCCCTCGCAGAGTAATTCAGCCATTATTGTGGCTTGATTATTCCTTTTTCTTTATGTCTGTATACATCTCTATGCTTAACAATGAACAGATGTGTACTATATCAGTTAATTTGCTGTTTAACTGTCATTTTGACTGCCGTGCATCTGCACTGCTTATGAGTTTCATGTTTATAAAGGAATGCCATGTTTAAACTTGAGGCAGCTAATTAATTAAAGTAGGGAAGTAGCAGCATAAAAACACATGGGAGATTATAACCTTATCAGAGCATGTCAAGTGTGCGGTCCAAGATTCGAGATCCAATTAGCCAGATGGATGGTTACAGCATAACACACTGTGCCATCCAAGCTACGTGTTTTTAAAACTGATGATGAAAGGCAAGAATATAAAATCATTCAAATTTCCAGCACTCATTTAAAGACACACCCTGCAACACGTGATGGAGACCTTGATAGTCTTTTGCAGATTTTATGCAAACAAATATGTAACCTTTTTTACATATTAGCTATTCCATTTAAGAGGATAATTACAGATATCTTCAATTTCTCCTTCCCACCCGATGTCTACTGCACCACCATCTTTGTTTGCATCCCATCTTATCAATCAGTGTGCGATTGTCGGTGCGGTGAGGTGAGGCGGTGGGTCTGCCTCTGGCCCGGCTGCTGGGTTCGGGTTGTAATAGTCTGGCGCAGCCTGTTAATTTGATACGGCTTGTGGCGGCGGAGCCTCATTAGGGACAGCGGCTCGCAGAGGGAGATGTGCCCCTCTATCACTAGCAGCGCTACTACTGGCAAGAGCAAAATGGGATGGAGGTAAAGAGAGTGGCCGGAGACGGAGAAAGGGAGGAGACAGATCATTTGGAGAGAGGATGAAGATAAAGGAGAATCCAGCACAGGTCTGTCAGTGTCAGAGCAGCATGGGTCAGCGGAGAAGAAAATGAGGGCACAGAGAGGGAGACCACCACCACATTATCAACAGAAGACCATAAATTGGATTATGACCTTTTTTAGAGTAAACTGTAAGCTTTTTTTTTCATGAATAGTTTTACCAAGATAAAAGCTAGAATGTTTTACAGTACTCAAGACTGCCAATTATCCACTGTTTTTATTTTCAGCTGTGTCTTGGTACAGAGAGTGAGCATGGGAGATTGAGAATTTGTGGCAGTGAGAGAAAGAAATAGCAGAGGATTGCTATCACCAGCCGACCAGAATGGGTAAGAACACCGAGGCAGAGAGAGAGGGAGAGAGAGAAAAGAAAGGGAAAAAAACGATGGAGAAACAAATAGGAGGACAGAGGAGGCAAAGAAGCAGAGAATGAGGTTGTTGGGCCAGAGAGGTTCATTTCCATTCCAGCAATGAGTGAGTGAGACCACATGTGCATCAGTGTGGTCTCACTCTCTGAGGGGAGATGAGATGCAGCCACGGACAGAGTGAATTATTAATGTAAAGATCTCCTTCTCCACCAAATCCAATAAGTTGCCTATGATTTGGCTGTCAGGAAGATTGGTGGTCTGGATAAGGGAAACTCCTGGATCACATGGGGCTTCCAGTTCTCCCCCTTGGTAATTGACTCATGCACATATTGGCTTTCAGGTAATGGTGATTAAGGAAGCTGGACTTGAACACTGACTCTGGGTGGGATTTTACAGCAAGACTCTCCTATGGCACCTCTTGTCCTGAGAATAGGACCATGGTTCACCTCCAGCTCAGTGATCTGGAAATAGTGAAAGAGGTATTGATGTGGAACAGTGGATACTGAGAGCTGGATTGGTTTATTTAGCTTCTTTTGCTGTTTCACCCCGACCTTGTCTCACACATCTGTCTGCACATTTTTTCATAGGTTATCCATTCTTCAGAGTTAATTAGCTGTGACACGTCTCTTAAGTTTCAGTAGTGTGAGATGTGTTGTGGCCCCGACACATTTTTGTAGGTAGATTTATTTCCTTCAGCCGAGTTCCTCTTTGTTAGCTATTTCACACTTTTTAATCCTCATTCATTGGAAAATCTGTATTCTTGATAAATGTTTTTTTTTCCCCTAAATGAATTTGCAAAAGTGACAATGACTTCTTTTATTCTTTTTGTCTCCTTCATGATACTTGAGTTGAATGTGAATTTGCATGTTAACTTGTTTGGTTACTCTTTTTTTTTTGAAGAAGCTAATTGCTACTTCAGATGTGAAATGGACATAAAATGAGGCTCCACAGTTACAGAAGAGTTCCTACACCTGTTTTGTTAACATCATCTTATCCCATCTGCTTGTGGTTTTTGCGTAGCTCTTGTTCATAGAAATACTCTTTCACAAGTTGATTTATCCTGTGGATCTACATGTATGGCTGGTGCAACCATTGGCCTGCAGATATGTTTTCTTTGTTTCTAAACCTGCGTGTCTGCCTCTTTCTTTATCATGACAGACATCAGTCAGTCCAGATGAGTCTGACTTGAGTCATGACTGAAATGACATTTTTGATGGTTTGAACTTGCAGCTTAGAGGAAGGCAGTTCATCCATCCATTTTCTATACAATTCAGGGGGGATTAGAGCTCATCCCGATTGTCATCAGATGGAAGACAGGGCACACCCTGGATGGGTCCCCAGTCCACCACACGGAGACTAATACGACAAACAATCTAGGGTCAGTCTCGAGAGGCAATAGTTAATCTAACATGCATGTTTTTTGGACTGTGGGAGGAAGAGGGTGTACCCAGAGAAAACCCATGCATGCATGGGGAGGACATGCAAACTCCATGCAGAAATACCCCAGCTGAGGTTTGAACCAGGAAAAAACAGCGCTAACCACCACACCACCCAGCAGCCCTCAGAGGAAGGTGGTGACCAACAGAAACACACACAAACAAAAATATGAGGATATAAATCAGTAAACGGAATCAGTTTTCCAGTGGAGTGTGAAGTTAGCTAAGAGAAATTGAGCAGGAAGATGACCTCTGTGTGTGTTGGACTCAAAGCCTCACTTCAGAATTTTGGCAGATTATTCACCAAGGCGCCCCCTTCTGAAGGCTAATTTGACATCTGTCTTGCATCCCGTTTCTTCTCTGAGCTCTTTCCAGCATGTAAAATTTCAATTTATTTTACTTTTTTTACTTGTCTTCTCAGGCATTTTAGTAAGCCAAATGATGGTCTGGCTGCTGTGTTGTTTTCTCCAAATTTAAATGCTTCATTTTCAACTGGTTCAAATAATTTATATTCCTGCTGAATAAATCTTAAAAACTGCACCTCACATGTGAGTCAGTTTTTTGGGGAAATATGGTCAGTTAGGATTTTTTAAGCGTAGCATTTCATTCTTTCAGAATACAATAACTTTATAGATTTTATTTTATTTTTTTAAAGAATGAGATGGACCATAACAGTGGTTTCTGTCTGTTTGATTTTTAATGTTTCAACCCTATAAAGCTTTAAAAAGAGTTAAAGTATGCTTACAGAAGATCACCTTTTGAGGCCTGGTAATTTAAAAACTAAAGGCAAGGATTAAAGCTAAACATGAACATTTTGTTCCAAATGACAAAGTTTTGAATTGTCTCATATATATACTATGCTCACTGAATCTAAAGTTCAAAGTTACACAAACTATATAAAGAGGTGAAAACTGGATTGTTTCCTTTCCTTGCCCACGTTATTACTGCTGCCTCAGATATCTGAAATAAATCCCAGCTTTTTAAAAACAAATATAAGAGTCGTCAGGCTTTAAAACCAAACTGCCATACATTATTGTGTTGTGCAATTAGTGGTTTGGACATAAATAAGATCAGTGTAACTTTCAGCAAGTATGTTTCCCTGTTTAACCAGTCAGACGTGTCATCTGTGGTCTGACTCATGCTCTGAGGAAAAGATAGCACCCTGTCACTTTTCTGCTGGCGAGCCACTGAGCTTGCAAGGTTAAACAGGATCTTGAACATTTCTGTTAACTTTCTTGGTGTCCACTTACTGATATACACTGCTTATTTATCGGCTGTAATTGCAGTAAAAAGACATAGATCCGTCATTTAATTTGTTCTAATCTATCAAACTAAACTCCTCTACTTATTCTGTGCTGATAGTCAACTGAAGTCTCATCTGACCTTGTAACATTGTACTGTCTGGACATGGCTATTGATGATGTATATAGTGATGACAGGGCTTTGGGCGTTACTGTGCTCTCCTTCTATGCAAATATTATCACTGCTATTTTGATTTGTTGTCAGAGCCACAGATTAGAAAACAATAGCTGTATATACCCTCCAGTACAGTTCAAACTCTTAATAAAAAGAATAAAAATAAATGAAACACAGACGCATTGTGCCCTTGGCAGCAGAGCTACAGAAACATAAAATATCAAGTACAATATCTGACTTTGTGTCCTGACTTAATGCCAAAACATATTTGTATTAAACACTGTCAGCCTGCATTATATTTGGACGTGTGCATGGCTCGCACAAAGCCTGCCCTGACAGACACACAAAGCAATAAGGTTGAAGGAGTGCAAGTGAAATGACTGGCTGTAAATATTATTTTTTTTAAATCTCAACTAATGAATTCCGCTTTTTTCGGTTCACACTGACAGCAGGAAATCCTCCATCCTGTTAAGACTGGCTTTACGGTGCACCGGTCACTGTCAGAGCTCGCACCAGTCAAGCAGATACAAAGACAAGCATTAAGCATTGCAACATGTGTGGTAATAAAACATAAAATCCCCCCCCACACACCGCAATGCACCAGTATCAATTTACATTGTGCACACACAATACTGTGTGTTGCAGGCAAGATGGTTGACATGTCTGCATGTCCTCATACATTCTGTCTTCTTTGTTCACATGTGCAGCCATCAGTGTTGCACTGTTCGTGATGAGTACTGACAGCATATGAACGTCTGTTTTTGGTTGGTCCCCCCTTTGCACACGCAGAGGTAGGAAACCTCTTCTCAGTGCTGTTCTCTGCAGGCAGTAATTTCATTATCAGGCCTCAGAGCTCATTAAGTCCAAGCAGATGTGGCAGATGCAGAGATGTGTTGCTTACACAGGGCAGCAGGTGAATTGCAGAGGCGAGTCTGTATGTAGCATGTATGTCTGTCTATATGACTGTGGCTGATGTAGGCTGACAGTGTCTCACTGCGAAGTCTTTTAGCACAGTTGATCTTTTTCTGCTGGATCTGTGTATTTATAGTAGTAAATTTGGTTGAATCTTTGCTGTTGCTGATGTATCCCTTACACTATAATCCTCTTAATTCAGAAAAATCATAAATATAGTCATGAATTAGATTTAAAATGGTCGAATGTAAGCCAAATCTGTATTAGGATGCAGTGAATAAATTAGGTTTTGAACGTTTAGATGTCATACATTTGATGACATTTATTATAATAATCATTCATTTATTTATACAATTATTCCTGCAATTTATAATTTCCCTTCAGAGATTAATCAAGTATTTGTTCTGTTTAATTTTCATTTCATTCATTTAATTACATCCACAGTGCAATTTTTTCTGAACATCTAACCATAGCTTTCTGAAAATGAAAACATGTTTGTTTCAGTTATTAAACTTAGACATTTAAATATCCTCCTCTGGATTTGCATGCTTAGCTTTCTGGCCCTGATTCAGAAATGAATCCTGTGAATAGACAGACATGAATGGACAACTAGACAATTGTGGGCTCCTGCTAATTACAAGAAAGTGTTTTTGTGCAGAAACTGTTTAGCACAAATGGGGATGAAGAAAAGAGTCACAATAAAAAGTATTTGCTTATCTGATGTATTTGTGCCAAAGATTGTTCATTGAACTCTTCATCATTTGTAGCTTGGATGTGTACTGTACATCTCAAAGTGTTTAGTAACACTTCTCATGTACATCTGATGATGTGATTAGCAGCATGTAATTCTTTTCTGATAATAAATGGACTCTGCCATAAGGTTCATTTGGAAGTGAGATTAAAGAGTAATTATGTCTTAGCATCTAGTGCTTATTGCCTTGTGATCTGTGAATAAAATCAGTTTGTTTACTCGGGACAATTTTAGTGCATTTTCTGTTTCTTGCCCTGATTATGTTAAATGCTTATAACTGTGTAGTTGTACAACATGGTGTGTCATTGTATGTTAATAATCTGCAGATGCATGTTTTATTTAGCATTTTTTGATGAGATGAGCAACACATATATTAATTAGGAAAAACATCGTCCCCTCAGAGCCTCCAGAGGTGATGCATCAGTTTGAACTTTCTGACTTTTCGGCTGCTGCCAGCTTGGATTTATTCCCTGCAGAGTGAAAACATTCAAGGTCTGCCATTCTACAAAATTGAAGAGTCAGTTGTTGAAGTGAATAACGAACTGATTGCACCCAATTGGTCCATTATGT